>JAUYWH010000024.1:13997980-14217400 GCA_034779795.1 Ctenopoma multispine
CACACACACACACACACACACACACACACACACACACACACACACACACACACACACACACACACACACACTAAACTCTGCAACCTTTCAAGTATCAGTTCTTAGTTTGAAGCCTCATTTGAAATTTCCTTTGAATGAGAATATCTGAGAATGGCGTGGTCATTAAAGCAGCATTAGTGCAGTACCTTTGAATTAAATCTGGACTAAACTCTGGGGACTAAGGTTATACAGTAACCAAGGTGGCTTAGGGCTGCAATTGAGGAGTAAAGGAGAGGAAATGTTAGTGCTGATGAGGAGGGGCATGGTAACAGTGATTTAGTCTGAAGTGCAGCCATGGACATCAAAAGGAAGGCAAGACTTGTGCAAGTGTGTTTGAGGTTCTGCTAGGCCAGTCAGAAAAAAAACCAGTTACTGCCTTTACTGTCAGAAAATGAATGCGGACAGAGCAACACACTTTTCAGTCTAATGGTGACAAACAGAGGAGCTTTGGATGCCTAGTGAATGAGAAGAAGAAAGAATGAGAGAAGCCAAAAGTGAAGTCTCTTCAAAGGAGGCTTTTCGTTGAGAAGTGCCAGAGGTCCTACTATCCAATTTGTACAGAGTGAACAGAGCAAGCAAACCTCTCTCTCCCTCTTTAACACTGTCCATCTCAGTGCATGTAAACACACACTCACTTTTCCTGCTCTATGACATAGACCAGAATCTCTTCAGAAATAAAAGGTGAAGTCCTGTTTAACCCTTTTCGAGTAGCATGAAGCCCCTACATCAAGTATCTGGTCACAGAGCACTCTTTCAAATCTTTGTTGGCCGATGTCAGGCTTACGACAGTTCAGCAACAACTGAATGGGTCACAGACAGCTTAGCTACTTAGACACACACTCCTAGAGTCAGGCTTCTTGACACTTTATGCAAAGTTGACAGGGAAGTAGGATACCATACTAACTCTGGAGCTATCTCGGTCAGTAATATGACAGTATTTATTGCAAAAAACAGGTTTAGTGTTGCTGTAAATAGCTATTTTTACTTCCTGACTTAGTCCTGTGACAGATCCCACATTGTCCTCTCACTAGGTGCTCCTTCCTTCAGAGGGCCCATTGTCAAGCCTCTATGATTCAAGTATGTATGTATGTGTGTTTGTTCAGCCCACTGGGCTGCACGCTGCCCCGAGCCCTGCACCTCGGTGACTCAATTAAGGCTGACAGATGGTCCCGACCTGTGCAGGATTCAGAGCATGAGAGGCCCATTTTGCCAGCTCCGTTCTTGCAGATAATAAAACCCACATTGTTTCCGAGAATAAATGCCCTAAGCTCAGGAGGCTGAATGGAGTGGGCTGCTGAGAGCTCACAGGCTTGACCTTTCCTGCTGATTCTATTCCCTCACTGACTGCACCGCTCCACCCAGGCTCAGAGACCAGGTCCTCAGCTAGTCCCCTGCATTTGACATTCAGATGCAACGCTTCATTTTTGAGCATAATGATCCTCACCCTTGCTGTGACATTCACACTTTATAACCTTTAGCTCTTTTCCTGTAAGCAAATGTTTAAAATGACAGGAAACAAAGAGCAAACGTACTGCATTCATGTAAAAATATGTTTTGGGGTCAAACAAGAGAGCCTGCATACTGTAGGAAAGAATGAATCCTCTGATGAATACATATTTGGTTCAGTCCGAAAAACCTGGAACATTAAATAACACAAAAAACATGAAACGATCATATTCTGTATTTACAACTCATTTTGGGGCAATGGTTTGATTCAGTCTGCAAACATTTATCTGGTGAATCACTTTAGACATTGTGTGAAACCAATGATTTATGCAATATAAGCATGATTGCATACCAGCATTTAGTGTGTAAGCAAGTACAATTATTGAAGGGCACGATCCTCAATATCTGTCATGCACATACCCCGCTGGCTCAGTGGCAAAACAAATTGAACATTTAATTCACAGCACAGTTAGGCACTCTGCAAACATACTGTAAAACACAACCCATCAATCTCCAGGCTCATATTTCTATTTTCATAAATAAGTATGTCTGGCGTCTGATATCAATATGTTTCAGGTGAGTTAAATGACTAAATGAATATGATT
Organism: Ctenopoma multispine; assembly: GCA_034779795.1. Classification (NCBI taxonomy): domain Eukaryota; kingdom Metazoa; phylum Chordata; class Actinopteri; order Anabantiformes; family Anabantidae; genus Ctenopoma; species Ctenopoma multispine. Next base: position 14,000,071 of record JAUYWH010000024.1, read on the forward strand.
ATAGATCTCAGAGGTTATTTCTACTCCTCCTTGTCTGATCCTTCTTTTGAAAAAGCAGTACTAACCTGTCCAGCCGGGGTAGCAGCGGCAGTAGCCACTCACTGGGTCACAGCCATCAGCATGGCTACAGTCACAGCGCTCACGACACTCCAAGCCATAGGTGCCATCCTGAGAAAAACAATGAGACACAAAAGTTGTATGGTGTACAAAGTGCATGGCTTAAAATGTGGAACACAATTCAGAAAAAACAACAGTAACAGAAAAAATATAAAAAAGGAATTCAAAAAGGCTATGTTTTGAATGAAAGGAACATCTTTTAAAAAAGATCCATTTTGAGAAGTGTTTTATGTTAAATATACTACTGATTGTGCAAGTCAGATTGTTATGCAGAGAGTTCCAAAGCTGCAGGGTCCTAACAGAAAAAGTCTGTTTATTTTTAGTGAGGGTCTTAGAACCAATCAGAAGGGTCCTGTCTGAGGATCTGAGGCTATGCTCTGGCTTTTAGAGGACCAATATCTTAGTAATGTTCCTATGAGCTACAAGGTGCACAAGACACCAGACACAAGTCTTACAGCCCCACAGGATTTGTTGGAGCACACTCAAGGATAAAAAACCCACTCACAGGGCAAGACTCGTCGCAGTGCTCTCCCCTCCATCCTGGAGAACATGTGCAGGTGCTATCTACAGGGTCACATGCTGCGCCATTAGCGCATAAGCATGTTTGATTACAGCCCAGGCCCCATGTACCACTTGAACAGAGGATGGAGCAGTCCACACCTTGCCAGCCTGGGGTAAGAGGAGGCATATACACAGTAAGCATGGATATAATCAGGTTTTATTTATACATATTCATATTACACTTAATAATTTTACACAGTAAAATTGTGGTTGGCGTCAATTTACGAGCTATCATCAAAGAGACATGAAATAGGTTATACAAATATCCTGTTTATTTGTAGTCATGCGTAACTGAAGGGATGAGTAAGTCAAACCAGGTTTCCAGGTAATCAGAGAGCAAGTTTACATGCACAGAAGAAACCTGGTTACTGGAAACCCGTGTATATATGCACCAGAGGCGTAATCAGATTTATCCTCTATCTTGGGCTTATTTTGGAAGCATGGATTTTACCTGCATAAAGACAGAAAAGACTGCCTCCTAAATTTTTATTTTTTCTTAATTTAGGGTCAAGGGAGTTGACTAACAGCACTGTGAAAGAGACAGAGAGTCACAGCTCTTTACAGTGTAAACTGTCTAAATTAAAGAAATACACATTTATTCAAAAATGAACATCGCTCCATGTAATGATCTCCCCTTTCATGTAGCCACTCCATTTTACTAAAGTGCTGAGTGTTGGCAGCCTGCACATGTGGTCTTGTAAAAAACTGATTAGAAACACAGTTACACATACAGATGGCAGAGTTCTATGGGAGAAATCTAACTGGGAAAATCCGGTTTTGATAATCCCCTAACCCAATTACGGTAACCAGGTTTCCCATTTACATGTCAGAAAGGAAATCAGCTAACTTAGAAAAGCTGACTGTAAATCGGTTACTTGAGTGCATGTAAACTGAGTAATCCACTACTGTACCTTCCCTGCAGATGCAGGAGCCATCGATGGGCGAGCAAGATGCGTGATTGTGGCAAGTGCAGGTGGACATGCAGCTTGGTCCATATAGACCAGGAGGACACACTGTAGCACAGTCCTCACCCTGTGGTAGAAATGCACAGTGAAGAATCACAATGAAAACAGATGTTAACACTGACAGTCCTAAAATACAAATAATATAGTCTGTACAAATGTGGACAGAAGAACAATGAAGGTTCACAGCAGGCGTCTATACTTCCCTGCAAAACCATACAACCAGTGAAAGTGAGAAAAATGTGTTAAAAGCTTTTAGGCTGTCCAACCAAATATGCTCTATGCGGTTAGTAGAAATGCATTCATGTAATGTCTACTTTGGAAGAACCATAACCACAGACCTGACCTATGACCCTACAAAAGCACACGCTACACTCTGTCCTTGGATGGCCATAAAAGGGTTTATAGGTATTGGAAAAGCAAAGAGCAGTATCTACAACTTAAATGTGTTCATCCAACTTTATTGTTGCTTTTCTGATAGATCCAAACTGTTTGAACATCACTACCACAATGATAAAGATGAAAGATAAAAATCATCTATAGATCTGGTCACAATCCCCACCATATTATCTTTGCCATATTTTTCACAAATCTAGAAGTTTTTGCAGGAGAACTCATCTCACGTTGTAGGCTACTGCAACAAATAAAAAAATATGTGGGTACAGATGCTACGAATTTCAATTCAATTCTCTAATGAATTTTGACCAAATGTGTAGTTATTTGCCTCTATAGGGCATTTTTAGACCAGTCACATCTATCCAGAATGTAGAACAAAACAACTGTTAAACTGAGTGGATTTATGATATTAACTTAAGTTTAGGATGTAGGACCAAAATTGATCACCGCAATCTATCCGCTCCTAACTCCCAATTATGTACACAATATATTCTGACTGCTCCTACTGCCAGCAACGGTTCGCTTCTTGCAACTCTGCTTCACCCAATTTTTATATTTTTCTTTCATTTTCTCTATCTCTGTCTCACTCCCTCTAGGTTTCTCTCATGTGAGGTCTCCAGTTTCATCAGTGTAGAAACTGGCAGGACTCCAAAGCCAGAGAATCCCATCTCTTGCCCTATCTATCCATAGCTACAATCAAATCTGCTCTTCTGTCTAGTCTTAAGTCTACCACTAAAAAGCACACCCATGGGAGATTTGCAACCATGCTGGCGCAGCTTTTAAGTCCGTCACCACTGCAGTAGGGTGAACTATCTGGTAAAGGACATGGAGTAGTCCTTCCCTGTCATCTGCAACCTGCTGTCATTAGAATTACCCTGCTTTAAAGGCTGAGCAAAGTCTACCTCCACCAGTCTTGTTCCTCCGTAAGCTGGAGATCACAGCCAGTCTATAGATTCGCACAATCGCTCCCAAACCCTACCTTGACTGACAGGTGACACAATGATTTAGAGTTCCAATTAGTGGCCCATAGGAGTCCTGAGTGGCTCCTGCTTCATTCACCAGAGCACTGGGGGACTGCTGCCTGCTCACTGCTCTCATTATCATTTTGAACTCAGTTTAAACAGAAGGCAGGAGGAGACGTGCCAGTGGACGCCAGGGGCAGAACACACATCTTAAAACAGCTCTCTTCCCTGTACACCACATAAAAGCGTCTGTCTGTGAATGAAATTTTTATCAATCGCTTGCAATAACCTTTGTTCCACAGAAAATGACAGCTTCAAGACTGCTAACAATAGCGGTTCAGTTACAGTCGTTAAGTACGGAGAGAAGTTTGACCAGCTGGAGGGTCTGAAGAGGTGTTGGTGGGGGGTTCAGCCTGTCTTCCATGCTCAGGCAATTTACTGGTCACTGGACTCATGGATAAGAAGTCATGCAGGCACAAATGACCACATGGATTTTATTGCATCCATGCCTGCGTCGGATTTCACTTGGTTTCCCCCTCATGTCGCATAGACCAGTGGTTGGTCTGCTCTCAAGAGGGGAAAGGCAGCTCTCTCATTAGTCGACTGATTCATATTCCTTCTGAGCCGTGAAGGATGGAAGTCTGTATGTGGAGAATCATTACTAATACACAGGCTGTCAGACCATTGTACCAGAGCAGCAGGACCTTACATAACTACACAGTCAATGCAGGCAACCTCACCTGAGCCACTGAGCAGCAGCTAGATTGTTCTTGGCCAACAAACTAAAATCAGACTTATTAGTATTTTAATGTAATTGCAGAACATTTTTTTCCAGAAAGCCCCTCAATGACACAACATTGATCAGAGTACCCAGTGAGACTAGATGCAAATGGCGCCACTAATTACCAATCAGTCTCACTCCTTAACAGTTCATCTGCTGGAAGAGTGACTGCAGTTTAAAATTCATGCAGGAAGACAGAACATGAACCTCTGAACCTTTTGATGAAACTATGATTCCCAGACAAATATGAAAATAATTTGTTTCCACCACCTACAAAGACAGTTTCCATTGCATTCATATTTCACACAGCAGACTCTGTAGAAACCATTGACATATGCAACAAATGTTACTCTGAGTACATGCTACACATTGCAAGGAACAATGCCTGAGTAGGTAACATGTAACCACTTTGTCCCAGGCAAAAAAAAGCATGTCCAATTACTAGAGCTAAATCAAGCGTGCAGGAACTCAGTCTGGTCCAACACTTTGCTTGGTTTGCACTGCGACTCCAGAACAAAGATGCAGCAGGGAGGCTTAGTGCTATCAGCTGGCCCCTGGGAAAGTGACTTCACTAGCAATCACTGCCTCAATGCCATCGTCATCAACCACATTTTAAAAGCCCCACTGCATAATAATGATCATGTGCCAAGCATGTGACAAAATGCCACACATAACAAGTAAGAGCTATAATCACAGCTCTACCTTACCTGGTGTGTATTTTCTACAGCGGCAGCTTTGTTAAAAGTATCAAAAAACTACCATGAGAGCTCACCCCTCCTCTCTTTCACACATACACGAACACACCAATCCTCCATATGAGGTGTGTCTGTTCCCATCTGACTGCCTCTTTTTCTATCCAGCTCCTGCCCTCTAGGTCTGTTTAATGGATCTGGCAGCCCTTCCCAGCAGCCGCCAAAGAGAACAGGTGGAGCAAATTAAGACACAGTCTGCGGCCCCACTCGGTAGCTCAATTCACCACAGCGGTCCGCTGTAAGACACAGGCAATTTCCACTGAAATGTAATGTTGGCAGAAATGTACCCTCTTACTCTCTGTTGCTCTATAACTTCAGATTGCAAAACAAGAAATACAATGGGAAAACTGATTGAAGTTACCCAACTAATTTGACATTTGTAAAAGACAGCATTGTGGCTGCACAATAATGACAAAAATGGAAACATATATAAGTTTAAGATTGATTTTTCAAGGTTATTCATAAAATACACAAGACAGATTATTAATTTCTGTACATGGAAGTATCAGAGAATGAATCATTTAGCATTGAATCTTAGTGCAGTAGGGCTCATCCATATCAAGGTAATAATAAAATATGTCACCTTGCTTCTGCCTGCCTGTGTTACAAAAAGCTTTTAAAGTTAAACTGGGACCCGTTCCAGAACGTTATGACCACAGTGACACAAACGTTTTACTACCACCACAAATAACATGAAATATAAATCAAAGCTACAATCTTTTCAGCTTGAGCTCATACAGTAGAAGGATGAAGTATTTCACAGCATGTGGAATAATTTTCCCTTACTGACATCTCTTCATCATTCATCCTTATTATTAAGTAGATCTACTAATTTTCAGAAGGATTGCAAGGAGTAAGGGTATGATCAGCTTTCTTGAGTAAGCTGATTTCTTAACTGACATGAAAAAGGGAAACCTGGTTACCGTAATCAGGCCGGGGGTTAGCGAAATCTGATTTCCCCAGGTAGGTTTCTCCTAGAGAACTCTGATTACTCTGCCATGTATACGCATAACTGTGTTTCTAACTGACTTTTTACAAGAATGCATGTGCAGAACATTGGCTGCTGACACTCACCATTCTACTACTTTCAAAAGAGAAGCAGCTGGATGAAAGAGGAATTCATTACACACTGCCCCATTTTGCCCCAAGTCCACCCAAAATTAGGCTAAAACTGAAATGAACACAAAGTGGCCCTTAGACATCTAAAATAAGCCCAAGGTGAAAAAGAAATCAGATTACTTATCTGCTGCATATATATCCAGATTTCCAGTGACCAGGTTTCTTAAGTGCATGTACACTCGATCCCCAATTACCCGAGAAACCTGGTTTCTCTGAGTAACCTGGTTATTAGAGTGCATGTACATGCAGCCAGTGACAGTTAACTTATGATGGTTTTATGGAAAATTTATGTAACCGACAGCCTAATGACAAGTTGAACATATTGTGTGGTTTAGTATATTTCATATTTGTAATTTTTCTTTTTTCTTTTCTTTATCTGTTCTTTATGGTTCTTCAGTAAGTGTTAACTGGCTGTTAGTTGGTTTGCTGCCGTTTCAATATACTGGGTGTCTAGTAAAGTAAAGGGATCCATGAGACCATGAGACCCCAAAAGGGTCAAATAAAATGATTAAATAATATTAACTTACAACAAGATATAACATTTAAAGTGACTTTAATGATAGCAGCCACTGCCCTAAGTACAATTAAATAGTAGTGAAGGTGCACCATACTCACCATGAACCCAGGGGCACATATACAACCACCTGTGACAGGATGGCAGTCAGCTCCGTTGGTGCAGCTGCAAGGCAGAATGCATCCCTCTCCATAGTATCCAGGCGGGCAGGTCTCATTACAGTAAAGCCCTGTCCATCCTGTAGAGCAGGTGCATTCACCAGAAAGTGGGTGGCAGCTACAACATAATGAGAAAGAAAGATGGGACGACAAGTGAGACGAAGTTTCAACACTAGTATGATGCCTGCGCTCGAGCAATTCATTCACAGTCATGTTTCAGATATATGAAGTGTCCCTTTTCTCCTTCATTCTGTAATGACTCCCATGGTCAGTGCCTAAATCCAACCGGAATCAGAACATTAACACTGCATTAACTATGAATGCTTCTGTGAAATTATGAATGAAGCAAAGGTCGCTTGATGACATGGTGACGAGGTGTCCAGACTTCTGATTGGGAGTTGGCTTACAGCTAAGACAATGCAAAATTGACTTGTAGAAGTCTTTTTTCATTTGGGATGTTTGAGGGACTTTGCGTCAGTGCTTGGTGAGGGTGAAGCTGCATGTGACCTTGCTGATGTGTTGCTTACCTCACCGTGTTGCTGGTATTACAGGGGCAGTACTTGTCACAGATAAGGCCGTAGAGACCTGGGGGACAGAATCTCTCTTGGCAATTAGGCCCCTTAAACCCTGTTTCACACAGACAGGCTCCATTGATGTGGTGGCACTTGGCCCTGTTCTGACACTCACACCTCTGGTTACACTGTGGACCAAAGGTTCCCACAGGACAGTCATCCTGACACCTAAAGAAAATTACAGAGTAATTGCACATTGGTCCTCGAAAAGTATATATACATTCAGGTACATTAAAACAAATCTGAGTTACTACTGGTAACATGGAATCTGTTCTGTTTGTTGAAAGAGCTGTGTAGTGATGATACATTGTCATTTTTCTATTTATCAGACAATTGACAAAATGAATCAACAAAGTAACACAACACTGGGTTCAGCTTCTCAAATGTGAACCTTTGCTCATTTCTGTTTAATATCATCAGAAAGAGTTTTGATATGTAATAAACAAGTGATCTAACATGAAACTTCAATTCTGAAAACTGTAATATTCATTGTAGTGAACACTGACTGATTGTGTAACTATTTTAAAACTATTTAGCTGCAATACAGTTACAATTGTATCATTAATAGTTTTTTCATATTTCATTATTTAGATAATGAATATTTAATTAAAAAATATTATAAGGTCAGGTTTTGATTAGTACATGACACAGAAGCTCTGAAAGTATCTCTCTGCTATCTGCAGTCTGTACTTCAGTTTATCTGCAGAGTTGGACAAGCAACAGAGATTTGAATTGTTGAGGAGTTTTTACACATGAAGCACTGGAGTAGATCAGAAAATGGATTGGATAGATTTTTTCATCACTTAAATATACTGACTTAACTATACAATCCCTGTGGAGTATCTATCTCAAGAGGCTAACAAAGCTGTTACAAATAGCTCAATTACATTATAAAATGGTTAAGTTATGTTTCACGTTTAAATTACCCCGGCTATAGTTTTATCAGGGGACAATAGTATTATTATACTAGACAGGAAAGTGTGGCGGCTCACACAATCTCAGATTATTCCTGGCAGGTTAATTCACCTGCCACTGACAAAATGAACGAGGGCAATTTTGCAAAATAATAAAGTAAAGGAAGGATCTTGTCGAGGAAGTGTTTCCATCCACAAGACAATTGCTTTAGTTGAACTAATAAACCCAGGCTGCTCTGGGCGGCTCTGGCAGGCATGGGGAACTAAAAAGATCTGTGGATTTCAACAAGACCTTAATATAAGCTCATTACTTATAATTAATGAGTAGAATCCCAACAGCATGTGGCTCATGGTGAGATCAATGGACAGGCTGGGAGTGGAAGAGGATGAAGGCTGAAGACATGAAACCTTGCTGGCCAGTATGAAGTACGAGATTAATTAAACATAAACACCCCTATTAAAAGCTTTCAGTCCACCTTCAAATGGACTAATGGGCATTTATAAATGCCTGTTTCTTTTGAGCATGATATCATTTCAACATTTCCTTTCTCTTTTAAAATAACAGCCAGGTTTGTGCCTCACTTGGAAGTTAACAAAGAGAATAGGTCAATGAGTAATAGTTTATTGTGTTGGCCTGAAACCATTCCTTTGCATTAAATACTAATATTAATAAATCATGTCATTTTCTGGCCTATTTTCAAAGTACTAAAGTACACACAGTGACTTTTGTGCCTATAGTTACACATCGTGTCTGCCAACGGTGTCACGTGCATACCTGCGTCCACTGAAGCCAGCTGCACACTGGCACTGCCCGGTGATGTGGTCACAGAGCCCGCCATTACGACAGGAACAGTCCTTGCTGCAGTTGATGCCATACTTGCCGAGGGGACAAGGCTGAGCACAAACTAAACCCTAAAAAACATTAAAAAAAAACTCACAATTCAACTTTGCTAGTACACGTAAGACTAATATGTCCAAATACTGTGCAAATTAGAACATAAAAGAAAACACTTATTCTCGTCAGTTTGACAGTATTTTCGCTTATTGTTTTCAAACAGCTACTGTATATTTCCACATGACAAGTCCAGACGCTCTCATTTAGTTATTTCATATGCACCTATTTTCTCAACAAAATGTCCAGAAACAAACTTACCTTTATTCTGTATCCCTGGCTGGAATAATCTGGGTATATTGCTTTAAACCGCTAGTCTACGAGGATGAATTTAGCAACACTAGTGTTGACTTTGTATGGCAAGTGACAAGATTTGGAGTTTGTAACCCTGTGTTCATGCAATTATCTTACAATTAGTAGAGAATTACGTGTTCTCCTTTATAATTGAGTACCCAGTTAGACTCATGTTCTGAAAATTGCAGCCTCTGCTGTACAGATCAAAACTATTTTCCAGAATCCTAAGGCTTTTTCTCCACTCTGGCCTTTCTCCTACATTGCCTTCCCACCTCCGTATGTGTGACCTACCGTCCAGCCGGCAGGGCAAGAACAGTCTCCAGTGATGTGGTGGCATGTTCCTCCATTTTGACAGGGGCAGCGCTGCTCACACTGAGGTCCATGGCTACCGGAGGGGCAGCGCTCTCCACAGCTGTCACCATACAAGTCAGGAGTCAAGTGTCAGACAGAATTGTTCAGACAAACAATAAATGGCACATCAACATTTTTATACCAGAAAGAAATTGTTAAAGGAGTAAATATGTTACTGGTACTCACAAAGCTCCTGTGTACCCCGGTGCACAGATACACTCTCCTGTTTCGTGGTTGCAGGTGGCACCATTGAGACACTGGCAGGTTAGCTGGCATACTTTGCCATAGTAACCATGTTCACAAGGCTCCTCACAACGCCATCCCTGGTACCCATCAGTGCAGACGCAGGCCCCTGTGATGGGGTTACACTTAGCCCCATTTTGGCACTGGCACCGATTACTGCAATGAGGTCCCCAGTAGTCACTCTCACAGCCTGCAATCATAGAGAGGAATAGCATCAGATGGTCAGATGCTGTGCATGCACCAGCATTTACACTTACTAACATTTTAAATAATGTCAAGAACATAATAATATTACTCGTAATATAATTCCTTAATAATACATGTAATATTTAATCACGAATTGTAACCTAAATGTTTCAGAGACTCCCGACAACTACTTTGTTATTATTGTTATAGCATGGAAACTACTTACTAACAGTGAGACATGAGCTTATCAAGCTCACTTCATCTTCAGATTATTCCTGTATTATTCTTGTGTCATATATAAAGCATTAAAGTTAAAATGTTAAATGATTTCTTGGGATTTCCCCCCTGAATACACATAGTATATCATTAGCTTTATATTTTAAATTCTTTTACTCTTATCACTTCTGCTCATGGTCACAGGACTGTATCCAAGCATGCCTTGAGCAAAAATCAGAGGCTAACCATCCAATGACATTCACTCACTCACATTTGCAGTTATGGAGACACAAAGGAAGAACAAGCAAAATCTGCACAAAAAGGACCTGAGCCAGAAATCAAAATAAGACTGTGTGTGACCACTGAGCCTTTGTTTCACACTTTCAAACACTCCTCTGGCATGTCCAAAGCTTCTGTATGACAAATATGGCAGCAACACTGCAGAATAAAATTCATGTTTTATTCTGTGAGCAAAACAAATACTTCTGGTTGGCACAAAGATCTGGCAATGTTTCCAGGACTTATCCTAATCTTCCAGAAAGACCAATATTGCTAAATACATAATTATATACACATATACATATGCACTACACTACCTTCTTCTTACATGGCTGTATAGCTTAAGTGTTAGTTGTTATTTGCTAATTTAAAAAAATGTGTTTCCTTTTCCAGTGTAGTTTATATCAAATTAAATGTTTGTTTAGTCTCTGCAACCTACCTGTGTATTTAGAAACTTGCTTTGCTTTTCCAATTTCCAACATGTAATGCTCGATAAATTTACTGGCTTACTTTTGGTACACAATTAGCGCACAAGAGGTTTAGCAGAAGTTGAAGCTGTTAGACTGAGGCTGCAACCAAGAATTGTTGTGTCAGTTAAGCTGCAGATTTTTCATTATTGATTGTTTAGAGTATTTTTTGCATAGGCTGAAAAGCAGTAAATGCTCAGCATTTTTGTTCAAAACTTGATTTTAAAAAGTTCATTCTCTTTCAGTTGACTAATTAATTTGACACTATAGCAGCTTACTTCATTTCACACATTAAGTTTGTAATTCGATTCTGCATTAATATCAATGTGTTTATGTTTTTTAAACTCAAATTCCTGGTACTTTCCTTCTAGTAACTGTGACTAAACCTCTGCACTACCAACAAGAAAAAATTAAATGCTCAAACTGGTGAAAAATTAGTTATGTTACTTAGAAACTGGTAAAGAAATATATTATACTGTATATGCCAGACTGGATATATTTGATGTTGACATACCACAAAAGTCTTAATAACACCCTGAAATTAATCTGCATCAAGGGAAGAAAGCGTGCAAGCTGTTCACACCTCTTAGAGAACTAGAGGAAAGAGCATATTAAGATGCAAAGATTAAGAACACAAGCAATGAGTGATTTTTTATATATAACAGGTTTACGTCTATGTCTTTTAACACCTTTTCTCAGGTGGAGGCCTGTCAGCTGTCACAAATGGCCAGAGTGAAAAAAGTGCTGTAACTCTGCAGACAAATCTTTTCAAACTTTGCTAAATCCACTTTTAACTAAGCATAATAGTGCAGAAAGGTTCATTTGGAACCAATAACACCCAGATGAGACAATGTTCACCCTCTGTGTCGACAGATACCCCAGAGGTATCATCTCTCAGTAACAATGAAAAAGAAAAATTAGTCTTCCGAGCTGTATTATACTACTGGCATTCAAGAAAATTGCTTAAGTTATATAACGTATCTGCTTTACATGGGTTAATGTAAATGGCTTAGTGACATTACTAAATTGTACCTAAGGGAATGATGTAAAACAAGCAATTCCCACATTCCTCAGGGGATAGGTATGTTAAGAAAAACTCAATACGTCCCATAAACTGCAAGCAAATAGCTAATATTCAAGGTTAAATGAACAACCAGCTTTTATGTGAAGAACAATGTGCACTGAGCAAGGGAAGTAGGCTGTCTTCACTCTCACTGGGGTAATTGTTCTTTTGAGGATCTAGTGGTGATTTAAGTGATTGGTATGGCCTTATGTCTCTCCATCAGCAGCAGCTGTATTGCCTAACATAAAAGCCCAGCTTGAGATCCAGGCCAGCGCAGCAGCTGGGACCGTGAATATTCCACTATTGATTCTCACATCATCTCAGACTCAGTTGTAAATGTAAAGACGCCAGCCCCCCTCCTTGTATGCTCGCTTTGCCAGAGCTCTCATTAGCTCAAGTGGGAGCTTAATGAACCCTGTTTCATGGTCGGCACTGAAGCCTGTTTTTCCAGGTACACAGCAGGAAGATGATCAGTTCTTCCCTGATACAGACAGGTCTGCCCTGAAGGGGGTCCTGAAACACTGGGCTTGTGCAGTATTACTTCTGTGGTTGGATAGACTAGAGGCCACATTACAGGGCTCACATTGATTTGATCTAATCTGCTCCTGGCCTCCAGTCTGGCATGAATAAGTTCCCTGAAGGTTGTGCTACTGCCACACAAACAACCCTGGCACATTAAATCTGAGGTGTGTGCGGGCGACTGGGGTAATGGATGAGCAGTTTAGCTGCAACTAGGTTCAGCAGTCTATAAGCACTCATCAGAGCACCTTCAGTTCAACAGAGCAGTCCTCCTGGAGCACAGCAAAAACAGGCATTGCCTATGTAACAAGAGGCACCATCACATTTGGTTTCAGCTTCAAAACTTGACCACAAACAGAGAGTGCATTTTATATCCTTGCATGTATAACTCAAAACATGATGTCAGTAAAAAAATACCCAGAGCAGCAGAGAAAAACAGAAATAAACTAAAAATCCAGTGCTTAATTTGCAGACTTTTCTGGTGCTTAGGAGCTTCACAAATGTTACCATTTGAAGTTTTAAACCTTCTTTAGCTTGCAGTTAGAGGCCTCAGCATATTGAGAGCAAAGCCCATTATCTCGCTGTCTCTCTCCTACACAGAGGTTCTCAAACTTTACCCAGTAGTCTCTCACTTCCCAGCTCTGACAGCATTTAACTGTGATTAAGAAGTCAGAGTTCATGATGAGCTGCGGGCAAAAACAGAGAGACAGCAGGGGAAAGTAGCATGTAGCATGAAGGCTTCTGCTTCTAGATAGTACAACTAAATTGTGTGAGGTGATGAGGACCCCCTGTGGGTTCTAATGTGTAGGCAGTGAATACCACACAAAGTCTTAAACTAGAGAAGCTGCAATACAGCCCATTAACTGGTGTGGTCTGGGTCAGTGAGTCTAACCAAAGGACACATACACTAGACAGCCTCGACTCCCAGAGCCCATAATGCATAACAGTTGAAATGTGGATAACCTCACACACAAGGAAAGGTCCAATCCCAAGGTGCTGGGTATAATCCCCCTGGCTGGAACAAAACAGATCACAGTGAGGGGTACTGGCAGATAGTAAACTTCTGAAGGTGACGTCCAAAGAATGGGCTGAGAGAGCCATCATGGTGGTGCTAAGCTTTGAAGTGCGCTCAAGAGTCCGTATGATCAGTGACTGGCTGCAACAGGATTAAAACCAAACAGCTTTCAACAGCTGACTTCATTCAGAAGTTCTCCTGAACTTGGCCCCTTCACCAAACTGTTTGTCACTATGCTTTCTGTGAGAGAGAGTCTGTGCCACAGAAAGCTGCCATAAGCTTCTCAGGGCTAAATTCAAAATGAGGGCCTGAGTCAAACTCTTTAAACGCAGAGTATATCTCTACACTCAAAGGGCATTCTAGTTTTATACTTCATTTATTTATCTGGACCCAGGGCAAAAGCAAATTTCAATTAGAATCACAGCTGGACTGGTAAAAATGCTGGGCACTCGTGATGGCTGGTGCAGACAGTTTCTTGCTGTTTTGCCAACTCTAACTGGGAAAACCACATTATTGCTACTGGAATATTTGGCACACAGCCCAACTTCACTCCCCACTGCCTGAGCCACTCACTGTCAACTATTATTAACACACGCTGTTGACACTTGAGGAATAACTTAACTCACTGCAGACATTACAAGGCAAAATGCTTGGTCTCCTGAGAGCCCTTTACGCCTCACTTATTCTTCAGTAGAGCTTGTGGCAAAGCAAAACAGTGACTCATTCTCTTGACTAGTCTCCTGCGTTGCCTCATGAGGAGAGTCCACCAATGAGTTTCACATTGTCTGATTCATGCTTTGTACCACTAGTTTTGTTCTTTTTTTCCTTGACAGATCTGGATTTTCAAATTACCCTTCATGACCAGAATTAGTATGGGCAAGTCACTATTTCAAAATGGTATAAAGAGACAGGCTTTCTTTGGAGATTTTAAATGTTAAAATGATCATTTTTAAAAGAACAATGAAACAATTCTGCCTGCAATTTAGCTGACACAAGAATATATAATATTCAGCTTTTCAGTCAATATGAGCTATTTGTAATAGGAGGTATTCAATAAAAGCCAGACTCAACATTCAGCTATTCATCACAGCTTTTGACTCAATTGACGCAGACTAATAAAGTGAAAAGCAGACAGGACTGGTACCAGGGTCTAGAGGGAAAATGATGATTGTTGTGTAAAGTGCAAAATTTGCACTGAGTGATAAATGTCTTGCAGCTCTTTATACACTTGGGGCAGTAAAAGCTGCCAATATCCTACAAGACAGGCTCCACTGTCCTGCTGGTACCTACACTGTTATTTATTACGTTTCAGAAAACCAAGACATGACAAGCAAACAGTTTAGATAACTCAACATAACTGGGAGCTTGACAAATGCTTTTCTAAATAAACAGAAGTAACTGTCTATAGCCGTAGGTCAGTTCTGCTGAATTCGAATAACAGTGTGCTGTTGCTTCTGCTGTTGGGTGTGTCGTTTGTCCTGCCCTAATTCATCTTAGCCGAGTCCCTGTGTGTCCACATTTGCCTGTGGGAAAGAGCAACACAGGACGAAGACCACAACACAAAGACACCCTGAACAGAGTTTTCTGCTCGGGCAGTTAAACACAGTAATTCACCATATTGAATTCACTTCTGATGTCACCTTGAACTTGGATACGTGGTAACAAGATCTGACCATTGCCTATTTGGAACCACAAAACTAATGAGTGAATAACTTAATTCTTTTAGGACTTTACATTACTGATTAAAAAGTCTGACCTGGCTGTTTATCCCAAGGAAGATCTGATCATTTGTCCAAGTTTTCTTGAGAATGTAAACCTGGATCAATATGAACCCTGCAGGTGCCAAACACCTCCTCTGCAACACAGTTCTAACTGGGTAAATAGAGCCGGTGGTCGACAAAGACAGACAAGGCATCTCATGCTTTATTCTAAAAAAATTACTTAAGATTGATGGTACTTAAAATAATAGCCCCGTGTTTTCTAATAAAGCTGGCTGTGTTGAGTTGTAATGCAAGCAGGGTTTAAGAGATGTTTGTGCCTCAGTGATGTCAACCAGTCACTTGTTCATAAGAACCTGACATGACTCATGAAAGCTTCTGGATCAGCAAATTGTTACACAGCCCACTGGAACTTGTGATTAATAATTTACTCCACCCTCTCCTGCAGAAAATAAACCCTTTTCTCTTTTACCACAGGACAACAATAAAAAAACAATCAGAACAAAGGTAAACGGTTATCTACAGTACACACCAATACACTGTGACTGGAGTATAAATAAAGCCACAATCATACACACAGCAGTAAGCCACATGCACCGACGTGACTTCTCAAAAACAGCGTTAACCCGATAAAACCAACCGTTACCACACTTCCTTTGCACAAATTGATTTCCAATTTTTAATTATTAATTCTAATTAGGATGAAGTAGAATGTGCAACAGGGCAACAGCAGTCGATGTGAGGGGTGAGGTTACAGAATGGAGACTGATGTACATTCCTATAATGTCCACAGGAGCACCCCCGTCACTATCATGAGAAAGTCAAACAATCCCCAGGGCAATGTTTTATGTTTTCTGTAGCGCTGAGGCAGTTGTTTGAAAGAATGTCACATCGTGCATACACAGACACATGCACAGGTAATAGTGGTAAAAAATAACAATTTACTCAAGTACTGCATTAGTGCAGTTTTGAGTAATAATTGAATAGCACTTTGAAAAAAGACTGTACTTGTGCTCCTCTACATTTGTTGTAAACACTGCATTTATCTTCCTTTTAGACTGAGACTGTATTTACAAAACATATAGTCACTTATAGGCATGTGTAGACATCAAATAGGCATTTAGTTAAATAGTTATAAATAAAACTTCCAAGTAAAATACTTGTATATAGTAGGTAATTTAACCCCCAAATCAACTCAACAACATTAAAGTACTGTTTACATATTAATGCATCAAAAACTATGGACAAATAATAATGTAAAAAGAGAGCATAATGAGTATTTTTACTTTTGATATTTACTTATGGCAGTTTTTATGTGCTTTATGTTTAATACATAGTTCATCATTGTCACTACTTTTACTTATGTAAATATCTGGAATACTGCTGGTAAACAGGGTAGCCCTGACCCAATTTTTAGTGAAACACATCTGGAGAAGGCAGATCCATCAGTCCTCAGCTGATGTAATATTTGTTCACATGTACAACTGATACAGTTATAAAAAACTACACAAACACCACAAAAAGGGATCTCCATTTGAAGAGGATTCTAGGAGTTCTTGACGAAACAGAAAAGTAACTAAAACATCAAATCAGGATGACACAAAACTAAACTCAATATGGCAAATTCTCACCTCATGGTCCGCAGCGTGCTCGGTTATGTTGGTAAAAGAACAACTCTTTCACCTCCACAGTCTTTCATTTAGAGTGCACGGCTGGAGTGAGCAGGTCTATTGTCGTGCCTCAGGTATCCTAATTAGAGAACTGTGCCTGACTTGTGTTGTGTGTAGTCTGCATAAGTGGTCTTAATAAATGAAGCACTAACTAGAGAAAGCTGCAGCTGGTAAATTTGTGCACATGGTACTAAGCAATGCACGTCTATGTGCATAGTATGACTCCTGTTGAGTAAACAGAAAATTCAAGTCAACCCATTAACAGATTTTCACTTATTATAATATAACACTAATTATATGTTTCTCTCCAAACAGAGGAGGCAGTCATAGGTGAATCTAGGACTGGTTATCAGGGATTGTGAGCTTGAAAGAGATTTTTTAAACCAGCCTGTTTTAACATCTACATGACATCAATTATCCATGTATGCACAAGGCTGCTGTACTAAAAACAGGAGGTTATAGAAGCAGGTTTTGTTTGTTTAAAAAAAACATCAGTGATTGCAGTGGGGTTTTTTTTAACGAACACTGAACATGAACACCAGAAATTAGACATGACAAACCTAAATGTTTTTCAGAAAGCGACGTAAAATAAAACAAAATAATAAAGCAAAACAAAAACAGATTTTTTATTATAAATATTGTTATTCGTTTCTGTGAATTATTAGTTCGTCATTTATTTGGTCTATAAGAAGTCAGATAACGATGAGAACATTTCTGAAAGTCCAATGTGCCTGTCCAAAAAAATCTAAACAACATTAAAAAAAAATTTTTATTTAGTTTATAAAGACACTGAAACTAGGTAATGTTTGAAATTTTGGCTTGAAAATGAGAAGAGCAATAGATTAATTAACAAAATAGTTTAATTCAAATCAATTCATAATAATATAATAATTGCCAGTTGTATTCAAACATCTGCAAAAATATTATAATAATTAATATTTTGTGCCTTTTTTTGATGTTTAAACTTTTGTTTTATTGGACTGCTGTTGCATCAATGTTTGGCAAGTCTCTGTTTCACTCATAATTTTATTCTCAATGTCAAAACAGTTTAAAAAGTCAACTGCCATTAATTGTCAATTTAAACAAACACAGAATAAGTCTTTGTAGTTTTATTTGGTTCACTGCAGTAAATGATTAATAATGTGTCTATCATCATCATGAAGAGCATCAAGTACACTAACAGTCTATAAACATGTCTGCATTTCATTTTAGCTAAATCACACTGTACCTTAGAAATATCTTAGTAATTTTCAGAAAATAAAAGCTTAAAAAATGCTGATGTGCAATAGAAGCATAATTAACAAACTAAAATTAACAAACATTGCCCTGAGGAGACAGTCAAAGCACTAACAGCTACCTCTTTCACTGCCCCAATGTCATAGTTTTTGGATGTTTATGAGCTGAGCAGTCATAAAAAAATTAAAGTATACTTTTTATCTGTTAGTTTAATTATTTGAACTAAGTTAAGTTGTTACCCAAGCAAAAAAGTGATAAAATTTGAGTCAAAGCGCACCAACATCAACACAGACAGGTGTATGATTAGACATGCAGTGAAAGCAGTTTTTTCTCTTGTGTGTGTTCTTGATAATTTCTCTCCCAGGAGAGTTTGGTAAGCAAACAGTGACTGTTGACTCAAAGCGATGATTTTTTGTGTCTAACATGTCACAGTGTATGGATCTGTCCCTCGGTGTAAACACAAACATGACTTAGCCTAAAGACGTCCAATCATTGCACCTATCCACCATCCAAATTAATGCCAACGATACTGAATCCCATGCACACACATAAACACAGGGATAATTGCTTTTTAATGATCTCACATTATGCAAATTCTCATCATGAAGCCATAAATCTTTTCTACCTGCCTAACCACCAGTAACAGTAACAGATTGACAAACCGTATAATATAGTATGTGAAAAATTAAGAGGTTGATAAACATCTACATATCTGTGTATTTAAACCTTAATAGTCTAGAAAAAAGACAAATAGCACCACAAATGTGTAGTCTTAACTCCCCCAAAGGCTTTTTTTTTAGCAAAATCATGCTGCATACCCTGGCAAAATGTGGTATGGTATTGTGTATAATAACCGTTGAAATAAGCACTGCATCCTGTGAAGTATTCAAATATCTGAAAAATAGAAGTGTGAAACCCACAGCAGTGTGTTAGGCTCAATTAGGAACGAAGTGCGGCGGCGCTGGATGGATAGATAGCTGGTACAATATGAAAGGACAGAAACAGGAAAACATCTCTAGCCTTTGATTAACACAGAAAACTGTAGATTAAGGGTTTTTCTTTTATACCATCATCTCTCCAGGATAATGTGGACCCTTTGGAGACTTCTGCAAAAAAGACGGAAATCCTGGAGTTCATCTCAAATGAACTGCTGGCTCTGAAAGCAGTGTTGTTCTTCCAGTCTCTGAAACTCACTAGGCCCATGAATTATTCTCCCCGATTCTCAAAGTCAAAGTGAAGTGAAAAGTATACAACAGCAACTTAGTGAGTACTGTGTGTGCGTGCGTGTGTGTCTGTGTGTGTGTGAGAGAGAGAGAGAGAGAGTGCAAGAGAAACATTTGTGAGCATGACAGAGAGGGATACTGTAGTTACATGTAAGAGGCAGTGTAGAAATGAATCAAGCCATCTGGATCGACGGAATATTTAATGAAGGGATGAAGGAGCAGGATTTAAAACATTTAAAATAAGCACAATATATTTAATCACCTTTGATTAAAAGTGAAGTTGTCTAGTTTAGGGACAAACATAAGATTTAGAGAAATGCAATTTCCATCCAGAACCATATTTCAGAGTCAAGGCAAGGATCAGTGGTATTGATCCATGGACCTTAACCCTCTTTTTGTTCTATGGCGGAGGGCGATTTTGTCATTCATACTACAGTATGCCTACGCCTGGACGGAAGTGAGTCCCAGAATTATAATACAAGCTAATGTTTAAAGTGCAAGGCTGAGAGAATCACATGGTGTCAAGTTTCTTTGCAAATCTAATTTCTCAGGGGAGATTCATCACTTTGAGGATGCGGTTGCCTGAACCAGTAAGTCAGCAATTTCTGTCTTTTATCTATCTAAACTCAATTGAAAGGTCTTAATGAAGTGCACGCTACAGGACACGATGAACTCCTATAGGTCTGCTTTTTCTGCTCTGACTTAATATTGTTTTGGCTGATGACACACAGTCGACTGCTCCCCGCAAAAAAGACAACTTCAGTGACAATGACCTTGTTTTTAGTGTTTCTTTAAGTTTTACAGCTAATTTTAGATCCGTTTCTTCTCAACACAGGGTTGCCCCTCATGAATGCGCCCTTGTGTCTGGAAATACTCACATTTCCTCTAAAATTTCATTTGATCCTTATCATCCAGATGCCCTTTTGTCAATGTTTAGATCCTAGGCTACATCTGTTTGTTCCACTTAGTACGCTCTAGCTATTCCACAGTGTCTCGTTACGTTTTTTCCTTTTTCTTTTTCGTCTGTGGCCAAAGCCACCAATTTAATTGAGTTTCTGGGCTTTTAATGTCTGCATTACTCTAATCAGAGAAAAGGAGAGTTGTTTATCTTGACCTTGGTAGAATTAGCCAAGGCTATTTGTGGAGATGTTAATGCCTTGAAAAAAAAACATACTATTTTGCAAGAGCGTAACGTGAGCTTTTATCGATCAACTAATCAAAGGTGCTTATAGACATTGAAAACTCTGACATGCATTCAGGGATCAGGGAAAAAGCAAGTCCCGGTGACTCAAACACCAAAAATACTGTGATCAATACTGTGATTTGTTGCACGGACAAAATCTCTGTGTTTTATATAAAACAATGGATAAATACATTTTATGAGTTGACCTAGCTTCCTAGTCTTTTATCATGCTGCGTTGTGGTTGTATAATATTAAGATGCAAGTGTTGGATGATTCATCAGTCAGACAGTGGGAAGATAGGGCTGCCATTAAAGTAAGGTGCAGGGTATTGTGCTATCTCACACAAACAACATACAATATAACCTTCTGAGGTTGTCTGCAGGCAAGGCAGAACACAGTGAAATGCAAAATACAACCCCAAATACCCTAGGGCCTGGAGGCAAATTTGATTAAAAGTTTGTTTTTCTTCACTCTCAACAAACGGAGGAGCTCGTCGATGCGGCACTGACAGTTAATTGGACTTGGCAGGGCCACAAGTTCATTCGTCAGCATTGTGTGGGGCTTGCCTAGGAGGAGCAGGACAATCGATGTCCCTCAGGACGGCCTGTAATCACTGCAACACTCCAATGAAGTCCAGGGTTAAACATCAGGAGATTGCAGGTGCACTAGAGGATCTGAGAAAGACTGCTAATATGCTCCCACTCCCAAAGAAAACCAAGGACATTGCAACACAGTACCCAAAGGACTGTGATGGTCCCTAAGAAGACAGTTAAACCTCAAGCTATTATTCAGATGGAAATAATCATGAATGCAAGGTCCAGAGAGGTGATATCAATGACTAATATGTGCACAGTCTAAATCAGAGGTTCCCAGTGTGACTAGGGGGTCACGTGTTTTATCTGAGGGGTCATGAAATAATTAATAAATTTTTCTATTAGACAGTATTCTGTTTTTTTAGACTAATCTTTGCATTTCCCTTGTAAATTAATGTGTAATTTTTGGCTTTTACAGCATTTGAAAATCCATATGAAGAAAAACAATACTGAAAAAATGCAACCAATTATAGGGACCACAGCACCAGTTTGTTTTAGGGAATCAAACACTAAAACAATAAGCAATAAAACAGGACATTTAAAAAAACGATATTTCAGCTTCACAAATATGATTTTTCCCTTTTCTGTAGTATATTTCTTTTAATTGTATGATACTGAACATATGGTATTTACCTGCTTATTGACTCATTCACAAAAAGCCAATTTGGTTGACAACCAGAAATTGTTTTGTTACCTCTGGAGAGATTTTCCAAAAAAACTAACTAACTACAAAACAAGCATTGTTTTAACACCATGAGCCTAAATCACCTTTGTGAATTATGTCTACCACACACTGAACTGTACAAAGGTCATCAAATGCAATGATCAATTGAATCTTTGAAAACAAACTTCATAAACACGGCATTGGACCACAAAATCAAGCGTGACTTATAGACTGTGAAATGAGCCAAAAACAGTTTTGTTCTGCATTAGTATTCAGGAGATATCTTATCTTTCTAAACTGTTATCATAGCATTTCAGCTATTTTAGACACACTGACCTTCTCTTAAGGACGGGAGATAAGGCGTTTTAATGTCCCTATTAAATCAAGCCATCTATGCCGACTCTCAGAGCTGGGTAGTGTGTTCCAGGAGCTCTTAACTCTATCTCTCACTGACTAATGACAAGCATCACAGTGATAATGACCAGCGGGACTGGATGTTGTATCATACTAACCATCACCCTGATATGCCATGATATTCACCAGCTTTTTGTGCTCAGGATATATGCATGAAGAGAAAGCGCAAACTCAGATACAAGCACACACACAAATGAACATTCACACACATTTCAGGCATTCTCCCAAAGGTAATGGAGCAGTGAGCTCTTGTGGAACAATAAATCCTGCTTAATGGCATCGCACACAAAAAAAATCTTCAGAGCAGGGCAAAGTCTGCATACTGCATACAACGACACTTATGTACAGAAAATGTTATAGAGGCAAATGTGTGTGTGCATGAGTGTGTGCATGAATTTTAGTTCAAAACTACTGCTTGAGGACATTTTCGAGCTCTTTATACATTTCAGTTGCTTCTCACAACTTCAGAGGGCTGTTTGAGGGTTATGGTTAGTATTAGGTTAGGGGTAGGTATTTAACCCTATGGTTAGGTTAGGTTTAACGCAAAACCTTTTCAAAAGATTGTGTTGAGACAATTTTATTAATATTTCTAATATGATCAGCAATCATGCATCATCATTGTGAGGACAGCCTTTTGGCTGGTCTGAATGTCAAAGGGATGGTTTTAGGGTTTAGGTCAGATTTTGGCTCAGGGTTAGGGGAAGAGTTGGAGTCAGGTATTCAGCTGAGATGGTTAAAGTTACAGTAATAGGCTAGCTAGGGAATGCATTATATCAAAGAGTGTTCTCACAACTACAGAGAGTCCAAAATGTTTTTATGTGTGCCTGTGTGTTGTCAGCAATAAAGAAGGTTGTCAGCGGTGTGTGCCACAATTCATTTGATGGACTCACTATCAGTCAGTTGAGGTCCCTGCACAGTGATTTACACTAGACATAAGTCACACAAGGCACTGCTAAACATGCAGGCAAAGATCTGAGAGGCATGCTGTCCAAGCCATATCCTGAAACGTCCCTGTCAAAGCCCCAGCAGTGACATCCACATGATTAACTGCACATAACCCAACTCCTCCCCTGGACCAGATGCATAAACTATTCATAAATTCATTATTAATTTGTGTGTAAATGCCTTCAAAGTTGTCTTTAAGTTTCAAATTAGTGACGTACTAATTCAAGTTGCATTAGGTCTAAAGTAGTAAAGAAGGATTTTAGTAAACTGATTAATAGGAAATATCTGCAATACCATTCAATCAACACTAAAAATTACAGTGTAAACAAACCAATGATATGTACATACAGTCTCTCACATGTATCCTTGATATTTCACAAATGTGGTGAATGTACTCACATCTTCACAAGCATAAGATACGTTTCCTTGTTCTAGTTTCACGTACTTGTAGTTGTACAAAATTACAAAAAATATGTAATTTTTAACAGTAACTTATCTTAATATGAGAGTTAGTTTGTGTGGTGCAACCTGACTTTTCTGAATTTAGTCGTGTAAGTGTTCACATCAACTGCAGGTCCTAATGAAGAGTGCAGCATCCTCATTAATTTATATGACAACAGTCTCCAGAAAATGCATCAGCCAGAGGTGGTAAGTAACTAAGTGCATTTAAGTACTAGTATACAAGTATTCTTTAGTACAGTGTTAAAGTACTTCACCCAAGTATTCCCATTGACCGGTAACTGTGATGTAACAGTCACTAGTTAGTCAGATACAGAAAATTATTACAAACTATAATAAAATTATAAATGATTCTGTATTATTATGGATTGACCACATGGCAGTTCATAACATGGTTTGCAGTTTACATAATAACTAGCTTTACTGGGGTGAACCCCCAAAATTAACTTTCTTATTATTGTTAACTAAAAGCTCAATTTTGGATATAAGAAATTAAATTAAAGTTGAATGTTCTGAATTAAATTGTCAGGTTTTTAATTTCTCTCTTTGAATGTTTATCTCAGTCAAACTTAAAGTTTTAGCATTTTAGGTTTCTGCAGGAACATTATTTATGAGGCACATGTGGAACAAAACTGGACTAGACTTGTACATTGATGCAGCATTATACAACTGTGTTAAATACTTTGTTTTGTTATCGGGAGCTGATGTTTGATGCCCTGAGAAACCAGTTTCCAAATGAAAATGAAGTTAGTGTACTTTTGTACTTAAAGTAAATTTTAGAGGATATGCTGGATACTTCAACTGGAACTAAGAATTTAAGATACTTCTACTTCTGGTGGAGTACTTGCACTGTTACTTGAAAAACTGCATTATAACCCTAACTCATAACCACAGATCACTGCTAAATGATGTTGCAATTTGCTAGATTCAACTTTCAATAAACCAATTAAATAAGTGCAACTTTGTGTTACTGGGAAGAACTTTGAAACATAAAGGATGTATTTATACAACAATTGGTAATAATATGACTTTCCACACTTGTTGCAGAGACAGGTCTGTGACTGATAAACTTTCAAACTCATGGATTTCCTTCTCAAACGAAAACCATTTGCCCCCACCAGTGCAGCCCAACCTATTGTCTTAATGCAGAACTGTTTTTGGCCTAAATGGCTGATAAATCTAAACTAATAAACACCAGATAATTGGTGCAACGGACTTTAGTTCATCTGTACAGTATAGATAGAAAAGAGGTGATGGAAATAAATAACACAGTCACACACTTGGCAATTCATAAACTGCATACTATGCTCCTCAGGAGCTGAGTACTGTGCATAAATAAAGCTCTGTAAATGCATGAGGGCTTGGAGTCATGGATACACACACAAACTCACCTACACACACACGGACAGAGAGAGAGAGAGAGAGACAGGGAGAGAGAGAGAGAGAGAATAGCAACTGTATTCCACAAAGCCGTATAGATCAGTCCATCTTCTGTCCCCTCGAGAAATACCATTGCCCGGGTGCTTTGATCTATTAAAATGAATGAGGCATTTGGCATCGACTGTTACAAGCAGCAAGGAACCCCCTTCACAATGTTACAGTTAGAATATTTATAGTTCTCCAAAAATGTCTCTCTTTAGAAATCATATTGTATAATGAGGAATTCAATTGATTTTGACTTCTTTTTATAGGTTCATGCATGAAGATCATAACTTACTTTTCCATTTTTTCTTGATATCCATCAAGAAAAGTGAGTTGATGCTTTTATATTTATGCAAAAACATCCACTTACACACACACACACACAGACACACACACACACACACACACACACACACACACACACAGACTGAAATCTTCCTCTGGAAGATTAATGGAGAGACAAGTTTTGAGAGAAAAGCATAGAGACATTAAGAGTGATGTGCCAAGTGAGAGTAAATCTGTTCGTGCATCTTTGCGCCATTCAGTGTAATTCACAGTCTCCTGGTCTTTGACAGCAATGCATGTCACTGTCCTGCTGCCGTGGGATTGGAAAAGTACCATCTGGCTCAGACGGACTTCTGAGAATAATCTGTAAAAACTGTTGACGGGTGCCAGAGGGGGTCCTCACAAGGGTGTTTTTCAAGCCAAAATGAAGTTTGACTGCACATTTATGGTCATTGGTCTTTCATATAGCATCTGGTTTGCTGAGGCAATGTCATTTTCGATGAAACAAACAAATAAAGCTAAAGGACAAATCTGTCATCTCTGCTTGACGCAGAGTATTGTTATCTCAAATTCTTCAACAAAATAAGTAAAAAACATAAAATAAATATCATGCATCCCACTGTCTGGTGCAGTACACCATTAACCAGCATTCATAGGCCACATTCATCAATTAACCATGTGTATAACACTGCAGCAGAGACTGCCTTGCCATGTGAATACGTTAGGGAGGAATATGTTACCTCATGGACTACGGCTGACCAACCACATTACATTTGGCTATTAAGTGTGATAGATTTCTTCTTAGAACACAAAGGATGCTTTGTTGTTAAGGAAGCTAACCTAATCCTTACTCTTTTCAGATACTTATTGTTGTGACATTGTTTCTTACAATCTCTGCATAAGTTGAGACAGTTGAACATTTCTGCCATGGCAACAAAATAAACAACTCTAAGAAAGCAGAATGAAGATATACCAAAAGCTCCATATTTATGCATGTTTCTTATACCCGAGCACTGGGAACATATCATTATCTGACTGAAGTACATGAAATCAATGATAGTGCTTCACTGCACCTAATATTTTAGAAGTGGCCGTCATGGCTAAATATACCCTGTTTATACAACATCTATTTTATCATTCTCTATTTGAAAGCTGTTATTACTGGAACATACACTGACCGTGTGAGATGGTCTTATCAAGGGGGATAAAATCACATGTGCTGAAAATCAGCGACTGAGGCTAAAGGACCAACTGATTTCTCTGTAACTTTAGAAAAGGAGAGTTTACTTTTAAACCCAAGAAGCTCATAACATTCAGAAAAAACGTTATATTGTTTTCATTCAATAAACTCAAAATATTCCATGATAATTTGATTTCCCTTTACATCTCATACTTCACTGTTCTTTCTACAGCAACATATACAATATTTGTTGCAAAGTGCAACCGGTGATACCACTACTTTGGCAAAACACAGCACAATACAGTCAGTTTGGTAAGTTAAATGACCAAAGACATATTGTTAGGTCTCATACATATATACATATACATATATATATATATATATTCATATATATATATATATATATATATATATATATATATATAAATTGCTGCTGTATCTGTTTTATTGAGCCTAATACTTTTTCATCCATTTATTTTTTTATATGTTAAAAAACCTATTGATAATAATGTTGCTTTTCAAGACAACCCCTACTGACAAAACAAAGTATACACAGTGGCACAGAGAAGACAAACACAGTACAATTCTAAGTAAAAAGACACAAAGGAAAAAGTGACAGCAAACACAAGCACAATGGAGAAAAACACATCTCAAAAAACCCAAAACATTAACAGGTACATGTCACCGCATACATCTAATGCCTGCAGCTGTTAAATAAAAAAAAAATCACATTATGATATGACTGGAAGACATCTTCAAAACCACGTTTCACAAACACAATACACAGCCATTAGAGCAATCACACCAAACCAGCAGCAACAATGAATCATTCATTACTCTTTTGGGAGAAAACCAGCTCAATTCAGAATGCTCCAAATCCAAGTGTGGTAGATGCAGAATGAGTCAACAGTCAACAGCGAACATCCTGCTTTGCTGTTTTATCTGTGGACCATATCTACTAGTACGTCCTTGAGATGAGTCTACACCCCAGTACTTCTGGCAGGACACAGGGCAGGTCTGGTCTCAGCGGGGCTGTTGCCTCAGGCCAAGGAAGAGGATGAAATGTTTTTTGGCTACAGTAGGTGGACACCAGCGGGCAGAGAACAGGCAAGATTTCTTTCTAGCTCTCACTACTGCTCCCAACACGACTTACTAAATCTCTCCCACCTTATCGCCTTCTCTTTTCTGGCCACAAACAGTCTGACTCTTTATTTTCACCACCTGACCCATATACAAAACTGCTTCCTGGTGGGTGCTGCTCCAGAAACGACGTCCAAGCCTTTGATCCAGCTCCAGATCGCTGGCTGAAAGGCTGTCACTTCAGCTTTCGGTCGCTCAGCATCCCACTGCAGCTCTTCATCTCCAAGCCTGGGCGACACACTTTTTATCACATTCACACATCCTTCATCACATGACCAGCCCATTATGCCCTCTCACCAGCTATCCTACCAGGGAACTCGCTTTTATGCAAGCACAAATACCTTAACTCCAACACAATAGTGGTAAAATAAACTGCAAATAAACAATGCCATTAATTGTTTTTGAACTGAATAGGTGTTGATGTGTGCTTTTCTGCCCATGCAAGCCATAATATGGTGGCTGCATCCACCTACATGAAGATGACTAAAGCTTATCTGTCTGTGGTAGGTGAAAGTAAAATTTACAGTGAAAGACAAAAAAACACGGTGAACCATTTACACGAAGGAAAAGAGGGCAGATTTAATTTAAGATTTGGCACGCATTCCTCATTTCTACAGATGAAAGCTCATAAATGAAAAAGCCTGGAATCATGCCTGGTATGGAAATCTAAAGTTATGAATAATGCTTCTGTCCCAATCATCAAGTCTGTTTTAATAAGGTGGATTAGCCCAGCACCTGCAGGCTGAAAGGCACACATGGCTGCACTCCTAACCAACCAAGAGGGGCCCTGCACCTCACATCTTCCCTGTTGGACCCTCACCAGTCTGTAGGATTGAGAAAAAGCAAACAGCTCAGGCTTGTCATCTATGCCCATGAATCCACCTCCAGTAGGCCGGCACCACGGCGAGAGCAGCTGATTTACACACAGTTGCTAATCATGGAATGGCTCTCTTGCTAATGAAAACTCATAGATCTATTCAATAACTGATTCTAGCCCCCATTACTCATTCCTAAATATGCAATAGGAAACAACAGTTAAATGTTACTGGAAGCAAACAGCCAAAGAATTTGGGGTCAGAACTGTTGACACAGAAGACGGGGAACCCCCTCTGTGCACATTACTTTACATTTACATCACTTTCACAAAGGAATAAATAGTTTATTTCCTTGTGTCTAGTTCTGCTAACAATGCCTAACCCCACCCTCCCATCCAGCTCTGGGAGCTGAGGTAGTCCCAGTAAACAGACAGGCCACCACAATGGTTTGTTTCAGCTTGGCACTGATTCATCACTTCACTAAACAAGTCATAGGCACCAGTCTAATCATGATTAAGACCATAACAGAAAGCTCAGTAGACACAGGGGGATGCATCCATCCATCCATCTGCTATATTCATCAAGCAAATCACTTCCACTTCCAGCAAATGAAAATGAATTCATTGTGACTTACCTGTTCCATTGGCTGTGTTTGCTAAGAAAAGAGGACACAAAGCTGAGCAGCTTTGAGATAGCCGTACATTGAGGCAAAACACACACAGGAAAGTCTTATGGACTAACTGCCTATGAAAGCCATTTATGAATAAATGAGTTTAAGTGAATAATTGCAGGTTTAATAGTAAAGTGCACTCACCACTGGAGCAGTCTAGTCCACCCCATCCAGGCTCACACTGGCATGTATCTGGAGAAACACAGCGACCGTGGACACACTCCTCTGTGCACAGGGCTAAGACACACAGAGATGTACTCTCATCAGCGTAGTTTATAATTGAGTTAACACACACACACATACATTCAACAAGCAGGATGTAAAACATCATTAAACCACCAATAAACAGCATAATGAAAACCATCAGGATAACACCCAGAAGAAAATGGCCTATAAAATAAACACTCACTATTTCTCTAATGCCAACAAGGGACTAAATCTTGCCATGGCACTCGTGCCTCTCATATTCAACCACTATCTCCAGGACTTGGCACCTGGCTAAATTGTTTCTTAGGAGATTAAGTCCTTGGTCAACATCTCAGCTTATCATAGAACTATGCTTTCTACAATGAGTTGTTATTTGTAAGCTGAGCCATGAGAGCACATGCTGTAAATCCCTTCTAATTTGATCGGCCAGTGCTTTGTCATCTTGTAATGCTTTAATGTAGCAGGTCCAGGGACTGCAGTGTTTACTAAGTTTGTAGTTTTCTTGATCATTCATATTGAACAACACGGCATCCAATTGATTATGTGGACATTAGTATTCTAGGGAGTGTGTTCACAAGAGTTGGAAGGTTAGTTCAGCGGGATAATAAAGTGACCTATTTGGAGTTTTCTTGCCATAGTGCCATTTCTAAGCTAAAAGGGAAAAGAATCACACGAATAGACGCTTAGCATGAATAAATCTGTGGCAGCCAAGGTCATCTGGCCAGCACAGTTAAGACAGACAGGCCCTTATCTAAGGAAGGAAGCAGTCGGGCCAATACGAGGAAAGAGGAATCCTGCCTGATGGGAATCAGCAGTCTACTAACATGGCCTGTGGAGGTATCATACACAATCCAAGGGCAGAATAACAGACAGTCCATTCCTTTAACTGATCAGACATCATCCAACATGCTATCCAAGTTCTCCTTCTTTAAATCTTTAGTTTTGTTGTTTATGACCAAAAGCAAAAAAAAGACAGGAAGACAGCAAGTTTTTTAACAACACAAGCCCTTGGGCAATATTGAGCTCTATGTGCAACACTATCATGCAGGTGGAGAGGTCAGCAGTAGCTTCCTGCAGACCTGAACAGTGCTATTATAGATTATCACTCAATCAGGCCTCAATTAGGATCCACCACCACTACGAGAAAAGCAGTGGAAGATGAGAGAGACGAGTGAATCCCAAACACCTAATCGCAGAAATGCTCCCAAAGCAAAAATGGTAAGCCAAAGATTGAAAGATAATTCAGGGCAGATTTCTGAGCATCATTACTCTGGCAGAAAACTGTCTAATTACAGTCAGCCAGCAAAAAGAAAAGGGGGAAGAGCTCCCACATTTGTGCTGACGAAGGTGTGAGATCGACTACCTGTAATCAATGAGTCCACAGTATGCAAAGTATTCAAAGAGAAGAGGAGACAAATTCAATGTCACCATGATGAGTTGATTTCATTTAGTTTCAATCAGCAAATTCAGATCAGTCAGAACAGGGAAATGCAAATGTGCCACATCCTTTAGGAAAAAAAAAAAGAAATATGGAAATGAAGTTTTGAATATGGGAAAAAGGATAAAGCGCACCCTTCTCCTGAGATCTGAACCGGTGTACTGAAGGGATGGCATAATAAAGTAGGAGGTAGGTCTTTCATTTTAATTGAAATTCATGAATCACTCTGCTTAACTCATGTCCAAGGAATCTGTTGGAAAATTGAGTCTTTCATCTAGATAAAAGGCTAATCTAACTCATTATGCAGAGGTGTTATCAGAACGGGGAACAATGGAGCTAATTGGTGATTGTCATGCAGAGTTAATAAATTTAATATTCTCGCCCAGTCAAACTACAATCTTTTAAAATGTCTGATAAAACAGATCCTTACGTTCTCTACTCTAAATGTGTAAGTCTCCATGTTGATCTTTGCTGCAGTCTGGGACAAAGGACCTACTAGTATAATTCTGTTTGCATATGATTTTTGTAGTTGTAGTGTTTTGTAGTACACTGGTTTTGAAAGGGAAGTGAATTACATGGAACGTTGTGATGTAGCTGCTGGTTAAATCAGTCTAAGAGAGATGCCTACAGAACATATCAAACAACTCCCTCCAATGTTTCCTCCACATGCCTCTATCTAGCACAGAGATGATTTATTTTAAAACTGTGTCTTTGAAGCATTAAAAAAACGCAACAAAGCCAAAATGAAAAAGAAATCAAAGGCACAGAATCCCTTCCTGGAAAAAAATCTCATCATCTTCCTGATCATCAAAACCCAAATGTGAAAAGTGCTAGCGTATTGCTGCCTGAAACTTTATCAAAACCCAACTAATTCTGCCGCCAAAGTCATTTTTAGAATTATATTGCAGCACTGGACAGGCAAGAGTCATGCAGGAGTCATCTGGCCTAAATGCTCTGCAGACAGAGCGACTCATAGCCCTGCAGAGGCTGTCAGCCTCTGAAGATATTACAAGCTGTTGTCATTAGCAAGCTCTTCTCACTTCCTCGTGCACAACTGTAATAATCATGCTTATTAGGAGGGAAATGAGTTCCTCACATCCTCCACACAGTATAGTTATAGATTAACTTAATGACTTACAACAGATCAAAGGTCACAAAATTAATAAAGACCTTTAGTCATAAACCTCAAGTACTAATTAAAGAGAGACTGATCAAAGTTCAACTTATCGTGTAAAACTGTGAGAAAATTAGACAAACACATCCGACAGAATGAAATAAAGTAACAAACAAACAAAAACATCCTTAAAGATAATGTTGCTGCTTTAGTGTCAGAAGTATTTCCCCTTTGTGTGTCTGTATGATGATTTTGGTTCATACAAGGTCTTCACATCTACAGATTCATTTAGTCGCCACTCTTTGGTGCTAATGTGGCACTACATAAACACAAAGACACACAGGGAGGATTAAAAAGCACTCAAAACACTCCTCAAACATTCCTGACTTTTAATGATATAGACTTCATGGAGAAGGCTACAGTAAACTAACAATACACAAGGGGAGGGATATTTTAAATTCAGCAAACAACAAAGTGGCCTGAAATAGACGACTTGAGTTAATATTGGGTCGATTTACTCTATAATGCCCCCTTTTGTCACTGCATGCAAAACAGCTTGGGGAGTACAAATCTCTTAATCCTGGTAGTGAGAGTGCAAGGATTAAAAGGGGTGGAACAGTTTGCAAAGGCAGCAGAAAGCAAAAACTGCCCTCTCGGCCCCTATCAACTTTCTCCACACTTCACCTGAGGAGGGCTATAAAGGGGGGGGTTGGTTGTTTTCACTCTAAGCCTGACATAATATCCAAATAAAATGTTGTTCATTCAACGAGGAAGCCACATGTGAGAACACTGTTCGTAGATTCACCTGGTTAACATCCTGCAAGACTACTAATGAACAAGTATAACCAAATTGTTAATGAATACATTATTGATCAAATCTGTGTCTCCCTTCTCAAGACCCCCAGATAATGACACCAGCTTTTTTTCTTTGCTGGCTGGCTTCCCGGTGCTCTGCTGCCCTGAGGCTAGTGAAGTCGGGACAATGACAAGCTCATTTGTGGTCAAAGAGCGGACTTGTATAGCGGCTGTAACTTTATCTGTAACTCCTTCATGTTATGAAGAATGTAGAAAAACATTAAAGTGTGATACTAATCTTATTTAAGGGAATAAAACATTAGATAAAGCAGTAATATCTCTCAGAAGCTATTTGTTCTGTCTTTATTTGGCCAACATGCAAAAATATTCGGTTTGATGTCTGTGAGTGAAAATAGAAATCAATGACCATTAATGAAGCTGTAAAGATGACAGTGAATGATTGTTATCAGCATACTGCAACATTCCACTTTTGAACAGCTCCTGCTCTTTTTACTGCAAGTTACTGAATTCCAGTCTGGTTTTATGGTAGGTGCTATTCCTACTCAGTCTGTAACCAGCACCCTTTTGGCTCGTTAATTTCTTCATTGTTATACAACTTCAATTAAATGAGTCTTGCTGGAAGAGTAAAGCAGGGAGCTGGCTACAGCATAAAATACTGTTCCTCCACGTTAAATCATGCTCAGTCATCTTAAACGGAGTTGACTCTTATAAAAGAGTAGGTAGTGGTGGACTGTTAAAGGGTGTTCATGATAAAGAGGATCAGACGGGAGTGGGGAGCTATGGAAGTAGGGGGTGGTGGCATCCTGGCAGGGAGTTGTAGTTTTATCTGCAAGCCACCCACAATAACGATCAATCCTAATATTTACTCTTTTGCTCTAAATGTCTAGCAGACAAAGCCTGAAATGTCATCAGCAAGGACAAAGAAGTTAAAAAAAGGATACTCACGAACACACAAGTCTCCACTCTCAAAGTAACCGGGGCAACACTGTGAGCGGCGCCTATACATGGTCCTCACTCCCCGCCGATAAGCAGTCTTATAGCTGATCCTGGAAAAACAGACATACAGAGAAAGCTACGTGATCCAAAGACTGACTCTTTCTGAAGGGCAGGAAAATATACGGAAAGCAAAAGTAATTTGTGCAATGATATTTGCAAGTTTAGAAAGTACAGCAAATAGCAACAGAAATAGGTATAAAACACCTGCTACATATACACATCAGTATTATGGAGGTAACTGTGTTTGGGAGGTGACTCTCTACTTATTTAGTTGAATGCTCACTATAAACTTTAATGGAGTAATTAAAACATTTACTGTAAGATGATTACAGTCGGATCCTGGCTCTCACGACTTCGCTGACAGACACATTAACAAGGACATTTACTGTGGCCTTCAGGGACTTGGCTCTGATTCTGGGGGACAGTAAAGGTCAAGCCATCGAGGAAACAAATATGAGGACAAATAAGGAGATTCTTCTCAACTTACCTGTGCCTTGTGCATTTAAACCAGTTGAGGATGTCTGTGCATCTGGTGTAGTAGATCTGGTCAAATGGGTGAGCATAGGATTCCTGCACTGTCACAGCATAGCTAAAAGACAGAAATGTAAAAACACCACTGGTAGAAAAAAGTAATGACCTGTACTAAAGAAACATTTTGAGTTTATTTTAATGATTTAATGATTTTCTTTACTTTACACTTCAGCTCCACAACATTTATGAGGGAAATACTATACTCTAGTGCTATGTTTTCAAACGAAAATGCACCCATAGCAGCTTGTAACTGCTTACAAAAAGTAGAGTCATATTTCAAATGAGTTGTCAGCAAAACAGATGATTTCATTTGAATAACTTCTTGGAAGTGATTAAATTATGCAACATTTTACCAAAAAACAAAGGTTCAAAATATGAATATGTTTTCTTTGTCACAGAACTTTTCTTCTCTCATCTTCTCACTTCTTTATTTTCTCACACCCACCAGGTTTCAGAACCACTGTACTAAACTACCAAACTGTATATAAATAATTTATAATCAGCTATACTTTAACCAGGTGAACACAGTGAAATGCTCCCTATGCATCAGTGTTAAACATCTAAAAATATTAAATATAATAACTTAATCATCACTACTGTATCTGGTAAATAAGTAGTTTTACTTCAATAATTAAAGTGTATTTTGATGACAATACTAGTATTTTTAATGAAGTGACATGTTGAATACAGCTATTTTATATGTAATGATGGATCTGCACAGTTTTCCATGTACTTCTGAAAACACCAGTGAAAAACATTATTGCAATCATAGTGACAGTAGTGAGGAGTATAGATTTTTTCACAATGCTTCGGGATGCTTGGAGAAAAAAAAACAATAACAACACACAGATCTTGTCAGTGGATAGAGTCCAAATAAAAGTAATACAATAACTTTGATATGCAAAGAAAGGACTTGAAAGGAGCTTTTAGGTGATTCATGCTGGTGATATATAGAGCCAGAAGCCGTCTGAGGATATTGGAGGACCTCAAAGCCATGAACACAGGCCACTTAGGGAATTCATTTCGTTGCCAACAAGGAGGAACCACAATCCCTAAGTACCCTCACCTTGGTCAGGCAATAATCCAGATCATATATCTTCACAGCTTTCTTTCCTCCCCTTTGCATTGAGGACAGAAATTATTCCTTCTTATTTCTCATAAGTGACATTGCCCAGCACAACGAATAATTATTCAGGATCTATTGCTGTCGTGATTGATTGGGATGAGAGTACACTGATCAATTTGCCTGCGTATTTCATTTGAAGCTGCAACTCCTCCCATCTCTCAGAGCTTGGCGACAGAGCTGTGTGGGATCGATACTGCTGTATGGACTCTGAGAATAGATCTGAGTCTTTGGTTAAGAGCGCTTGTAACAGGTACACTGAAAAAGTTCCAGGATTGACAGCATAAGCCCTTGGCGCTGGTGTTGTCAAACTACTGTGCAGCAAATTCAGTTTCAAATCTAAAATTCAATGCCTTGTGGAAAACACAAGAAAATACATGCTCACCTCTCCCAGTGGCTGCACACATTGGGGTCATCTGGATTCAGACTCCATCCGCCACTGGTGAAGCCCAGGACAAACAGCAGGGTCAGCAGGAGATCAGATAACCCCATCCTTCACTTTAAGAGAGGGGAGCAGGTGAGAAAGATAAATTATTGCACAGATAGATGAATCAGCTCATCTTGGCCTTTCTACAAGAACTTATGTTATTTGTCCTTAGAAGTAGTGCACCTATAGCAGGTTAACATCTAAAGAAGTAGTTCGAGATTTTGAGAAATACTCGGCTGTCTTGCCAAGAGAAAATACCACTGTTCTGTAAATATTATTTTAACCTAAGAGTGAAAACACAGGGAAAGAAACATTGAACATTACCTGCAGTTTCACTTTTGTCTGTTCATACTTTATATTCACATAGTAACTGGAGGTGTAATTTGCTCAAAGTATGAATGTCTCATGTATTCTCACCAATTAAGCAAATAAGTGTTTTCATAAAAATGTATTTTCTAAAACTACATTTTAAACTGATTATCAAAAGACATGCCAATACATTTGCTCCTTCTTCTTTGTCTCCTTCAGTAAGACCTTCAAAAACCACATGTGCTCTGCTCGCTAAGCGGCTGCAGAGATAAAACCTTCATGTGACAGTGACAGAGATGCTGATTTGTTTAGACCAGCAGGTTATTTCATTAAACATACGGGCAGAGCAAGAGCGCACATGATCGACATCAGACATGACAGTGATGTATTCTCCGTGTGCACAGGTCTTGCCTTAGCAAATCTCTACAGAGCAGAAAGGATATAAGGATGAAACATGTATGACTGACGCACAATATATCTCGTGCTGTAGGTTAATGGTTGAGTGACAAGCAGCAGCAGAGCTGTATCTTATTCATGGTGATGTGTCTCAGGACACTGAACATTACATGGTCTTTTGAGAATAGTAAACTCACGCAGTGCTGTATTATAACCAACAAACACATGACAATAAATGCACTCTAAACGTCTCTGTGTCTTTGTATGGTTCAGTGTGTAATGATCATATACAAAATGATATGTGTACAGGTATAGTACATTAGGTTGTGTTGGCTCTGCATATGCTTCAGTGTGCTACAGGGGACATTCACATGTTCAGCTAATCTTCTGCAATGATGGCCGCCGCATAGTTCACTCACATGTCACATGTGAGAGAAAATCAATTAAACTTCCTCTTTCTCTAAGTAGCAGTTCGTCTGAACAGAGGGAGGTTATAGTTATGTACATTTCCTTAACAGGATGATTAATCAAGACACAAACGTGTTACAGGCTAGAGTTGCTTTCATATTAAGGCCCCTCTCTGAAAGAGTCCTAATAAATACTGCAGGGACCCTTCTTGATTGACTAGAAAGCTTTTATTGCTCCTATGATTAGACCACCACCCTCAGCCATTTCTCTGAATGGCTCTGGGCAGCTGGAATACTTCATAATTTGTCATGTCACATTTTTCAAATCTCACAAGTGCTCAGTAGCAAACCTGCGACAGGAGGCCGAGAGGTAATAAAATTAGGATTATCCTGAATACGTGGCGAGATTAAGTGAATCAGTGGCTTTTAGTAGTTGTCAGAGTGATGGCTGCAAGCAAAGTAAGTACTATAGAGCCCTTGAAGAAAGAGACAGTGACAGATCTAATAGCCAGAGGCACGTGGCCTTAAGCTCACCAAATCTTACAGCCTGTGATCCCTGGGTGTTTTTTGTGGATGCTCAGGGGGCTCTGGAAGCACAAAGTGACAGAAGAGCTCAGACAAACTCACTGGGAGAGGTGATGACAGGTCGCAGATCTGTGGGAGAGAAGAAAAATAATGAGCTTATGATGACACACAGAAGACACATGCTTCCTTGCTTGCTCTCACGCATGCGCACACACAAATTAATAAATTTCTTATGGGATCAAGAATCTCAACAGGGGTATAGTTCACAAACGCCGCTCTTGAAAGGCCAATTTACTCTGAGCAGCCTCCACATGCAACCACACAGTTTTCATTCCATTTTCCAGTGTCCCTCCTACCTGGTACCCACATACACACTAGGTAAACCACAGGAATAAAAGCTTACATTAACTCAAGAGGAGTTAATACAATGAACTCTGTTCACACTTCAAACACTGTAAGTGGCTTGTCCACAGTGTAACAAGATCACATCATTTGTAGTAATTAACAAAACCTACACAAAAGCTATTGCAATGATCATCAGTCAGCACGAACATTGATGTGTTTACTATCTCACTCACTATATTGCTCTTAATGATTCCTCCAGAAGATCTGAGGGCGGGTTTGAGATTCTTCTGCCCTTCATTCGCTCTGACTCCTGAATTAAGGCGTAAACACAAGCACAACAAAATAATATGGCTGCTTTTGCTCTTGGCCAAATAAATATTTCAACATGTTTCTTTTCCACGTAAACTTGCTAGGGCCCAGCTGGGTGGACATCGACACAGACGACTGAGAAATTATTATGGATACAATTATACTAATTATGCCTACTGGACTCAAACATAAGATCTATAGAGATCTGTTTGATAATCAGAACAGAATTAAACACTCTACGGAGTACGATATACTACAGTGTGCTACTACTTTCACAACAACGAGCTCAAATTTATCAAGAGAATAATTAACATTTGGATTACTGGATTATATTCAGAAGACTGGGTAAAAGGGAGATGCTTTTTGTATTAACTGAAACCCGTTTTCACTCCAGAACCCCCAGCAAATGTTAGCTTTTGTATTTTGACATAGTGTGTTTTTATTTTTTTTGGAGGGAATAAAAAGTATTTTGCATTCATTGCATGTATTCAGGCAGCACCCACTTATTGTCTAATATTATCAAAAGTGCAAGCCATTAACAAATTCTGATCTGAAATCAAACATTCTGCTGAGGCTGTCACTACAGTGCCATTACACAGGAATTTAATGCCAAATCATATCTGGTTACATCGGTTACATCTCAATCTACCTCCACTGAGATATTTGTGTGCAGCACAGCATGTGCCAGTAACAGCCTGGTGACTTTAACAACGTGAATGTCAAGGACAAGAAATGTCCTGATTTTTTGTCATTCCCAAACAGATCCCTTCTATTTCCTTTAGTATGACTTTTAACATATATTTAAAAACAACTAAAAAGGGAATTCATTCAATAACAGTACACCAAATATAAGTGAACTTCTATTCATTGACGAACAAAAAGGACAGTATAAGATAGACAAGTCAATAGGAAGGTCTCCACCCTGTGTCTGTTTTCACTTCAAACATTTTCACTTTTCAACAAACACAATGTCCTACAGATACTTTATTCACTCTAAATAAATTTCTCTTTACCACTTTGATTACTGACACTATGAAAGCATTTCAATCACTGTGCTGCTGCATCTGATCTCCCAAACAAACTGCTGAAATAGCAACATCTTTCAAGTCACTGATGTACACGAGCGCAAAGCACAAGAGGCAAGGAGCAGAGTTGACAAGGACTTGTGAATCTTGACATCTACAGACTATAGTTAATATCAGACACTGACCTGCTGAAACACTGATGACACAGAGCCACCTATGTCCCTGCACACCCTGTCAGCAGAGACATCTGTGTGATTAAAGCCATGTGGCTTCGGTGTGTGACTTATTAAAGTGCAATGCAATTAATCACCCCGTCCACTGGCTAACCAAGTCCTGCACTCTTCCATGAATGATGCTCAACAGGCGTGACTGACTGGCATAAGTCAGAAGCTGACCTCCCTTTTATAGATCCTAGCTGCTCCTCACGCTCATCTTTGCTCCACATAATCATTTATTACAATGCTCATTTTTGTGTTGCTTGTGTTAATTTACATTTACATAATGGAAATCAGTCAACGGAAACATTGCTTAGTATTGCAATCTTGTGTGGAGCAGCAGAGAGAATCCCTGATCAGTCGTGGGCTTCTGTGTGTAACATGTCTTTGCACAATCAGCCTATCATGCCCCTTCTAAATCCGAGCTGGGGGCTCATACGCAATTTTTAAAAGAATTATTTCAGCTATTCTATATACTATGATTACTATTTTGTAATCATTACTAAAAGATTGGAGAGATCTAACGGTTACAGGTGCATATAATATCAATGAAATAAGCCCCACTGGTGGTCATCCCTGTCTGCTGCTGGTGGCTATGAGTCATTAAGTGTCAGCCCTCATTAGAGAGGCCATGATCTGGGGAATCAAATCATGTGCTTCCCCTGGCTTCAGCCACATACTTGTGTGTGATGTGTTGGTGGCCAGGAGGCGAGGCCAATGACATGTCGGGGGACTTGCTGGTTTTTTGACACGGAGCAACAAAGAAGCTAAATCCTGAATTGTTGCTACTTGCAATCTTGATCAAATGATCAGCTTATGAAATGTTCAGTACTGTTGTAGATTAAACTACCCAGGTATTTATTTGAGCACCACCTCAACTATCTTTTTTATTAAAACTGCAAGATTAACTGCACTTAAACATTAAACTAGTCTGTGATGACATATATGGCAACAAGGGATTTAGTTAGTGTTTTTTTATTTTTATTATTTTTCTATTTCTCACATATCATAACACATATCGCTTTAAAGAAACCAAACACATGTGTTGGCATCAAGTACACTGAAACCATAAAACCTAAGAGGGTGTTTGTCGCTACATTTATGGGAATTTCAGTAATGCTGACAGCACAAAGTGCAGCCAAGGCAGCAATGTCTTACACCTGATCTCAGTTAAAATGCACTCCTGGGTACTTAACTTTTTATTACACTTCAATGATTAGGAATCCCTTCTTGACATGATCCAGCCAAGAATTAACTTCAGAATCTCTCAATCTCTGACAGGATGCTGTGTGACCATAGCACTGCTTAGCTGGTTATGGACATTATGAGGACAAGATACACTCTGCATTCAGATTATATTAAACAGGACAGGAAGAAGAAAACTCCAACCTGCTTTATCTCCGGGCTTTTGCTTATGATTTTCAAAGCTGAGAGTGAAGATAGTCACAAAGTACAGAAGACAAAATTCATATATGTGTCATTTTCTCAAGAGAAAGTGCTGATGTTCTCAAAGCTCACTGCTGTTAATTAGCTGTTCAATAGCAGAGACACCAACTATAAGAAAAACATCATCATTATCATAAAAAATGAATCAATCTGCTAAAAATGAATTGCAGCTATTGTCATAATTTATCATTTAAGTAACAACTGTGAGCATTTGAAAGTATTAATAATAAATAATACAATTACAATTCTAAATATTTTCTACTTTTCTGTTTGATTGTAATCCTTTTTTTCAGTTTTCGAAAAGATTTAGAAAAAAATGAAAAATTTAAATGAGAAAAGATTAAATAAAAACGGATTAAAAAAATTTATGAATAATCAACATAATTATTAGTTGCCCTTTCTTGTTTTATTTTACTTTTACTATTTTTATAGAAAAGAGACATAGCTGTTACATTGTGTGACACCTAATGGGGAATGGGAATCATAAACACAGCGCTTCATGTCAGTTTTCCAACTACTAATGAACAAACCATCCAAGCTTCAGCTGACAGCACTAATAAAGTCATCAGAATTATTAATGATTAGGAAAATCTTCAGAGACCATTTAAAACTAGTAGTTTTTCAGCTGCTGCGCCGGACTGTCAACAAACGGTGTCATGAAACTGCTATAACACAACAGTAACAACTAAACTTTCCCTCCAAGTGATTTTCACTTGGAGGTTGAGGCACCTGGGAAAATGCTGTGCGTCGTTTAACAGGAGCTTAATTCTGGCTACATGGTTTATTCATGTGGCGACCGCTGATATCATGACTCCTATAAATCACACAGTGCGGCATGCTGGATGTCCACGCACTCAGGCAGGGCTCACTAATCTCAGCACCATCTTTCATCTGAATAACCTTGCCTTACTGCAGGGCAAGCCAACACCAGACACAACCCACTGGAGGGAGGCTGTCCTCGTGCTTTTATTTCTTTCACTCTGGGCACGAAGATTTTCTGCAGCCTGTCAGAGCAGGCAAACACTGTCCTGTGTGCTCCCAGGCAAGAGTCTACCCACTCTCAACCACTGGCAATAATGAGAAACTGCTTCATGGACATCAGAGGAACTAATCAAGTCTAACGTTAGCTTTATGAATGTAGAATCAGATACACAAGGGAGGAAGGCAGTGAGCCATCTGTTCAGAAGTGGTTCAAAGAAAGAAGAAAATTTCAAACTAATGTGAGTAAACATGATCATCAAATTTAGATAATAGAACAGAGCATATAGCAACTTTGCCCCCATTTTCCTTGTTTTTTCTCCTGTCAAACATTATCAGCATTTTTTTTGTAATTAACAGGATTTAGGTTCGTCTTCACATAACAGAATCTACAGTCATAAATATGTCACCAATTACCAGCTTTAGGCCTACATCTTCAGTAAGAAAACTAATTAGTGAAACAACACCACTTAATGAACCAAAATAACAATGTGCCTGATGTCACATAGCTCTGCCTGCTGCTTAGAATACTCACTCATTTTCACCCCATGCTTCTAATAACAAACCCCAGGCATCACATTGACGGCCAAATGTGTTGCAATGCCCTCTGTGCTACGTCTGTCCTCTCTTCACGGTCTGGCTCTGGCCTCCTGTGGTCACCAGGAGGAAGCACCAGTCAGGCTCCTCCTTGCACCAGTAAGGCTCTGATTCCCCGCACAGACAATTAGCCACACGGTGACTGATGGCGAGCAATGTGAGCTGCTGGAGAACAGTTGGACATCTTAGGACAAATTAATGTGTGAATATTAGCTTGTTGAACCTTCTGCTCTCTCCCACCAGGAACATTTATAGTGGAGAAGGAAACTGAACCACTCTATTACTCTGTAACTCTTTGGTCTAAGAAGCACAACCACACAATCATACATACTAAGCAGCCGGGATGGTTATTACTGTATTTTATAAAGTTATAGTTTCTACAGAGCTAGGGCCAAGCTCAGCAGAAGTACGACATGGGCAGAAAGACAGATGAAAAAAAAGTGAAGGAAAGAAGGTACTGAACAGGCAAGTAGGGACGCAAGCTGAGCAGCTCGCCATGAAATGCTGAAACAACAGCACGGCTGCCAGGGCAATTTTACACCCCAATAATTTCACACCTCAGCCACCAACCCCTTCCAACTCTGAACTTTGTGTCTTCTTTGTGTCTTCATTTATTTTGTGTCAGTGTCCAAGATGTGAGAAGCCAAGCAGTGAGAAAAACGTTCCAAATGTCGCAGGGTAAGCGGTGTGTGAAGCAGACAGGGGGAGCGAAAGAAGAGAAAAGCCACTGCGCCTGAATGCACCTTGCTTTCTTTGCAGACGGTCCTCTGAGAACTCGCAAGGGGGTACTAGACTTCACATTTGCACTTAGGAAAAACTATAACATATAAATATACATGTAGAGACATTTTCAGATCCTTTCCTTCTATAATTGCACATCCACTGTAAATGATGTGAGTACTCTGTACTAGTGGCTCTGCGGTATAATGGCTGTGGTTGTTATATTATTATGTAAAAAAATATTATCAGTTAACATTGTATTGGGCAGCATTTACTGTTGGTCAAGGCTAATTTTAATTAACCTATAATAAAGTAAAATAGTTCAGTAGTATTTCCAAACTTAAAGATTAAGGCAAATGGGTCACAAGATAAATCCAGTTAACTATTAATTTATGGGAGAAAAGAAAAACTAAATTCTAACACACACTTTTTGTTTCCAATGTTTAAGCTTTTTAAATTTGAACAGCTGTTTATGTTGAGTTTATTCATTAATTGAACTATGTGAGGACTTTGGAGGGGAAATTGTAGGAGCTCATAGAAACGGACACTGGTAAGCTAATATAGGGTTTGATGTATAATAAATAAAATTGTTAAGTAAATAGTGGAGTTTAGAACTTTGGTACATTTATAAAGTTACTTCTCACCACTGATGTACTGTAGTTTTAGTATCTGCTGCTAATTCACCAAAATTCAAGAGGCTGTGTGATCTGTGTATATTCAAGTGGAAAATATTTTCTAAAAATAACCAATTTAAATTAAATATTCATTCTTTGTGTTCTCCCACATCCCTCTCTAAATCAATGGTTTACTCCCTCTGGTAGTGTAGCACATTAACCTTCTGGATCACTAGTCAATGACTCAAAGAGGAATGATTTACCACCATGATTATTAAATCTGAAATAATGCACCTGCAGCATGTTAAGCATGGTCATCATGCAACCAGGTGATCTCAATTTGGTGAAATGAGAGCTCCATCAACTGGATTTGCATGAAAGATGCATGCCTGATTTTTTCCACCATGACCTTTTAAATGTCCTTGAATCCACTTGAGCAAAATACGCCTACTTGGACTGAATGCATTACAAAAATGAACAAAGGAGAGGAGTGCATGTGGTTCTCTTCAGCCTGACAGATGAATACAAGAAGATGATTTTCATTACAAACATAACAAATTAATCTGAAGCCAACGTAAAACTGATGTTAAAACCCAAAATACACATTAAGCAAGTGAAAGACATTAGGAATTTGGT
Organism: Ctenopoma multispine; assembly: GCA_034779795.1. NCBI lineage: Eukaryota > Metazoa > Chordata > Actinopteri > Anabantiformes > Anabantidae > Ctenopoma > Ctenopoma multispine. Next base: position 14,044,195 of record JAUYWH010000024.1, read on the forward strand.
TTTACAATTATTAAGATACAGAACATAACACTAGGCTGAAGTATTCTCTTAAATGTGTTGCATATAAATCATCTGCTACATTAAAAGGTCCACATTGTTACTAATCCTGTTCTCTATTTCTCTGTTGACTGTATACAATATGCACAAGTATATTGTGTAATTTGGCAAAATGATTGGCCTACAAAGCATTTTATATGTACTGTATGGCACCTGTTATGAATATTTGTCATGCCAAACAGTTTGTTTCTGCTTTCTATCTACAGTCTGAAAGGTGCAGTCTCAACCTACAGCATTATACTGTGTATAGAGAGTGTGAAGTATCCTAAAAAGCCATTCAAACTCAACAAAAATCATCACCATTAGAAATTCACACCTATCTCCTCTGTTCTTACAACCTTTGCTTGCTTCTCTTTCAGACTCTCCTCTATTATTCCTTCCATTCTCTCATGGTCATGGCAGGCAGGCAGGACTGCCTGATGCTGGTTGTCGAGTATTTGTTCCCTGACCTTTTGCTCTCTGGACAGGTCTGAGTGCAAAAGCATTGCCTGTGAGGGGCCAAAGGAGATGGGACACTCAGCTGGCTGGTGCATTATTCATGAGTCAACCCCGTTGAGTGGGTAGTTATTCAGCATCAAAATCCCAGATGTGGTTCAATCTGTGCTCCATTCACTGTCTTGACTGCTGCCTATTGATCACAAACAAGGTACCCGGGTGCTGAATAAGCGTAGGGGCTTTATGTTATAGCTTCTCACTGATAGCACAAAGATCCATCACCAGACAGTGAAAACAGTTCAGAGATTGCTTGCTAGACCTGATGAGAACAGATGCATCTAGAACATTTATTACATGGGAGTAACACAGAATGTGGCTGGATGTGGCAGTACTACATTACATGTCACGTACTGATGCAATGCAGCAGTGAAGCCACGTAGCATGTACAGAGTGTAAGCAATATGATGCTCTGCTTTTACTTTCATGGAAATCCAATGGAATGATTCCTATTTTATACACCTAGAAACCCACAAGCACACACAGAAACAGAAAAAATACCATCATGAAGTCCCTCTCTGAAAAGTGCCAGAGGCAAGTTATGACACTCCAATAGGCATCACACTATTAACGGATAGTTGAGCACGGTGAATCATTTGTCCACTTTAGTCATCAATCACATAAAAGCAGTCAAATATGGCATAGCTATAACTCTCCTCTGTCTGCATTTGTCAGGGTGATGATCATCAATCATCAATCATGCTGTATAATATAAAATGTGAATAATAATTATCATATCAGCTATAGGCTGCTAAGACATATAGGACTCACTGTGGTACTTATTACAACGCCTACCTAACAATCTTTTGCCCTCAAGAGTTCAGGTCAGTGTTTCAGGTAATTACATGGTTTTCAGGGTCAGCCTTAAACTTCAGATCAAGCTTTTTAAAAAATGCAATTTGCCTTTGAAAACCTTATAGGTTTGAAAGGTAATGTTTCTGATTATACATTGATGACTGAGGAGGAAATTTAGGACCTGTTGTTTATAAACTGTTGTACAGGGAAGGGTAAAATTACTCTACTCTATGAATCATTTTCTGCATACACTAACGTTTCATAGGACCTTTATAAAAATGAATCATATCCATTTTAACTATTTTTCTCCTAAATTTAAAAACATTCTTACTGCCTCTCAGTACCCTTTTAATGTTGTCAAATTAACATTAAATATTTAATTTCAGCATGGTTCTGAGAGAACCAAATTTCAGTCCTCTACCTCAGCTCAACAATTTCAGTTCTCAAAAGGAAAAATCAGCCAAAAGTTAAGATGCTCACTGAATATCCTCAGTTCTACAGCACAAATAAGTGACTACATTCTACATTCTTCAGTAATTAATAATAAAAGACAGTACAATTAATCTGCTAAAATAAATCAGTGAGTCAACTATGCGTAAAAAGCATATGCCTGAGATAGAGAGTGGATTTTTGCTGTCTAAGGCATAATGATGAATAATAGTCTTATCAACAAAGCACAACACATCCCAACAAGCTAAGATATTATCACTGCTCATTTCCTCAGCTCATGTATTTCCTGTATCTCTGGTGGAAAATGTGTCATGTGGTTCCATGCGCTGTAAATGACAGCCTAGTCATGTCAAAAGGCGGCAGTGCTCTCACAATACAAGGAAGAAAAAAAGTTGGAAGGTGTAAGCAGATGCATCAGCAGTATTTGCAAAAAGTCACCAGATACCCACAAGGGACACGCTTGTCATTAAAACAAACAAGAAAATAACTGATGAGTGCATTAATCAGAGTGTGGCCAAACATTGGTGGTGAGCTGTAGTTCGTGGCATTCCTCCCCAGGAGCAACTGCACCTGAGGGAAGAGGGATTAACACAGCTCCAACACTGGAGCTCCTCTATCTGAAATCTGCATTAGCTCATCATTTCTGCTCCTTGCTAAGAGGCTGTGGCTGGATATCAGGATCAGGCAATCTATTTCACTGCAGAGTGTTGGCTGACCGACATCAATGCTGTGCATTGTCGAATTATTAATTAAATGCATGCAAGCATAATCAGATGCAGACATGGTCGGACCTTTGGGACAGCTAACATAAAATTGAAGCTGAATCTAAATTGCAGATTTTTTTTCTTATTTTCCAATGCCAGCTAGGAGCAAAATCTTGTGGCCTTAAAATTTTAGCATCACTTTGCACTTATTTAACTTGCTGGGATGCAGAATTTGCATGATCATAACTTTTCTTTATAATTCAGGCTCACAAGAAAAGAAAACACGTGACAAAAATTACTTAAACAGACAAGTATCTGGTTTCACGATCAAACTATGAAGTATAGGCTGCAGCATAAATGTTTACACTGACAAGCGAGAGATATGATGTGGGCGTATGCAATATGTGTTATATTGTTTTCATTCCATTTCTAAGGACGTGCAAAATGTAAATGTCACAGCTTTCAAAAGTAAAACAAAGTCCAGGTCCTGCCTCCATATATTTCATTAACATGCGTTAATGTAGTTGCTATGGCTCCAGGGTATTTACTCAATGCTCAATACACTTTTTGCTGAAATAATAAGATCTATCAGTCAGCATGAAGCAAAAACAGCTTAATTTGCAGAATAAAGGTCATCGGGCTGTTACTTTTGAGGGTGTCTGACGGAGAACAGCGTTCAGAATAACTTACTCCAAACGAACTCTGCCTTAAAGTACTCCAGGATACTGAGGTGTTCACATACGGTCATCAAAATCAGGTTCATAACACTGAGCTGACTATTACGATGTGCCCTTGTGAACTGCAATCAGCCCACTCATCATCCTACAGCACAGTGTATGTACTTCATATCATGATAAGCTGCTCGAGACTGTTTGCACTGCAAACAGTATATGTGGCTGTTGAGCAAAAGTACTTTTCAGCGTTGTGCTGGTAAGCATTTTCAAATCTTTTAATTCACGTGTGATTAAAAGATTATTGAGCCTTTGTGGGTCCAAGCCAGTGACTGATCAAGTGTTAATTGCATTTATTGAATAATTAAATAATGAATAATTGTGTCTTCTAAATCAAACAGAAATTGTACTTAAACACTTATTCATATATTCTTTCATTGTGTCTAATTTATTTTGTAAATGGCTACGTATTACCATGGAAAGCTATCTCTCCATGTCTGCCAATAGAATGTGCCCTTGTGAAGTGAGAAAGCTGTCAGCCTTCCACAGCCACAAGCGCTCATTAATCAGCACTAATTAAACGTATTGATTGAAGCAAACATTAGAATTTCCAGTTGAAAGGGTTTATTAGACTGTAAAGTGTACACAACAAAAAAACTACTAAATGCACAAGCCACTTATGTACCCTTGTAGTATCCATCTCTGAAAATGCTCAGAAATGGACACAAAGATGTATTTGCTCGCTTCTCATTGCATAACATCAGATTTCTTAGTGGCAATGTCGTCCTTGGTTTTACGTAGAGCTAAACTCGCTGCATCAGTTTGTTTTCTGGCAGCCTGATCTCTCATTGCTAGAAAATGTATGAAATCAGAGTTTGATACAAATCTAACCATGGAGGACCACCAGATGGTATACAACAACAACCTACAGACTGCATGTTGCATGCATGAATGAAAAGCAATGGCAAAATCATTTTAAAGCATATCCAAGACTCTATCATACTCGTATGTGTGTTCAATGAAAAACAAAACATAAAATTGTAATGAATGACTGCGTAAGATCACTGACTAGATAATGAATATCTGAAGAAAACAATGTACTGTATGATAATACAGCTAATGCAGATTAGCTGAAGGATTTAGAAAGTTCACCTCCTAATTAAGCTACAATAAAACAATTGTAAAACTTTTTGGAATAGATAAAAATGCATTTCCTAAAAATGTGTTTCTCTATGCCCATTGGAAAGCTGATAATTTTGGTGATTCTTGATTGTCACAAAAGAAAAAAAGTAAAAGTGAAACATGTCAGTTGCTATTCTGTAGGGTCATGACAGTATTATTTTACTTACATATGAGTTTATGTGATATAACTACTTAAAGGCAGTAAATGTGTAACAATTATGCCGTCAGAAAAACAGGGTTTTAGACCAAAACTGTGTTGCTGTGTCAAAGTACCAAAGTGTATTTACAATAAATGACTTTATGACTAACTGGAGAATTATAGCAGTAGAAACCATGGATACTGCTCCAACAGCACAAAACAACAGTAGTCTCATAAGGCGTGTATGTGCGTGTGTGCATATCTGCCAGGGATTTGATAAAAATCACAGATTTCAAAGGGCTTCTTGGTCTGTTTATTTTTCTACAAAGGAAATCAACAGCGGTAATGATTTCATTATAAGACCACGGTGCAGATCTGCTCACTGACTATATAGACTAATGCAAGTTTAATCAGCTGCTTTAGCTTGCACTCTGTTGACATCTAGTGTCTCAAAATTGACATAACATGCTACATGGGTTCAAAATGCCCATCACTGCTGCTGGATTCAAGCCTCATCTTTGTCTTAGAGGCAAAACATGATCATAAATCATCAAATTAATCTCAGAAAGGGGAAGACACTGTGACACTAGAGTAATGTAGGGGCTCCACTTAAGCCCATATTAATGTCAAATGTAATATTTAAGATAAGCCAAGAAATAGAATTTATCAGCTACAGTGATCAAACTTATCAGAAAGAGGAAAAACACTGTCAAAATCATCAACGCGTATATTTTATCCTTTCAGACCAACTAGTTATACATCCAGCAACGTACTTCTGAATCACTGGCATTTGGTGCATTACAAAAGGCTTTTAAATGGCCATATCTTCACACTAATAGTTTTCCTGGCAGAACATTCAGGCTAAGAGCCATGTAAAAAAACACAATACATGCCTGCAGTAGATTATAAAACTCTCCGGGATGATACAGCCCCTTTCTTTGGCAGAGCACGCACATTTCCGTAGGATACACTCGCCAATAGCCTAATTAAATAGAAAGCACAATTTGTCACATCAACCAGCAGCGCTTTCTAAATGCCAAAAGACTGCGCCCCGAGTTACTGCGAGGCGCTTCAACAACACAAACAAAAATAAAACAAGGCTAATTCACCTTTCCACGAGAACCGTCTATAAACCTGTTCATCATCACAAATAGTGTCGCTGTTGATGAGAAGCCCGCTGCAGCATCATTAGCATCCTCTGCCGATTCTATCAAGCCCCCTTTTTTTCGATTTTCGGGAAAATGCATGTGAACTCACCCTTCACCAAGACTTGAGATTTAAAGTTATCGCCGTCAACAAAACAGTTGTCAGCAGGTCCGCGGTGCAGCACGGACTTCCATCTTTAATGAGGACGAAACGCGGCGCGGAGCAGGTAGTTTCTGGAGTTTTTAACACAACGCGCAGTAGTCAGGTGTTGCGAGAGGAGCCGCCGCTGCTTCCTCCCTCTTCTCTCCGCTCTCCTCCGCTGCGTGAAGCGCGGCCCACTTTAAACTCGGGTGACGTCACGGCCGCTGCACACCCCTCCAACCCCCAATGTATCCCTGCCTATACACCTCTACACACACACACAACTTCGTTTTTCTCTCCTTGTTAGGACTCCCCAGATGTATTCCCTAGCCTCTTACCCTAACTTTAAACTAAGCCTAGATAACCTTAAATTTAAAACCTCGTCTTAACCCTCAAACAGCCTTTCAGCCGTATTAGGAGCAGCAAAATGTCCTCAGTTGGAATATGTGTCATCACACAATTTCAATATGAGCAGAATTGCACACCTTTAGCAGGTATACAACCTGTAAAGTAATCTGAAAACAATACAAAGACTCCATTTTCAAAACTCCATAAAGGATTATCTGTCTGATTTTCAAACCTGGCTGCAACATTTAGAAATCTGAGTTGGAAGTGGGGAAATTGCCTGGAACAGCATAATTACAATAATTAAAACCTATATTTTTCTGCAAGCGTGAACACTTCAGTTCTCATCTGACCCAAGAAAAAGGATCAAGTCGCATCAGCTAGAATTATGTTGTCCCTCTATATTCAGGTGATAGTTCAAAATCTATCTGTACTGACATATCATCATTCCCCTGTAGCAGAGTTATGCTCAAGTTTCAGAGGTATGTTGCTCGGAAGGAAATCAGAGGCTGCTGAAGGTAACGCCCCTTCTTTTCTAAAACATTGTGCAATGGAAAAAATAATAATAACAAAAGATGGTGATATTCAGAATTTTTCTTAGTGTCAGCAAAAGATTAAAATTTTGAATGCTGAATTAACCAGTATTGTCTCTCTGTGCATGTGTGTCTTTACCTCCATGAACATAATCAGTTTGATTTGTTTTAAGGCCATCAAACTGTCCTGCTGCTGTAGGCACTCACTAGACCATGTGTATTAATGTAAATGTGTATTAGTATGCAAATGCAAACAGTCCCCACCAAACGCACTGTTTACTCTAACAATAGCTAAATTACACTTTGGCTTAATTTTTGAATGCTCAGGATCTGAGGAAAACACCACCTCTGTTTTCAACACAGAATTGATCTGTAATCATCTGCGCCACCAATCAACACCTCTGCAGCCACTCACATCTTGCTATTGGCCTCAACAGAACTCTGCTGATGCTGCGGAGCTATTCAGCTGTATCAAAACAGCGTTTTGAAGGGTTTTACTACCTATTAGTTCCCAAACTATCAGAGAAGAATAACTCCCTCTGTATCACTTTTTCAGATGTCTTTCGGTGATTATGTCTGATGCAAAACCCCAAATCCCTGAAATGACAACTATACAGTAATTATCTTACATAATACCATTATCTGCCATAAGTACCTAATCCCCCATATTCAACCATTTCCATTTAAATCCAATTAGAAGTTCATGGGAACATGACCTGGTACATGCAGTCACTGATGGGAAGTAGCAGTACCACAATCTAAAAATACTCCATTACAATCACAAGTCTTAAAATGCTGATGAGTAAAAGTACATAAGTAACACAATATGAGTATAGTACTCACCTGCAAATGTCTTCTGTGAGTGCTTTGTTGTTGTTGCTTATGAAATGACAATGAAGATATTCTATTCTATTCTGTTTGCTATCAAAAGATTATGATTTGTATGACAAATATATAAGCAACATTTTCTCTCAGTATTACTAATCTGCTAATTATTTTCCAGAATAAGCAACAAATGGACCACAAAGCCAGTGGTCCAGAACAACAAATAATTCATTTTATTGGAAATAATTTCAGCTCTAATTTTATATGTTTTATAGCAATGTTAACTGACCTACTCAGTCTCTACAGTATGTTTTGTATGTAAAATCTTTTTGAAGTGAGACATTATGCAATAAAAAGTAATAATTTCCCTCTGAATTGTAGTGGAGTTGGAGAAAAACATGACATGAAATGGGATTACCCAAGTACAACTACTTCAAGTCTGTACTAAAATGCAGTAAAACTTCACTTAACCTCTGCATCCACAAGCTCTCTGGTGGATGCCGTGTGTGTCTGCCATGAACTTGTGCAGCATTATTCATTTATATTCCCTAAACCAAACCGGCAGTATTCCCAGTGGTACACCCCACTTGTGTGTCTGTGTGTGTGTGTGTGTGCGCCCACATCTCAATCATTTACAAGTACTTGTTCTCCCCCAGTCAGTGCAGCTGAGTGCTGGACTTTTATTTTTTTGTACTTTATCAGGAAAGTGTTTGCAGTCACATTCAGTGCAGGCAGTCCTCTGTGTGGTGTCTTTGGCCCGGCTCCAAATGAACCACATCTGTTCAAAAGTAAAAGAAGACGCAGTTGCCTTTGCCTTTGTATTAGCTCTCTGAGTTATCTTAGTCAAACAGAAGGACACCGCTCCACCTTCCCATTAGCCTCTGGCTAAGGGGACATTATGTGTATGAAACATGAAAATCCATTACACCACTAAAGGAAACAAATTCCTTTTCTTTGTTGTTGGAAAAATCCTCTCCTGAAGTTATTTACCCCCCCACCCCCACCCCTTGTTGCTTTCTCTTTGTTTGCTGTTCATCTCTTTCATGCAAAGCTTATAATCTTTTTAAAGATTTGCCTCAATCTACGCTAGCCATTAGCAAATAAAATACAATACTTGAGGCAAATTTTAAAGTTTAAATAGCAAAGAAAATTAGGAAAGCAAAATTAGGAAGTTAGTTTTAGATTGTATGCTGTCCAGAGGGAGGAAACAATAATGTGAATTTTATTCTGTAAAGACTAAATTGACCAACACATGAAGATTAAGTCCTTACTGCCTTGCTTATTACTTACTAAGTGTAGACTGATGAGGTAAAACACTGCATGAGGACAGACTTGTCCAGCCATAACTGTCCTGTTTTAGTCTTTGGACATATTTGCATGTTTGGTACACTAACTACTGGCCTTTCTTTGCAGCCGGAGCAACTGGCAGCTGTTATCGGCTGCCTCAGAAGCTGCCTTTGTGGCCTGCGGTAATCCCTGACCACAAATCCCTAACTCCCCAAACAAAGTGGTGTTGGATGAGGCAACAAATCCACAGCATCAAACAAGACATAGCGTATTCTGGATTTCCAACACTGCTGCTCATCCTCGATCAGAGCATCTGAGTTTCTTTCTTTAATGTCTCATCTGCTGTCTCCTCATGGCACAGTGATGTCTGGAAAGTTAAATAAGCTGCTGGGGCTGTAGTTTAGTGGCCTGTACAATATCTGTTGCATTTTTCATTTTTCATCTTCCATGAAGATCTAAAGTTATCAGTTCAGTAGTGATTTCTGACTTGTTTGCATGTGCAATATGGCCAATTAAATTTTCATTTTTTCCTTGTCTGACAGCTAAAGCAACTGCATCCAAATTATTTAAAACATAATAACAAGTAAAAACAGAACAAAATAAACTGATAATGTATATTAAATTTATCTCAAAATTCAAAATGTATTTGTGTCCAATCAATCATTGTAAAAAAACTGAGAGCAACCTGAGGCTGCGTACTACAGTGTGCACAATGTGCAAAGAGCAGGAGAAATGGAGAGTTTATGGGGATCTCACTGCTTTTTCAATACAATGCATGTAAATTCAATGTGTGGTGTTCACTGCTTTGAAAATTAACTTTTAACCACAATTTGTGTCCATATTGCTCTGGATAATCAACAGACCTCACTGTCAACAGTTTCCAAAAGTCAACTATTTTCTTTCAAAGAAATCAACCTTTGTTGACAGTGGGATCTGTATTTCATCTAGAGTATCGGGGATATTGACACTGGAAAAAAATGTTGCTGCCGCATTCTTTCAAAGACGTACACCTAGGAATGGAAAGATATGTACACATACACTGCTTTGAATGATCTTTTGCGTTTGATACTGCATGTTTTTTCTGAATGAAAGGTAATTTACCATGTTAAGATGCTTTAAATTACATACTCTTCCTCCTTGAAAAACCTATTCTGGAGGTGTCATTTTTTAATATCACACGTCCACACAAACCAGAAGTTTCATATTGAACCAAGAATGACCCAATGACGTGACATGTGCTCACACACCTTCACTCAGACTTACTGTAAAGTAAGGATAGAAACTCCCTCCCTCAACAGGTGATAATGAAAACAGCCTTCTACTGCCAGCATTACACGTATCATTCTGTACACTGAGTAGGAAAGTGTTTTTCTGATTGAATTTTCAGTTAGCTTCAGTACTGTAAGGTACAAGCACTGATATCAGTTATTTTAGGACTATATGGGATATTTGAATATACAGTTAGATTTTTAAGTTCTGGAATGATGATAAGTTTTTCAGCTTTTGTCCTCTGTACGCTACCACACCAAATCGCAATTGAAAGACAACTCAACTCACACTCAAAATGTGAGGGAATTCAAGTCTTTCTGCCTAAATTCAAGAGGTTTCTAAAATGTAACATTAACCATTCAGTAATTACAGCAATTTTTATACATGCACACCCATTTTAAGGGCTCATAAATAATGGAAAAGTTGCATGGCGTGGCCTGTTCCCTCGTTACTCTGAATAATCAAGCCGATAATACTTTGCCTTGAGAAACTCTTGGGTAGCTTTTGCTGTATGTTTTGGGTCATTATTCATCTGCATAATGAAGCAGTATCATATCAGTGGTACAGTTAACAAGTTAATCTTGATTTCTGATTCTCTATCTTGATTTTCTATCTTGATTGGATGTCAGTCCAAATAATCTTATTTTAAAACTGGCCAGACTTTTTTTTAAATGTCTAATCTGACCTTTCTGCTCCTAAGCTTCACCAAGAACATGACCATTCACACCTTTTAGTGATGCGTCTGTATTTACTATGTTTTGACTGTAGACTTTGACAGCAACACGCCTACCTCTTCAAGAGCATTCTTGACTTGACTAGATGTTGTGAAAAGGTTCCATGGTCTTTCAGGCCTTTTGCTGTTGCTGAGTTTGCCATTTAATTCCTTCTTTTTGAAATAGTCCAAATTGTTGAATTTGCCATTTCCAATATTTTTTCTGTCTCTGGTGTTTTTGTTTTGTCTTTCCGGGTTAACGATGGCCATATTCACTTGTATAGACACCTCTTTGGACCTCATGTTGAGACTTTCAGTGAACAGCTATCAAATGGAAACGTAACTCTCATAACCACCTCCAGGCCCATATTAATAATAGGATATTCTTCTCTGGCTATGAGTAAGTCACATGATCTCAAACCAACAGAGCATGATTCTCACTTACTGGAGACAAGAGAGAAAGAGAAAGACCATTGAGGGAGGAAACTCAGCATTTGGTTGTGCCCATGGGTTCCAGACTTCAGGCAGTAGTTGACAGCAAAGTATTGAAGTATTGAAGGCGATCTTTGTGTTTGTAATCATTTGTTCGTTTGTTCCATTATTTATAAGTCCTCAAAAAAGTTTGTGTGTGTGTGTGTGTGTGTGTGTGCGTGTGTGTGTGTGTGCGTGTGTGTGTGTGCGTGTGTGTGGGCATGAAAATAGCTGCCACAGTTTTCTTAGATCGCTTAGATTAAAGGTAAAAGCCTTTACTCAACATCTTGAGTGTTTCAATTCAAATTCTCTGTGGTGGTGTATCACAAATTATAAATCTGACTGTATTTGCTGTAGTGATCTCACATAATAACTCACATATTGTCTACACAAAGCCCCCACTGAATAGCTGAAAGTGAAAATTTGAGAGTTTTCATTTTGTGCTAATTATTTCCTCAAGGTAAAATGAAATACCATTAAGTAAAAAAAGCTCATAAATGTTTTGTTTTTTTCTATGTTTTATTTTTTAAATCATCTTGTGTCATCTTTTGGCTCCCATGGAGGAAAACCAATGGTGTAGATGTTTAATGATCCGCGTGGGAGAGCAGTGGACTGCAGTCAGTTCACAAACCAATTTGTCAAAAGCAACTTAGAACAAACACGGTTTCTGTCCATGAGCCTGAGAGCGGACATGACCAATTCCTCTCTGTCAGTCCTGGTTTATGAAGAAAAAGATGATTTTATCAGTGAGATGCTTTTGGTAAACCAGACACGACTCAGTGGCCTTGTGTCTGTCACGGCACAGTGTGTAGAGGCTTTTGAGGAGATTGTAAAAATGGCAGTGTCAAGTTCAGCTTGGTATCTAATCTACATACTGAAGGCTCATAGCTGACACATTTACTAGGAAAGGTGACTGGCTCCTGTCGAACAGGTTAAGCCATTTACTGGGCTGTTTAATTTTATGCACAGAGGTTAAGCATGGGACACATGCTGTGTCAGTCAGACGGTAATATGGATCAAAACTTTGAATGGGTTACTGAGTAAATACATTTTATTCTCATTTTAATGTTCAGATTTGCTATAAGTCTGTTATAATGCTATAATCCGCTCAATAAATCCTCAAATTAATCAAATGAATGTGTTATATTTAAAAGACATTGAATTTCTGGAATTTAAAAAATTAAAAAAGTTTATAAATGCTGATGGAAAATGTGACGAATGTTCAGGGATTGTTAGGCATTCTTCTGATCTTTTAATTGGACAATATGAAAAGAATAATTAATAGTTTCTTTTAATCCTCTGGACAGACACTGAGTGTCAACAATATTAAAAGATATCAAAGTACAAAGGAAAGTAGTAAATAGTGTAGTATTGCTGTGGATAAAATCAGACACTAAATCCTTAGTGATTATGGACTCAAATTAAAGAAAAAAAAAGAGAGAGCGAGATGTAACTGGATAACTGAGAGGCCAAGGATAACCTAAAATGGTAAAATAATTTAAAATACCTCTCTACAAATGAGATTAGCCTGCATTGGTTAGTAAACAGAGAGATAGAAGGTCGAAGTCAAAGAGTTTTAGGTGAGTAACTATGACAGAGACAAAAAAGGACAATAAGAACAAATATTAAAGGTTTCACATTTGTATTTCCCTGTTGAAAATGCTGGGTTAAATTTTTTTTATGTCTGCCAATCATTTTGTTAGTGTCATTGTTCATGTTTTGAAATAAAAAAAAAATGATAGTGGTTTTGAACCTTGTCTGCACGTGAATACCTACTTCAAATATGCCACTGACATGATGGAAAGTGACAATAAGTACTGAAGTACAGCAAGTACAGTTTTAAGGTACTTTTACTTTCCTACAATTACAACTACAATTCAGAGGGAAATATTTAATATTTTCACTCCATTCATTTTTATTGAAAATGAAGGATACATCTATGAATAGAAGAAATTGTTGCAATGTTTCCCAGATGAAATTGTCAGAAAAAAGGTTTTTGATGGTGTTCAATAAAGGTGATCAAGTAAACTGAACAAGGCCTGAACATTTCAGATGTTATTTATGAGGCATATGTGGGACAAATCTTTCATGTTCCCGTGAAACATCATCATGTTAGATGTTTATTTGACTCAGATTTGTTACTGGAGACTTACCTGGATTGATGGTGTATGCTGTACTTAAAGTACATTTTACAGCCTGTACTTAGTATCCTACTTTATCTTGAGAAAATAATCTGAAATGGTACTTTTTGAAGTGACTGATTTGGAGTGCTTTGCTTTTTTGCGCTTCTACTTGTAAAGCCTACTTGTGCCACGTCTGACCACTGCCCTGCTCCCAGCTCTGGTTAAATTGAAACGTCCCGTTATTTTGTAACACCAGTCGTGACCAGCAGAGGAGGCGCCATCCCCAGCACAGCCATGCCGTCCGGAAGACGAGTGTAAATATTTTTGTGACGTCTCATCTCCCGGATCATTGACATCCACCCCTTAACAAGGAAGAAAATCAGTCCTCCTGCAGTTCGGGCTGGTGACAATGCTGCTCTGATTGTTGTTCTACTAGCCTGTGTCGATCAACCTGGCTGCATCCTTTTAACAGCAGCGCTCTTTTTTCTTCGGCTTTTCATCCGTATCGCTGTAGTTGTTGTGTTTCCTGTGAGTAACATGCAGAAGAGAAGGAAGCCAGAGCCGATCCAACTCAACCCGATCCCCGATGGAAACACTATAAACGGAACCGGAGCCACAGAGTGAGTGACAGTAACCATTTACTATTCAGTGACATATGATACTCATTAACTTATCTTTTACATTTCTGTCAGATACATTCCCAGTATGGAATATTACTGACAGCTATAATACAACACAGAACAATCACTTTATATTATGTGTCTTAACTCTGTAATATAACTGCACACTGTACCGTGTGTGTGTGTGTGTGTGTGTGTGTGTGTGTGTGTGTGTTTGTGTGTGTGTGTGTGTGATCTTAGTGATCATTTTCACTATTATGGATTACTATATTAACATGTTTATAAATTAGGATAATTGTTTAATCAAATGATGTGTTATTCCAATGCCCCAGCAAATCTTCAAATTAATGTTTTTCCTGTCCTGCAGCAGTAGAGATGGACACAATGATTGTTTTCACTATTGTTTTATAAGTTTCATTTCACAAGTTTTCATATTTTTACAAATAATCTTTGCAACAGCACTTCCCACCATATATCACACTCTTTAATTTAACTCTGTGTCACTGATAAACAGTTCTCTCGTTACTTTTACAGCTCACTGTGTGTGGACCGTGATTACTCAGAGATGGCCCTTTGCAGGGAGGCAGCGTATAGAATAATTTATCTGTGTGTTGAAGAAGTTTTGTGTAGGCCTGCTCCCACTACCATTTGACAAAACACAGTAATGGAGATATTAAACTGTGGTGACACACCATGGTGTAGTTCTACTTCAGTTAGACCACGATGAGAATTACGTAACATGTCATTCCTGTCTTGCCTGCTGCTCTGATGTGTTGTAAAGGCCAAAATATTTTATTTGTTTCACCATTAGCTCATCCATCTGAAGGCCATTAATGTCGTGCATTGCTTAAAAAGCAAGAGACTAAAATCTAAACCTGCAATTAATCTAAATTTATTTCTGCATGAAACCTGTAAATGAACAGCATTTCATGACACATTCATAAGGCTGCGACTAAAAGTTATTTTGAATAGTTTTGTTGATGGAATGATCAACTTTTGAACTTTTGTGTAAAATGCCAGGCAAACAGTGGCAATGTCCTTTGTTAGAGCCTAAGAAGTATTCAACACATTTAGATTATGCAAACATATTGAAATTATTAATCTTGAAGGTAAAGACAAGCTGCAGTTATTACATGTTTAACAATCTTCCAGGGATCAACTGATCAATTAATTATTTCAACTAATTATTTAAATTTTGTGACACTTCATTGTTAAATTGAATTAAAATGAATATTTACTATCAGAGACACTTCATGCATTTATCTTTGGTGGATTACTGTCCCACAAATGTTAAAGAGACAGGTTGTGCCTTGGCTTTGTTGAGCAATGTTGTTGATGATGACATACTTCTGTGGAGAACAGGGCACATTCCTGCTGCTGCTGTTGGGCAGGCTCTAACGGGCTGCGGAGCATCATGTCGGGATGAAACAACAATGAGGAACTCTGCTTTAGAGATTTAGCAATCTATGTTGTGGAGAACTCTGCCCTGCCACCACAGTGTGTGTGTGTGTTTGAGTAATACTGCAACGTTGTGCCCTGTGATGTTCACGCTGACACAACTAAAAAGACATGCAGCCTGGTGTTAACCAGTCCATTTTTTCCCCATAAAAAGACAGTTTAATCTGGGCCCACACTTTCAGCTGTCTGAGGTTTTGAGGGAAAAGTAAATCCTGTTTTAATCCAAGGTAAATGACGTGCTTCCGGGCACAGTTGCCCCTTACATGCCATACACAGCTTGTTCCTTAACACTACATTAAATGAAACTTCTTCACAAGTCATTTCAGAAAGTATTCAGACCTCTTCAGTATCACACACTTCATTGTGTGTGTTGTAAATTGTTTAGCGTAGTTTTTCTTTTTCAGCAGATGTTCAAACATTTCTAAAATGTTATGCTGTTGTGTTGATAGGTGTTGATTCAGTTGTGTGATCATTGTGCAGTTTGTGGTGCTGCTGAATTGTATTGTGTTATATTAAGATCTGATCCAGTTGTATCACTGTAGGTTTAATAACAGAAACACATCTCTAGTGTCCAGACCTATCAGCCACCCCTTTAAAAGCCATATGAAAAATAAATTATGTCTGCTATCTAATTTTATGTAAGAGGTGAATGGGTGTATCTGAATGTCCGAGTATTAATGTGAAGTAGGTAGATGCATGGCCACATTTAAATGTGCTCAGCGTCAGTGTCAGGCAGAGCAAAGATCAGTAATTCCCCATTTTGTTATTTTTGCAGGAGATTAAGTAACCATAAAGTGGACTGATGATTTGTTTGTGAAGAGCTGGAACATTTCCAAACATTTGCAAACCAGTGAACGGGAGGATTGAATTTAGAACCAGGTTACTGTGCTCCACATGTGGTATAATAGGATGCATGTTCATATTTCGGGCTACTGTAGTTGTGATGTAGCAAAAAGGAAGGTGGGTCAAACTATCCACTATGTCAGGGCAGAAACAACAAATTAAAGAACCACAATGCTGCAGCTGTCCACCGGTGAGGTTTGTCAGGTCTCAATCTATCTATCTTGTTATAGCATATATAGGGATTTGTAAGGTTGTTCTTGTCATTTATTGGGTAACCATGTAAACAAGTTTATCTACAAAATGGACAAAAGCTAATAAAACAGATATGATTTATTTGGACCATCATAGGTAGGAGGTGGCACAGGTGTAATTTACATATTGGATCTAAATGAGCTTAATGGAGTCGATGAGTGTCTTATTGAAACCAGCTTATTTCACTCAGACACAAAAAAATCCCAGTCCAACACGCCAAATGCTTTCTCAGCATGAAATGGCTGGCAGCCATGGAATAACAGTACTGAGTGGCTTGCAGTCAGCCTAATATGTAATATTATCATAGGGGATTAAAGAATGAATAAAAACAGACTTTTATGGATAGACCTGTTTAGACAAATCTAGTATTGACTGGAATCCTGGACAGTGTTCTACTATCACATACATTATTTCTTAGAAAGTATTCTGTTACTTCCTCTTTATAGGCACTCAAATACAGAAATAAAGCTAGTTTGAGTGTGAATATGTGAAGATGTAGTTAATTATTAACTCATACAGCAGCCATAGTTTGTAGTGCTGATTACCACTTTCCATATCCTGTTTTAAAACAAAGGAATTTGCACTTGTTTGCTCCACTTTGAGATATGCACACAGCGTTGCAGAAGCATGCATTTTTTTTCTCTTTAACCACTGTTATATGTTCTTTCAGACAAAGCCTTTTAAAAATAAAGTCCCGGCATCCTTGTGGTATATTAAACTATATTATGTGTTTGTGTTTTGCAAATACACAGATACACCTTCCTAGTAAAAGTCAGTAGATGTCTGGAAGATTTTCTGTGATAAAAAGGCAACATATGATCTTTTTTTTCCTTTGACCTCAAATACGTGATGCTCATGACACTGATGTTTACATCCAACGTTGCATAGCACCTTCAGTTTTATAAACAAATGTATTGGCTGTAGGATATGTACATTTTACACTCTCTTATACTTCATGTTCCTCACTCATTCCCTATTACATTGTTTTCATTAGATTTTTCTTTTAATGTCAATTCATTATCATAATTATCACTTTGAATTGATTTTAACTCAAATTTGTATCATACTTTTCTTTATTATTTCCTTTTATTCATTTTAGTTTTATTAATATAGTATTCTTGGGATATTTTATAGTGTATAACGATAAAATATATTGTTAAAATCACAAACCACAAAGAAACACAAATCACAAACCAAAACCTGACTGTGATTCTGATGTATGCGTGGCTCACAACCACAAACACTGTTTTATAACAGTGATACCATCTTCTTTCCGGCACTTTATGGCAAGCAAATATATTTTGTCTCTTGCATTCATCTTAAACTTGGTGTCCTTGGATATTGTGTGGATAAAGCACAAAAGGCCAGTGTCGTGCTTACTTCCTCCAACACTGAAACGGAGGGGTGGGGGTTACAGTGTGCAGCAACTATAGTCCCTCCCACATATTGTGTTGAGTGTGATCCTCTTCTCCGTAACTCCAGCCTCCTCCACCTCGCACTCTTGTCGACAAAACACCCACGCCACCCTCAGCCAACTCAAACTCAGCACCTCGTCTCCATGGATATGCTTGCCTACTGTCAGGAATAAAAACACTTAACCCTCTCTTTGCTGTGCAGTAGAGAAGAGAGCATGCTGCCCCGCTCCAGCTGCTCTCCACTGAGTCATGAATAATTACAAACAATAATAATAATTAGTACTAAGCTTGATAAAAAGCTTCTTATTATGTCCAGATTGGAATATTATAATGCAAAGATGAAAAACCTTAGAACAGATAAGGATGGAAACCAGCTGCACAAGAACATGTTCACACATGAAATGTCCTTAAGCTCAACTCATGCATGCCTTTTATTTGTTTCACTGCTCGTGTGCAATGTAAAGCATTTTGCATAACTGAAAAACATTTACCACTCATTTTAGCCTATTGTTTTACTTTAAATAAAAAAGAACCTAATACTTGACCATGTAATCTGTGGAAATGACATGATTTACCATTGCATCACCATGACAACACTGCCTGAATAGTGGTGTCAGTGCTCTGGCGAACTCAGTCTTCCTCATATTGGGTTCTGGGAAGGAACACTGTTTTCCTGGTGGCTCTTTGGTTGGTTGCCATTGTTCCCACAGGCACAGCAGCAGCAGTAGCTGTGACACAGCAAGCTCTGTCTTTTCTCTGGGCTTTCCATAATGTAATAAACACTGTAGATCTGGATGCGCATAAGATTACCTTGTCTCCTGTATGAGCAAGAACATCTGCAAACGTTCTGTCTGAATAAACTCTTACAATATAATTCTTTCTTTTCTTTATCCTGCTCTTTGTAAGAACAAACTTGGAGGCGTTGCAGAAGAAACTAGAGGAGCTTGAGTTGGACGAGCAGCAGCGGAAACGTCTGGAGGCCTTTCTGACACAGAAGCAGAAGGTGGGAGAGCTGAAGGACGATGACTTTGAGAAGATCTGTGAGCTGGGCGCAGGCAACGGAGGAGTTGTCTTCAAGGTCTCCCACCGACCCTCTGGTCTTATTATGGCGAGGAAGGTAAACTGTGGCCTTGATTGTTGGTTTTAGAGCTTTACTGAAGGCTAACGCTAACAATACGATAAATAGTGTATGAGATTCACACTTGAAAATGAAGATATTGTATGTTAATAGATATAGGTAGTGTATGTTCTATATTGTCAAATGCTCTTGTGTGACTATGTGTATGTGTGCTTAGACAAGGAAAATCTCAATTGTATTGCCTAGTATTTATATTTTGTATGATTTGAGAACATAAATAAAGCCTGGTGTCCCCTTTTTTCCCAGCTGATACACCTGGAGATCAAACCTGCCATCAGGAACCAGATCATTAGGGAGCTGCAGGTTTTGCATGAGTGTAACTCTCCCTACATCGTGGGCTTCTACGGAGCTTTCTACAGCGATGGGGAAATCAGCATCTGCATGGAACATATGGTAGAGCTCTTTAATATGTTATGACTACCACATTCACTTTGAGTGCTGTTTTACAGACTGTACGCATTTGTTTGTATTGGAATTGAAATAAACTCATTTGGTTTAAAAGTTTTGGATTACACAACCTCTACTTGAGATCTTTCAGTAGATTCTCTGCATCTTTTTGTTGCAGGATGGTGGTTCTCTGGACCAGTCACTGAAGAAAGCAGGCAAGATCCCAGAGCAGATCCTTGGCAAAGTCAGCATTGCTGTGCGTAGCTACAACACCTCTCCCACTAGTTTTTTGCTCTAACTCACTCACTACAGCTATTTTTATGTCATTTTTGGCTATAAAATTGTGTTCACAATGAAGCACATTTATTGGTATGTTATTTCTTTTGCAGTAGCAAGTAATCTATATCATCTTCATAAAATATTTGTCTTTCCAGGTTATTAAAGGTCTCTCCTATCTGAGGGAGAAACACAAGATCATGCACAGAGGTCAGCCACTGAAATATGTCACAGATTAAACAGGGTTTTGCTCACTTAACAACCCCTTTAAACATGTGTTGTACATTGAAACTGTTTTTGCACGATAAATGTAGGAGGCAATATATTTTTGGTTGATCATTTCTCCTGTTCATATGAGCTATTAAAATATCTATTTTAAATGTGTTTTCAGTCAAAGTGAAAGTAGAGCTGAAAAAATACTTAACATTTCATATGTTATTTCCAGATTAACTTTTGAAAATATTTTCCTTCAGAACAAGGTCTGTGGTTTGCATCACTTACAGTCATAATAGCTTTAGGAATATATTGCTTATCTGAGTATCAAAACAAAGAGGAATGACTGCAGCACTACAGAATATTGATCTTTACCTAAGAGTAATTGCCTGTTTCATATGCATCTAGATCTTTGCTGCACAATGCTGCACATATGAATTATGTGTAGACATGTTAAAACATAAAAGCATGACAAACTGCACAATGAGCTGAGTCTTTGCAGCAGTTTGTTCTGTGTTACTGACTGTTCCCTGTTGACACTTTCCCACTATGTTCTTCTAAATATTGTATGTGCCTCTTTCAGATGTCAAGCCTTCCAACATCCTAGTGAATTCCCGTGGTGAGATCAAGCTGTGTGACTTTGGAGTGAGCGGGCAACTCATAGACTCCATGGCCAACTCCTTTGTGGGCACTCGCTCTTATATGTCTGTGAGTTAAATAGACCTCCTTCCCTATTGCACTAAGTCACACATTAGCCTTTAGGATTTCAACTATCAAGTTTTAAGTTCAGACTAAATTTCTAAATCTGATAACTTGAAAATTGCTAAAGTGCTAAATATCTTCTTTACTTAAACAGAAATAAACCTGAAACTGATTTAAAGATGAGAAAGATATAAATATAATTTAAATCACTGATGATGTAATGTACAATTGTAAATGTATATACTACTTTAATAAAAACTAACAGAAAATTAGTTCCAACAGTTGTTTTACCCTAACCAGCACTGGTGTGACTTCCACACTTGAGCATGCAAGCATCATTTGACAGAATGGTTACTCAGACTTCCACATGACCTTGGCGACTTTGACTTGAACACTGAGATCCTTGGTGACAAAGCTGTGAGGAAGCAGCACCAAAAACAACAATAAATAATGAATAATGTTAATAAATAATGCTGCATTATTTAGTCTAATTTCATTCTCTCTGTTGTTTGAACATCAAAAGTCTGTCTGAAACCTTAGGATGTTTTACTGTGTACGCTGCCCTGGAACACAATAGTAAGAAGCTATGGTAGTCATGGTATATTTGCATGTGTGTTTTGCAGCCAGAGCGTTTGCAGGGCACTCATTACTCTGTTCAGTCAGACATATGGAGTATGGGTCTGTCCCTGGTTGAAATGGCCATTGGGCGCTTCCCTATCCCCCCTCCCGATGCTAAGGAGCTGGAACAGATTTTTGGCTTCCCTGTGGGAGGGGAAGGAGCCTCTGAATCCTCTCCAAAGCCACGGCCTCCTGGGCGACCAGGCAGCTGTAAGTTTATGATGATACTGGTTCATCTTGTGATTGCTTAAAGTAACTTCTGAAAGTACATCAGCCATAAACTAAATTATTAAAATCTGTTTAAAATTATAACACTGCCATCAGTGCTGACTAGCATAGAAGACACTGAATTATTTCTCTCTCTTAGCTTACGGATCTGATAGCAGACCACCAATGGCTATATTTGAGCTGCTTGATTACATAGTCAATGAGGTGAGTGTGGTCAGCATGTTACTACTGTACATCCTGATATGATGAATCTACCTGTATACTGGTGCCTTTACCATTTAACTTATTTTGATTTGACATAATTTTCAGCCTCCACCTAAGCTTCCTGGGATATTTAGTGCTGACTTCCAAGACTTTGTGAATAAATGGTATGTGGGGCAAGTATTTACTGGCATCTGCATAGTTGACTGTATGACACCTAGTGGTGTAAAGATGCATTGCATGATCTAAAACCATGATCATTTGCATTTGTTTCAGTTTGATTAAGAACCCTGCAGAGAGAGCAGACTTGAAACAGTTGACGGTGGGTATCCACATTTAGCTCTTCTCATAGCTGATTATCATTTCCTGTTTTTCCACTGCTTGAACCATCTTTTACACATTTTCCTTCAGGTGCACCCCTTTATCAAACAGTCTGAGGCTGAGCAGGTGGACTTTGCTGGCTGGTTGTGCAGCACCATTGGACTCAATCAGCCTGTGACCCCCACCCACGGAACAGCAATGTGAGATCTGTCAACAACCCCCCACACAACCGGAGGTCCGCTAATGATTGCATTTGTATTACGAGTAAATGTACCTGTCTATATTTAATGGGTTAAGAATTGTGCAATCAGTAGTTGAATATTTGGTGTACAAACCTACATGCCAAGTGAAATGAACTATGTATCAGACAGTTCTTTAGGCTGTATAGCAGGCCTGCCTAAAAAGCCATGTTTTCTAATGATCAAATGTTTTAATCATGACAAATGCTGCTCAACCTGTGTGCTTGATATTTCCCTTTACCAAATCTCCTTACAGCACCAAAACGTTGTTAGCTTCTGTGAAATAAATGTGAACATAAATTCTGAAAAACAGGTCTGACTCATGCATTTTAAACATCTGATTTATTCAACCACTGAACTCAAGTCTGTATGGGTGTATAGATTTATGCCTTGGGTTGGGCAGATGCTTCCTTCTTTGCAGGCCTCTTCTTGGGTTTCAGCATCTTTGCCTTGATCTGGAGAGAAGACAAATTGTATTCAGTTTCATAATCCCAATCCACAACTAAGTCCAACTGAAATAGTTAAACTTCTTACAGCAGGGTCATGCTTGAGGATGGCATGACGTCTTGCAGTCTTGGCGTAAGGGTTGAGTTTGAGCATTATCCTCAAGTTCTTCAGAGGATTCTTCTTCAGTACTCTGCGGTTGATCTTCTTGCTGTAATAACAATACAACAACTTTAACAATGTGAACTTTTAAACAGCAAGTTATTGATAAATTCTGTGTTGCTCAGAACTTCCATAACGATCAGGGTTCAGAAACACGGACCTGAAGTGGAACATCATCATAGTTGACAAGGCAAAAATTTAATTTTAAGAACTATTGAAGAATTGAGCAGTGCTTACTTTGGTGCGCGAAGTGCTTTCTGGATCTCCTCACTCTTCAGAATCCTGCTCAGGTCTGTGTTGGTCATCTTGTGCATTGGCAGGCTGAGATTAAAGGAATTAAGAATTAAGTTAGTGCATTGGGGGCATTAGAAATTAAAGTGACAAGCCTTGTAATGTTCAGACTCAGAACTTCTTTAAATATCACGTAATTTCAAAAACACGGACCTTGAAGTGGAAGCTCATCACAGTTTTATCTGATAGATACCAGTTTAACCAGCTATAGTTTCCATCTCTTTCAATACTCACTTGTAGTCCACCTTCAGGGAGGCAGGTTTACGCCAGGTGCCGTACAGTTCATCCAGCTTGCGGAAAGCACTCTCAGTCCAGATGCAGAAGCGTCCAACGTGACCTCCAGGGGCAAGCCTCAGAAGGTTCAGTTTGTTCACGTCCTGCAGAGTGATGCCTACACAGTAATTAAATACATGTTGACAGCATTATTGTGTAGGTTCTTTAAAAAGCCGAAAATTGAATTAAATATTTATCAGAACTTTAAATTCAGAGCTAAATGACTGGGACATAAGCACCATCTCAGACATGAAACTTCCTAATGTGCCACTTTTCTTCATTTAGGTTTTGTATTACCAACAGTAATGAATACTAATTAACCTGGGATATTTCTGAAGGCTTTGGTGACACCAGCGTCTTGGTTGTAGATAATACATGGCCCTCTGCGTTGAATACGTCTGCGGTTCCTCATCTTACCCTTACCAGCACGCATGCGCTGGGAAGCGTAGACCTGAAATGAAATACTTTTTATTAATCCAAACGAGCCACAAAAACACAAGACAACTGAACTCGAACTGAAATGCCCCCCCATTTATGTGAAAGAAAAACAAGGAATTCCTACAATTGAAAGAACTATGTAGATAAGAAGCATGAGTCTAGTGAGGGAGTGTCACTCGTCATACAATAACAACACCCACAAACATCCTTCAAGAAGGAATCAGCACTTAATCATAAAAGTGATACTGCTCAATGTAGGCAGTAGTAGCAGAAACTAATACAGTAAAAGCTCAAGTTGGCTTGACTGTGTGAGTACCACTGTGTGCCATATGTGGATGTTAATGTTACCTTCTTGATGTCATTCCAGGCTTTGAGCTTCTTCAACAAGAGCACTGCCTCCTTGGTCTTCTTGTAGCCCTCAACTTTGTCTTCAACCACCAGTGGAACCTCTGGGATTTCCTCAATGCGGTGTCCTATGAGAAAAAGATTATATTAACCAAAGATATCCACACACAAACTCCTTGCAACCTTTACATACTGAACACCATTACCTAAACTTGCTCAGAATTTAGCAAACATCAATACCCAGTAACAGCTTAGAGACAGCAGGCAACTGTCACTGTTCACCGAGTCAGACGCAAATTACACCATCATGGCAAGTTGTGCTTTCATCTGTACTTCAAAATACTGACTATGAAAATATTTGGTTCTCTGTCTAAAGAGGTTGCATTTGATTTATTAAAGCTTACCTTTGGACATCACAAGGGCAGGAATGGCAGAGGCAGCCAGGGCAGAGCAGATGGCATAGCGCTTCTGGGTTGTGTTGATCCTGCGGTGCCAGCGGCGCCAGGTTTTAGTCGGGGCAAACATGCGACCACCACGACACATCTACACAGAGTCGGGTTAAGGTTTAACAACTAATGAAATAACAGACGTTCGTTAGGTTCTTAAAGCCTGCTCAGACTCCATGTTCATCAGGGATCTGTGCCAGCACATGACAGCAGGCATACTGTCACTGGTCACAGATTCAGACGCAAATTACACCATCACTGCAAGTCTTAAGTTTTAGTCTGCCTCATAATAAAATATTTAAAAAGTATATAAATAAAGTTAAAAGGGATACATTTCCAAAAGCACCCTGGCCAGAGCGGTGAGTACCACCACCCCTCACACGAGGGATACGGGCCACAGCTCTTCCTGTACCCCAAGACTCTGCACTGGTCTGGTGGCCTAGAGCACAGACAGAAAATTAGATAACTCCATTTTAAAAAACATCACATTCATAATTGTATTAACCAAACTTTAAAACTGAATAAAGTTAAGTTTTCACCAACATACTAGTTTAAGACAGACATTGTACTCACCTGCAAGTTCGCTGACTGCATATGGTTGGCGACTGTTCTTGCGCATGTTAGTGTGAACAAAATTCACAACATCAGGGCGAATTGGAGCCTTGAACACAGCAGGCATGACGACATTTTTGCCTGATGATTCTCCTTTCTCGGAAAAAACCGAGATCAGGGGTCGGGCACAGGCCTTGAAAGCAAAATGAAAAAAAAAAGCTTCAGGTAGATATACAATGACTTTGAAACGGCATTGCATACTGCTGGATAGACACCTTTAGAAAAAAAAATTATTTTGTAATATCGTGTGCCTATAGAACAATATCTTCTAACATGATTGATCAGACCAACTTATTTAACAAAAGCCAAATGAAACTCTGTGCAAGTAATAACGTTACGTCAACACAGGTGCACTTAATAAGTGTACCTGTATAATTAAAGATATCCGATCACATTAATATAACTTATTCTGCCAAATCCATGGACATTTTTGTGGCTACTGGCCTTAGCTTAGCTTGCTTCTGCTAATATGACTTAGCGTGCAAGTCTCACGTTAACGCACCTAGGTCCCCCATCGTAAATGATAACGTGAAAGGAATCGGTATACTTTACGTCAGAAGTATAAGCTATAGATAAAAATACAACTGCAACAAAAATACACGATAACTAGAAGCTACTTGCCACGGATATGTCACTGAACAACAACACGTGTAACTAGGCTGAACTACTAAAGCTGCTCGTCCAAAATGGCTCCTCGTGTTAGCTTCACTAGCCGGGAGCTTTCCAACTCACTTCTCTATTAAATATGCACTTGGGATTTCCAAATACTTAAAATGAACGCTTATCCGTTAAATACAAACACATAGATAAATCACCCGTGTTATATAATGTCTTAACAAAGATATACGTGTGATTTCTTACCATTTTCGGTAATTATTTTTCGGCTCGCCGGGAACCACGCTCCACACACTATGGCGGCCACAGTAAAAAGGAAGTTGGTAAATCACCTTGGTCGCTTTTGGCTCCGCCTCGGTGCATACTACTTCCGTTAAGAAAATACTTTCGATGATTATTATGCCTGACCTCTGAGAACACACATGATCAAACGTGTATAGATGTCAATTAGTTATTTTTGTACTTTTGGTCAAATTTTCCTGACTACGCAAAACCATTTTAAAAGTGATTTACACAGCTGGGACTATTTCTTTACGCCATGTTGGCGAAACATAAACGTAAAGACCGAACTACTTTCTTACAAACATTTTCTATTGATTTATTTCCAATCCTCGCTTTTTACACACGTATAATATATTATAAATATATACACTTTTTCCACTTAATGTAATAGTTTTTTAATGTAAATATAGGATGTTAAAGCGATGACCTGTGAACTCGTGACGTCAACGTCGAGCGCGCCACTGTCAAAATCTTGTTGGATAAAATATCAACAGTAGAAGCTCTAAGTCTTTTTTGACGTTAACTTCTTATCTTTACGTGTTCTCCGCAATTTGCTCTGTAACCGGTAATAAGTCGCAGGTTACAGTTGTGGGATGGGTTCAAAGGTGATATCTAGTGCCACGGCGTTTTATAATGTTCTTCGGTGAGTTTTGGATGTAGTTTATAACGTTACCTCTTCTAATTTAGCATTTTTAGCTAACACTAACGCCAAGGTAATGGTAGAGAGTTGATGATGGTAATGATGATTTGTCAGCCTTTATGTCTTATTCG
This sequence comes from Ctenopoma multispine, assembly GCA_034779795.1. NCBI lineage: Eukaryota > Metazoa > Chordata > Actinopteri > Anabantiformes > Anabantidae > Ctenopoma > Ctenopoma multispine. The sequence continues at coordinate 14,071,127 of JAUYWH010000024.1, forward strand.
GTTCGTATTCCTTCAGTCGCTAGTAATACTTAATTTCTGTTGTGTGCCTCAGATCCGTTCAAGATTTGGAAAGCAACGATCCACGTATATTTGAGGTAATTTCGCCAAAACTCAATTCTGTCTCAGTGTTATAATAATGATCGACGTTAACTGAAAAAACTGCACTATTTAGACAATCTATGGTGTTAAACCATGCTCCGTGGAACTGTGAAGAGCATTTTATCTGGCATTTTTTTGTAGACCAAGTGATTGCTTGAGAAAATAATCACCACAGTAATTGATAATGAAAATAATACTTACTTGCAGTCTTAATGTTGTTACAGTATTTGTTGTGTTTCAGGAGGACATCCAAATACTGAAGATGAACGGAGACAGAATTGCTGTGGTGAATCTGTACTGTGGCAACCAGCCAGTGTTCATCTGTGAAAAATATGTAAGTGATGTTATTGTTTACTACACATATTCAGGTGCATTTCAATCATTAGATATTAAATAGTATTGACAGGGCTGGCCCAAGTAGCATCATTATATCATATTATTATATTCGAAGGTTCCAAAAATAAATGAACCCGATGATCAACAAATGACTGAGACATCAAACTGTGTTGATGGCAGTGTTGAAGATGCTGATGACAATGTCAGTGTGCTTACATCAGAGTTGGGACCACAGCCACTCACAGTTATGAAAGCAAGGTGAGTCATGCTCAACATTTCACCCAAATGTAGGAAGCTGTAGTAGGATAACAGAACGTCTGTGTAGCCCCGTTGAACATTTGTTAATTTCAATTTATTTTATAGGCAGTTGCTGTCTCAGTATACATTATCACAAAATGCCAATGTGTCAGCTGTGGACAATAACACTGCCTTACAACCTCTGTGGGTGCGATGTGACATGTCTGATCCTGCTGGGACAACTTGGTTTGGGGCTGAAACACTGTTTGTGGGAAGTAAAGTGTCTGGTGTCAAATTATACTCTGTTACCTGCAAAGGTACGACTCAAATACTTCATACCCACTTGAATAACTTATCCTTAAAACATTATTAGTTTCTATTTAGCTCATTTCTGTATTTCTGTATTCCAACTTCAATTTTGCTAGGTGCAACTGTGGACAAAAAATCCCTCATAACCTTAGATGATCTAAAACAAGAGCACAAGAAAAGGCATCACCCATCCTCAGTAAGTCACTGTATAGGACATGTTTTGTTGTAAGTCATCATGAACGAAAGTTTGGTTACTTACATGGTCTGTCTGTTTCCAGATGGCAATTAAAGGCAATGCCAGGTTCAACTTGTTTGGCTCCACGGTTGTTGAAAACACTATAATTGAGTCACAGAGTAGTGTGACAGTGGATTTCAAATGGAGCCACGTGGAGAGTATCCTTGAGACGCCACCCCTGTCTTCTACAGCAACACTAGTAATGCAACCGCTCACAAAAATATTACCCTTCTATTTCTTGCTTCTCCATCTATCCATATATAGTATCTGTCTATATGTCTTGCTTATTTGTTCACATGCAGAATATTAAAATTGCCAGCGGAGACATGAGAAGCCCAGTGTTTGAGATGTACAGAGAGCTAGAGTTCCTTCAGGTTTGTCTCCCACAGTTATCTGAGTCTGAATCAAAATAATCTGCATAACTGTCTCTGTACAAAAATATATATATCGCATTCATATTATTTCAGACTCTTGCTGATGGTTTAAGAACTGGTGAGACTGAGTGGATGGAACCTTTGGAAACTACATCAGCTGTAACTCTAACCAAGGCCTACATAGAAGGTACTTGCTCTCTTTAATAGATGCACATTTCATAACACCAGCAGATAATTAACAAGACTATTTTCTTTTTCATTCTTTATTCAGAGCTCCAGAGCACTGCAAAGACTCTACAGGATCAAGCCGAAAAAACAACTGAGGTATTAAGGTGTTACAAGCAAGATATTTTTCACAAATTATCACAAAATTATTGAATACATGAGATAACTTATTAAATTTTTCAATCTCTTCTTCAAGACCACAAAGCTGAAGTCAGAGACAGACACTCCTATTTTCAATTCCCTCTTGGGACGAGGCGATTTAGATTTTGTGGAACAGCTGTGGGTTCGCATGAGAAAGAGTAGGTCATTTTCTTTATCAAAGTTTCATTAGATCTAAAATTATAATAAGGAAGCAGAAATAATGTTTGTTTTGTTTTTTTTATCACAGGTGTAACTTCATATCAAGACATTGGAGACTGTTTGAAATTGGTCATTGAAGCTCTGAGATATGGAGACATCAAACCCTGGGTTTATAATTATACAGCTTATGAAAATTGTATTACTGAACAAGGCTACAGGTTGAGTGGTGTTATTTATGCTTTGGGTCTTTCCTCTACCCCCATAGATTCACAGAGACAGCAGCAGCTCCCTCAGCAAGCTCATCCTGCAGTCATACCATCAGCAGATAGATCATGTGTCTCTCACAGGAGTAACTCCTGTCCACATGCTGCTAGAGATGGGTCTGGACAAGATGAGAAAGGATTACATTAACTACCTCATTGGTAACTTTTTAAAAGTTACCCTATTCATGTTAAGCATGAACCTTGCCTCAAACTATTTGGATATCACAATATAATTTTCATTTTTTTTCTCTCAGGTGAACAATTGACAACTCTAAACCACTTGGTAAATCTAAGACTATATTACTAACTGATCCTTATTTTCAAATAACTGTTAACAATATATTCTGAGTCTAAATATCTTACCTCACAGTGTTACTACTTGAGCACAGAGGTTGATCTGCAGGAGCAAGTGATCCGACTCAGGAAACTGCACCATCTGCTGGAAATAATTGTGACCTGCAGTACATTCCTGGGTTTGCCCTACGACCGACTGTTCCTCCTCACACAGTAAGTAAAGTTGTCCTACCTGGGATGTATAATTGTGTAACGTTTTTGCAAATTTCTGTTTGTATTGATCACATTAAAGTAGACAAATAAATATTTTCATTGGTTTTCTTGTAGATCATGTTTGCAGCACTACAAAACATACCCCTATGATGAGGAACATGAATTCAAACTCCAAATCAAACCAACGCTGATCAGCCATTTCTACCAGAAGTAAGGATCTGTTTTATTAAGATTAGACAAATTTATACTCATTAATCATATTTCAGCACAAAGTCATCAATTTGTTTTACCTAGAAAAGTGTATTTAAAAAATGAGTAGGACTTATGTTGATTTTGCCTCCCAACCCAATTTGGTTTTATCTGAGAAATTACAACTCCTGTTATTCAGAAATACTTTCCTAGCCTCAGGGATGACATTTAAAAACTTCTCTAAGCACATCTAGTTTCATACCGTGTACTAATTTGGTTGTATGTCTCTGCCTGCCTCCAAATACAGCATTTTTGATTCAAACCCACAGTGTCTTCACTGTGGTCATCCACAACAGTGTTTAGAAATGCTTTCTTGGGTCCAACAGGCGTTTGGAGCCAACTGCAAAAGGTTTGGTCCATTGTCTCACCGCTGATATTTGTGTGTGTTCCACAGAGAGCACCCAGTTGTGTGGGGAGTTGAAGTGTCCAGTGGCCATGGTCCTCGTGAGGTCAGGACGGTCTTGCAGCTCAGTGATAGGGCACTGGTTGATCATGTCATCTTTGAAATAGGTGATCTTTAAGCATAGTACCAAATCACATCATATACACATCATATACTGTACTGGTGTGTACTGGCTACCCCAGTAAATTATACATAACTGCTTTTTGTTTGTATTTTTCTGCTGTTGTTTTTTTTTAGATTACCCAAATGAAACAGTAAATGGGGACAGTGAGGATCCTGCCTTCTTCTCAACCATGGTGTGCTGCAGTCTCATCAACTTTGCATGAATTTACACACAACCAAATGACAAAATGATGTGTTTATTTTCATATTTGATATCCTTTTTAGCAATGAACATGTTTTGAAATATTAGAAGAACCAGCCAGACTGCATACTGCATTAACCAAACATGGAGTGAGCACTGTGGAGTTCGGTAAAAATACTGTATTATAAAATGCAGAACTGGCAGTTCTTTTCATATATCTTCTGACACCCTGTGAGGGGTTACCTGGTCTTATCTTTCTCAGATATGCAGATTTTTTTGTGTTTCAGATATTTCAAAGAAATAGTAAAGAGGCTTTTTGCTTAACTACAAGTTTAAACCAAGCAAAAAAGTACAGTAGTTCATAAAAGACAGTTAGTTAGTATTCCACAGCAGGATTTTAATTAGAAAATCCAACTTGTTGCAGAACTAGCCACACTGCCTGAGTCTGATATAAGGTAATGTACTAAATTCATTAATCAAGGCTAAACCATTTTTTTACAGCAAACATCATATACAAATCAAATTAATGAAGTCAGTAACTTTCTTGAAATTCAGTTTAAGTAATGTATTTATGTTCACACATAATCAATTAAACAGATTTGTATTTTATATGTGTTTGTGATTGTAAACATGCACACTTTCTAGTTCCGCCTCCTCAGCAGGAACATAAGGAAGATGGCAGTGAGCAATATAGAGAGGGTGCACACCGTGGGAACAACGATCTCAGTTACCATCTCCATGTGGCTGGTCAAAGGGTCTGCAAAGCACACACAAACTTTAACAACTCGCTAGCAATTTTATATAGTTCAGTCACCGCTGATGAAGCAAGTAATAATGCTCAAGCACAGTACTCAAAGGGTTAATAGTTCTTACTTAATTGATTTTTGATTTATTTTATAGTGAGCATGAGGGATTTCTTACCATGTATAAGTCTTAGAATATTGGCAGCAGTACTCCGCTGTTCCTCTAATAGAAAAAGAAAGACTCAGTGTTGATTACCGACATTTTAACCCTTTGAGAACTGCATGCAGCTACTGGGGAATATTTCAGAAAGCAGCATTTGCACCATAGCCAGATAATTTTATTTATCAATCAACTCATCTGAAACCTAATGGCAATAATCATGGCTGAATCATGTTGAAGTTTTATTTTTAAGATATACAGTATCACAGAAAGTTTTCCTTGCATTATATTATCTGGTTAAATGTACAGTGTTGCTTTTTGAAAAACTCCATGGGCAAATGTTCACAGTCCTTTGATAAAACTGATAAGCATGAAGCACTGTTCGTGAGTTTTTATCAAAGCTTTTATGAAATCAAGAAATCTGTTCACACCAATGATTATGTAGATGATTTAAAAATATATAACACTGTATATAAGCAGCATAAGCTTGTTTCAAAGGCCATAATAAACCACAGAGGTGAGAGGTGTTAGTAAGATTTAAAACCACACAATCACAAAACAACAGAACAAGAACTTATATTAGCAGAAGACATATACCATGAAGTTCTAAACTTCATCATGCACTGGCCAAACCTTTGGCATTTCTGCATGTTCCTTGGATTTTCTTCTAGCTGGAGGGGCAAACAAAGAAGATATCTCAGATAATCTGTAGGATATTTTATAGGATATCATGTTTTGAATTTCCAGCAGTCTAACCTAGCTAAAAATTTGTTGATGTGTTTTCTGAGGTGCTTAAAATCAGCAACACACAGGCCGGTCGAATTATAATTATGTACTTTCTGTATTAAATTATATTGTCATGGTTCAGAATCTTTATTTGTTTACCCCAGCTAGTTAGTCACCTCTGAGCCTTGACAAAAGGTCAGGGATGCTATAGATGAACTAACCTGCAGCAAGGAGCTGGTTGCTAGAAGAACAGGTCTCAACAGCCTTTCTCCTCCAGTTCTCAACCTGTGAGGGTTTACAGTGCAATTACATATCATCAGTGACTCTGCATAGCAGAGCATTCATCAGTTATTCTGAATGTCTTAATTGCATCATATGTTAACTTCTCCGTTTGTGAAATGTTCCGCAGAGGAAGGAGGATTAGATGTAAAGTAGACCTTTGTAGTTTCCACACTGTTTCTCTCACCTCTCTCTGATTGGGGAAACCATTGGAGCTGATAATGCGTTTGTAAAACTGAACAGAAGCTTTGGGATAGCGAGGCTTGTTTTTATTCCTGAAGTCCACATAGTACAAGCCAAATCTCTCAGAGTAGCCTTCATCCCACTCAAACTTGTCTAGCAGGGACCATGCAGTGTATCCCTTCACATTGACTCCGTCTTTGATAGCTGACACCACAGAAAGCAGAGTGAGTTAACCACAAGCTGTCAATTAATTTAATCCTAATTTGATTTAATTTTGTTCTACAATATGTATTAATTTATTCACCTTTGAGCATCTCATTGATGTAGTCCTTATAATACTGTATCCTCCAGTCATCACACAGCTCTGTGCATAACATCTTCTCAGAGACTCCATTCTCTGTCACATAAATCACTGGGTTTCCATACTGAGTCTAAATACAGAATAAATCAAAATCATGTTCAGTAGGTTACCTGTATTTAATGCCACTTTTCAGTCCGTGTGAGAACATTTCAGGTACAAAACAATCTTGCTGTGTATCGTTTGCAGTACACTATTCAAGCTGGAGTCACCTTGACAAAATTGAGCAGACGTCTGAAACCCCAGGGCACAGAGTAGAGCCACTCTGACCCAGGGTCAGGCCACCTTGGGTCAACCAGCTCAGCTAGGTCACGGTCAGTGAAGTAGCTGCTGGTACTGCGGCCTGAGGGGTTGTTCTTCTGAGTAATGTAGCGGGTGGTGAAATGACCGATGCCAAGAAAGTCGCAGGTCCCCTTGATGTAGCTCTTCTCCTGGGGGGAAAATGTGGGCAGGCGAGATGTGCCGAGGCCTTGCTGGACACTCTTCCTTCCTACATGCACAATCAAAAATAGTGGTTAATGAATTCCTCAATAACTAATGTGTGAAATAGCTGTCTAAAATCGATCTTACCAACAAAGTCTTTCATCACTTGGGGATAGTCTCCATGAAAGACGGGTGTGGCAAACCAGCCCAGGTAGAACTGGACATATCTCTCAGCTGCTTCAATGTCTTTCTGACTGCTGATATCCACTGGCTCTCCCCAATCCCCAGACAGAGAGATGCCAATGAGACCTGCAGATGTGAACAGCAGCTGTTTATGCTCAAACTGTACTGTTGGCATTGCAAATAGGGAATAAAATAACTACTTTTATTTTGTTTACCTTTTTGTTTTGCCCTCCAGTGTGTATCATAAGTGTGCCAAACTTTAGCATGTGCCTGTGAAAAATGTTTTTACATTTCAGGTCAAAGTAGCCATTGGTTCCCAATGTTTTTGTATACTATTTGAGTACATTTACATTCTCATACCTTGATTATGTGATGTGCAGCTCTGTAGGCCCCTGTTCCTCTCAGCCTCACTCCAGGAGCATGTTCACCTGTTTCGTAGCCTTCAACTGCTACAGACTGTGTTTGAGAAAGTCTTAGTTAAAGAACAGTACATTCAGTAAACTTTGAGCTAAGTTACAATGTATTAAAAGGTGGGTGTATATTTTGAACCAACCCACGGATTGTTGAAAGTGATCCAATGCTTGACTCGGTTGCCAAATCTTTCAAAGCACAGGTTGGCAAATTCATTGAAATAGTTGACCATGCTTATGTTCTGCCATCCACCATATTTGTCTTGTAAGACCTAGAGAAACAGAGAGTTAGGTAGCCCTACTAAGAAGTAATAAGGTAGTGTAGTCATAGTGTAATGCAAAGACACTAAGGTTGTGGATGAAACCAACCTGTGGAAGATCCCAGTGATAGAGAGTGACAATGGGAGTGATCTTGTTCTCCAGCAGATGATCAATAAGTTCATCATAGTACTGTATTCCTTTTTCATTTACATGGTCAGCTGCAGACGTTGATTAAGTGTAAATAACTCATTTATTATTGATTATAAATAAATAAGATCATATGTGCATGCTAGATGAGTATCAGTTAGATACTCACACTTCACTCCAGTGGGGATGATTCTGGGCCATGATATTGAGAAGCGATAGTGGTTAAGTTTCAGCTCCTTCATCAAAGAAACATCATCCTGTACAAAACGTAAAACAATGAAATGATTATATTACTTTAGTTCCCTCAGTTTTCTTCATATCTATCACATCACATATAATCATCCCACCTTGACTTTGTAATAGCCCTCACAAGAGGAATCCCCTGTATCATTTTGTTGGATTTTGCCTTTTTTGTGAGTGAACACATCCCAGATGCTCAGTCCTTTTCCGTCTTTGTCCCAGCCTCCTTCTGTTTGATAGGCTGAACTGCCGGCACCCCACGAAAATCCTAATAAGTGTAACATCAGAAGCAAGCATTCAGCTCTTCAATGACAATCTCTGTAAAATATCACCATTAACTAGTTATTTAAAATTTACTATATGTAGCACACTAAAGATAAGAACAAGTTTTGTGTACAGTACCAACTGGAAAAGTGCCATAATAGAAGGAGCCGTGGTCGTTCTTTGTCCAGTCGAAGTCCTCAGCCGCAGACAGACACAGCACCAACATAAACACATGGCACACACTGAATGCACAGCGGGGCAGCATGGTACTCCTGAGCCTGCAGCACAATCACTGTCTGGTTCTGCTCCAGTCCCTCACTGTTGTCTGTGCACAGACAAGAACCAGTCAGCGGCAACACTTACTTACTGGTCTCGAGCAAATATCATGTTACAGGTATACACACATGCAAAAATGTTTTTTTTTAAAAACCGTTTAGATTATAATATCAGAAAAAAAAACTTAAAAGAATTACATTAAACTGTCATCAAAGAATCTGGAAGCATCCAATGTGATGCACTATGGGGGGTCCCACATCCCTAACACAGAGCCAAATACCTCTATTCAAACTCAATGGAGTGTAAGCTCATCTTGCTGAGGCACACAGATCCCATACAAACTATGGTTTCACCTCTGTAAGCAAAGTTGATGTTAGAGAGGTTGATATATATACAGTGCACAATTACAAGACAATGGATAATACTTTCAACAAAAACAAGCTAAAGAAAGAGAATAGAAATGCTTTAAACCTCATAATTTTGCAAAGGAGCCTCTCCTCTTTCTCCATTTATATGCTACCATTGATTCTTTTTAATTTTGTGTCTTTTCTCTCCTGCTTCTTCCTCCCTCTCTGTACCTTTCTGTAGGTATCTGCAGCCTGAGAGCTGTATGTTTCCAGTGTGCCGTTTGTGTCCCTACTAACTGCCTGCTGCTTGTCTGCTCTTTTTTTCCGTTAAAAGGAGCTTTTCCTTTTCCACTGTCATCTAATGTTTCACCTAAGGTCTTAACCTAACTATGTAAAGTGCCTTGAGATGGTTTTTGCTGTGATTTGGCACTATACGAACTGAACTGTAACTGAATTAATATGTTGCAAGTCAAAGGTTAATGTCCATATTTGAGTGCACACAACTATCTAAGTAATTTCCATTCCAGGTGTTTACGAGTGCCATACATGTGAATTAGTCTAATAAACGTGAAATTAACGTAAACATTGGATTAATCAAAGTCATTGCAAAATGTTATCTTTGGGAATTTAGATTCTAGGCACTTAGTTACAAATACACATTACTGAGCATTTCCCTTTTTGTACTGCAAATATTTTAATCACTTCTGCAAAATCCATAATCATACATATTAAGACATTCAGTTAGATGCTTACCTTATGAAGAATTCATTTGCAGTAGGTGTATGTGCTGAGCGTAACTCCCTGGGTAAATGGGAATACTCCTCGACAGCAGACCACATAGAAAGCTGTATATATCTATTGTTGTGATTTCTATTGTACGTTGCCTGCCGTTGCACCACCCTTCTCCAGAGCGGTCCCTGCTGTCCGTATCAAAGCTGGCCTCATTGTGATGCACACTGTATTGTTTTAGCTGTTTAGAAAATGCTGAATGGTTTGCTGGTGAAAAGTGTTTGCACTGCATTACCCATTCTCCAAGGTCAGGTTAGAGAAAAAATGTTAAACAACTTCACTGAGAATGAAACTACAAATAATCTTATTTTTTCACATACATCTGAAAAAAACAACTTTGCTATCAACTGGGAAGCAAGTTGGTGTAAAAGCATACACTGTAAAATGTAGTCAGGCATAATCTATGCAAATCATTTTATTTTGTGCTTATAATTATAATTTCCTACATAACACATACACACTATTTTCTCATATGGCCCAGCCATACATTTTCATGCTAACAGAGACATCTCAACATTAGATTCTCAACTGAATTGTTGCACACCTTCGTATATTCAAAATGCACAGTATGTCTAATATGGTATAAGCACCTAACAACACTGTCTTACTGCATTTCAGTGAGACATTTCCCGCAATACTGTGAATTCTGATATGGTTTGAAATCCTGATGACATGCCTAAAAACAGGCAAAAGAGAGAATACTGTTAGCACCACACATCATTCCACTGTATCTCTTTGTCACTCCAGCCAAATAAATTACATTTTAGAAATGGTATTACAAAACAGGTGAACAAATAAACAGCCGTCTGTTTACATGTGGTTCTTCAGAGTTGCAAATGTTGAAGCCCCATGAATCACTAAGAATCTTAGTAATCATCGTCCTCCTCATCCTCCTCAGGCACAAACTCAAGCTGATTGTCATCTTCTTCGTCATCATCATCCTCATCTTCATCGTCATCCTCTTCCTCCTCCTCCATATCATAATCTACAGCGGCATTCAGTAGCAGTTTGGTTTGATTGATCTCGCTCTCATCATCAGGGTTAATAAAAACCTGAAACAATGAAAATAAATAATAAGCATTTAAGTCTCGACTAGACATCACTAAAAATAATTAGAATGGGATACCACTTTCATCAAATATAATTATGCAGACTATGATCATCATACAGCTGCTATTTAATCTTATTTTTTTATTCTAACAATGTCATGTTGAAATATTGTCCATATTGGTCATCTAAAATTGTACAATTTGTATGTCCATCCTCTGTGAGGTATGTTTCAATTTCTTCTACACAAGGAAATGGACTAAAATTAATTTCTACTAAACACCATTTCTTGGTTTTGTATGCCTTAGTACTGCTATATGTAAACACACACACCAATATACAGTCTTAACCATATTTATTTAAGTAACCATTTTGTGTGAGTGAGTCTAATCCATAAGGTTTCCCAGACCTGCAAACATTAACTTGTAGTAAAGCAACAGAGTACTCAGTAGGATTGCTACTGATTTTTTCTCAGATTTACCTCAGTTTCTGGGGATAAGTGTTGAGAGCCTCCTTCTTCTGTTTGAGCACTAATTATGGATTTCAAAGCCCCTTCTTCAAACTGAAATGCAAAGTGAACACAATGTAAACAACAGACGCAATAAACATTTGTGCACCAACAAACTCATATTCTAAACTCTTTGGGTGCACCACTCTCACCTTCAACCTGTTCAGTTGATCTTGTAGCATGACTTTGATTTTGAGGAGAGTCTCCTCTTCCTTCTTCAACTCCTGCAGCCGGCTGTGCATCTTTACTGGTGCTGCTGCAGTCAGACCATTCCTAACCTGAAAAGCAAAACAGAGATAGTTTACATAGAAAGTGAGATACAGATTCAGTTTCCCCTACGAACTATACTGATTAAAAATAGGACGGGGAGTGACAATATATTCAACCTGTCATCTTAACATTACACTAGCCCATTCTGTTTTAGCTTGTTTCTGTACCATCTAGCTTAATTTCACTTAAAAATATGACAGCTTTCGTACTGTTAACACGAAACTTGTCAGTTACATGCCACAGCAGTCGGTGAAATTGTGAAGATTAATAAACAGTAACGTTAACTAATATTATGTTGTTATTGCAATCTTAATTAGCTAACTACCATGGAAAAACAATTTGCTGATTAGCGGTGCCCTACAATTTTTAGGTGATTTTCCAAACATGAACGATTAAACCACAGTTTGAGACTTACACCTTTGTTTGTAATTTCTTCCTGCTGCTTAATATAAACGTCGACAGTGGTGATACGTATTTGCTACAGTTTTATTCTGAATGCTAACTTAGCTAATATGCTACAATTACTGCTACTAGCTGAAGTTCGGTTCCTGTAGTTCTGCGGTCACATCCGTGCTTCCGGTGACTTCAAGAACTGTTGGCAATTTCAGGGTTTTCAGGTGTCGGAATTCATATGTGAAGTATAATCAAGGACATGCATAGGTTTAACGTTACTAGCTTTAGTGACTGATAGCGACCAGTATGAATGACAGCATATTAAACTAAACGTCGATGTGTTTAAGGGTATGTTATTTGTTGTTTGTTTTTGCTTGCGTTTATATATCGCAGGATTAAATAAAATAATGATCATACCGTTGCCATAGGATACTTATGTTAATTAGTTGCAGTCTATTTTTTACTGTACATTCGTTCAGAATCCCTTTTTATTCCTACAGAGTCTACATATCATATTTCTTTTTGGGTCAGATCTACGACTTACTATACTTTCGAGAAGCACCTGAATGCAGCAGAGTAGGATCGTTGATTGTGGCGACATCGTGCGGTTAGTATAAAGTACCGTTACTACTTTTCTCTTTAGAGTGAACATTGTTTGACCAAAACATATTTTTAGACGGTAAGACAACCTAGTGCTATTTTACCAGTTTACAGTCAGTTACACTTAAAGATAAAGTTATAATTTTTTTCCTTTGGATTATACATTTCCTACACTGTTGTCAACAATGTGACACGATTTAGCTAACTTATCTATAAAACGTAGACGAAAGATCTACTCGGTTATCAGTGGCCGTCCTCCCTTCAAAAGAAAGGTTTGAAGTGCAGGTGTCAACTTTACAGCACTCGGAAGCTTAATTTGTAACAAATGTAGTCCATGGTGTTAGCCTCTCTCATAAAACTTAAGGGTCACACTACTGGAAGCTAAGTATGCCTTAAAACCTGCTCGCTATTTCACTAGTCTATATGTTAGGTGTTACTAAACTAAAATGCAAGGTGTAAATTTGCCTTTCGTGCTGGCATAACTCCAAAAGGTGGTTATATTTTAGGACGGACAAGATTAAAAGCGAGTAACACACTTAAAACAACAAAGGTGTATAAACAGACAAAAAAATTGTTGGAAAACCAGATTTATGGTACCTGTTTTAAGTATTTCCATGCATGAAATAAGGAAGGACCATTTTCAATAGACAGAATATTCAGTTTCATTCGGTGAATGAGTAGTCTGCCATGTATATCCAAGTATTTGACCTGCTCCGTGAGCAAATATTCAGCCATCTTGCACATTACCTACGAAGAAATGCAAGTACCCCCATAAATCCCCCAAACCCTCTTTCCATTTAAAGGGAGCAAGTAATGTAGATAACGAATTCGGTAAAAACTTAAATAAATCACAGATGGAAGTCACTGATGTGAACAAGATCTGAAACAGCTCTTAATCAGTCTTCAAAAATGTTAGAAGAGCCCATTAGGTTCTTTATAGGATTCCTTGACTAAGTCTATCCAGATGTGTTCATTGATAATCACAGCATGCAGGCACGACTGGAGGCTAACAATGGAACCCAGCCAAAAGGGGAGACTTACTGTACCTGTCTCTGTTCACACACATCAAGACTGTTGTTCCTCAAATTTCCTAAAGTGGATGACTTCTTTTGGTGTGCTACAGTAGAATTTCAACAACAGAAGTAAATACTATGTGGTTTATGTAGTGTCTCATCAGAAGCAGACACAAGATATCGTTCACGTCTGCTTAATTCATTAGAAAATACGTTATTTAAATATCCTGTAACCAAAATGTACTTCGTAACTTTGCTGTTACAGTATAATCATGGAATGTTTTTTTTATTTTATCATCATTTGCACACATGCCACCATACATAATGTTATTTAGGCAGTGTTCTTATTTCTTCTCATCTGTTATTATCTTAATCTCTAAGCACATAATTTTACTGTGCAGTAATACTATTTGTGCTCCAGGTGAGAAGCAGTAACTGTCCAGTACAACACAATGCCATCAGAGAGGACCTAATGCAAGAGCTGACTATGATGGTGTCCATGTGCCTCCGATACAGGTCTCCTCATATAGCTCTAAATGATGCTTTACTAACTACACACAAGTCATGTGTTAATTTAGTAACAAGTGTTTCTACTAAAATTATTGTACTATAATTGTAGTATTATGTCGGATTTATTTTAACTTGCTGTATGTTTTAAAGCACCCATTACCATTTTGACTCATATGACTAATTTATATGAAAGTACTTTATTGTTAAACATTCTGTATCAATAAAATTGGTTCATTCTGTGTATAGTATTAACAAAATATTCAGATGTAACATTTCGTCTTGCTTTAAAACAAATGTTATTTTTTTCTGTATTTCTTCTTCTGTTCTGTTTCAAGAACAGAGTGCCCCTTCAGTGCCCTTGCATGTTTACCTCACTGAGGGCAATAGTCAAGATTGGAATCCATTAAATTTGAATCGGTCAACTAATGGATTGATTGACTGTTCATTACAGCAGTGAACATTACTGTGTTGTGGTATGTGACTTTGTACAAGAACATTATTGTTTTGAGAGCCACATACATTGAGAGCCTTGGGAGGCTGAAACTAGAGCTGCACGTCAGTTTAGCAGAGAGGATTTGGAGGTCAGACGAAAAGGTGCTTTGAGCCCTGTACCCCACTATTGCAGCTGCCAACCTCCCAGCACAAACATGAGAGGCCCCACTCTGGCATAAGGACTTTACTGGGAGCTGGTTTCAGCAGCTCAGAGGTGACCAATACTGTACAGTTATCACTCTGCTCCATGAGAGCCACTGTTGCTTTCTCCTTGTCATCACACAGACTCTGTTGCTGCTACATTGCAATTTCTCTCTAGTCAAAGTTCTCCTTGGCAGAGCTTGAGCCTAATGCTGAGGCCTGGTGGCAGCTGAGGTTGAGGTTCAGTCACCGTGCGTACTGCTGCAAGTGATGGTCTGCTATGCATGTGCAGCATTTGAAGGTGCTCCCACTGTCTGTGGAATGCAGTACTGGGCGTGTTTTAATAAGGGGCCTCCCAAAAGGGAGAGGAGGAAGGGGGGTGGGGAGCACAGAGAAGAGGATAGAGAGGAGTGGGAGGGTGACCTTTGAACAGTGCCATCAGGAAGTTATGACTAAATTTTTGATCAGAGCTGTAAAACATCATGAAAATAGAGGAAAGATGAAAGATGGAGCAGGCAAGAGGCAAGGGTGATGATGATTTTATGGATTCTAAGGTAAGGCCCAGAGAGACAAGACTGGAAGAGAATAGTGAAGGGTCTGTGAAGTTGATGGGGTCAGTGGTTCACTGGAGACTTGTGTTCTTGCACGGACAGCTGAGGAATACCAGATCATAGCCAGCATTGTTTGTCATGTACCTCCAGTCCAAAAGGCACCCAGTCTGACAGAGATTTTCTGTGGACTATGTCACAAAGTAGAAAACTTACTGTAGGTCAGACTATCTATAGAAGGTGAAGGTAAAGTGAGGGTGGCAGCTTCAGGATGTTTTCTTTTAAGTGTTACAGTAATGTGCACAGGAGTCTCAGACTCTTATGAAAGGAAAAAGCTCATGTGGAGTTGCCTTTGTTCCCAAGGAACTACCTCAACCTTTACATTTCCTGTCCTGAACCCCCTCCTCCACCATCCCACCCCCCCACACACAAATATTCATGGAAATTGGCATACATACACAGTTGGACAAATGTATTATAGTGCATTCATTGTAATCAGTTCAATCTTCTGCACGTACACAGAGACAGAAAGATATAGATGCATACTTGGGTGGTGAATAAGTGGACGTGCACTGACACAGGTTCATGTGTGCATGTATTACCATTATATTGTTAAAAATATGCCCATGGCCTCTCCCACCCCTGCATACTTATAGTGCTAGAAAAAGGAGACATATATATATATATATTTCATGTTACATAATAATAGTAGTGAGTAGAAATTATCTACATGGCAGTGAAGATGTAGAATAATGGTCTGGTATGCCCTAGTTCCTTGCACATTGAAACCTTTCTGAAACCTTTCACACTAAATCAGTCAGCTTCTTAATCCCAGTGGACATACTGCCACTGGATCACAAAGGATGATTGATAATGGTGTTAATAACTAGATTAACTAGTGGCTTGATCCACGGTGTGGTTTTTGTCCATCAACACTTGAATGTGTGTGTAAGTGTATAGCTAGGTGCCCACTGCAGCTATGATGCCATCGTCATTTGTCAAGCTAGTGTAATAAAAGCAAAGCATTAGCCCCTTGTCCAACTAAAAAACCTGATCAGTGTTGCCATCAGAATTTTTTTTTCTGAAGTAGCATGACAAGCTCAGAAAAAAATATTTATCCAATGTCTAGATTTGATTTCAGTCTGCTTATATGGCTTTTGTTTGGCTTTTATTGTCAAACTGATCTGTCCAGGGAAGTATATTCAGTGAAATTGGCAGGGATGTGAAACACATTGTTTTCCCAGGGAACTGAAAAAATTGAATGATAGAGTAGTGGGGGTCTGGTTCTCAGAAATATGTCAAATCCATGGAAAACTGAAGAGAGGCTAAAAGCACTGGCAGATCCTCATCCTGATTGTGAGACAATTCAACATAACCACAGTAAAAGGCAGCTGATGTAAGTTGGGCTATATAGAGTGAGCTTCTTTATGTTGCAGCCGGGGGAGGGCCTCAGTGCTTCATGAGGTTTGGGCCCTGATGTGATGTGGTTTGGTCAGGGATGGCGGAGGGAGTTTGGAGCCAGGGCTGAGAAGAATGTCTATGTCACAGCTGAAATTTGTAAACTAATTGACCACCCATACACAGCATAGCAGTTCCACTGGCCTTTCTCTCGAGACCGACAAACAAACCAGAACTCAAGAACACCTACATCAACCCAGGCCCACTGACTAGTGTGATTAATTACATTTTTCCTTTTCCTCTCTCTCACTTTCATTCTGTCTTGCTCGCTCTCTTGCTCTGCTGAGCCCAGTCTTTTGGTCTATGCCGTTCACCTCCCTTGGTACTTTAAGTTAAACATCGTTGTAATGTCAAACCAGCCAGAAGGAAATCCACTGTGTTTTCCTTTCCTGCTGTCATTTTTTCTTTTCATAATAATCCATTATTAGTAGGTCTACAAGCTCATTTTTCTCTTTTGCTGAGCCTTTTCAATCTCATATATCCAAATTCTTGAGTACAAAATGTGGTGAAAGATGTTTTGGACTAAGGTTAAAACAAATCCTTTTGACCCTGTTCACCACAACCCAAAAGAGTGAAAAATGACAGGGTTGTAAAATAAGGCCCAGTATGACTGGGCAAAGGGAAGTCTGAGGTGCCGATGACAAGGATTTGAGTCAAATGGTAACTGCATTACTCTTACGGGAATGGATGTGTGATCATGACACAACATCGGCCTGATAACAGAATATATCAGCCTATGTGCTGTAATCCAAAAATACTACAGTTCAGATGTTCAGCTTGGTAATTTTCAGGTTAGAATGTGTTCCTTTAGTATGCTGTTTGGCTGGTGTCCTAGTTATAGTTGATAAGAGACTTAGCTGTTCTTATCGTTTCATCTGAAACAAATATTGACTAGTAGAGGTTTGGGCATACCTTGCATTCCTCATGGAAAGACCATAGGGAAGGTAAAGCAGTCATGCTTACCTTCTTGATGTCCTCATAGGCAAGGTGATTAACCTCGCTTCTATTGTACCAACTCAACCAAACAGCATAGAGTAGCCTCTTACTTTAAGTGAGTGAGTTAAAGAAATAGGACGGATATTTTGAGGAAATTGTTTATTTGCTTTTTTTCCAAGGTAGATGAGAATTTATTCCACTCTTACAGCTGTTTGTTAAATCTGTGACTACAGCTTAGGTGGCTTTGGATCACAAAGTAGAACGGGTTGACCATTAAATGTGAGGTCAGTGGACTCCTTCCTAGCTGTTCCTGTTTATGTAAAGACAGTCAAGTAAAAGTTGCCCCAGAATCTTGAATGGCAGCTACTCCATCATCTGTGTGCCCTGAATTTCTCCATGATAATTAATATAATAGTTAAAAAGGTTAGCTTAGCATGAAGACTTGAAACAGCTAGTCTGACTCTTTAATAGTATTTTCCCCATTAACATTATAACTTGATGGTGCCATATTTTTATATGTGTCATTTAATTCCTCTCTGTGAAGTCTGAGTGTATGTAATGAGGTGATGTCAGCAGTCAGCTGTGAGGATGCCAGCCTATACTAATAGAGGTATAAAACAGAGCAGGCGCATTGGTAGGAGGAATGTGTGAACACAGTGACAAAACCATTATTTACAGGAACTTCCACAGTGAGGTCTAGCACCCGCAGCCCAAGTGCAACCCCAGGGAAGACACAGCTGCATGTGAACATTGTAGCACTAGTGCCGCACACTTTGATCGGCCGACATGAGAGCGGCCCTGATCTCTAGGAACACCACCCATCTTGTCTGATATTCTGACTGCACAAACTGAGACATTCCAGACATTCGAACTGCCCGTGACAAATTATTTCAATTTGGGTTTCCAGCTTTTGTATGCTGTGGCTTGGAACAGTGAAGTGGGTTTATGGCTGTGAGCTTCCCCTTTTCTCTTGCTTTAGTAACCGAAGCAGCACCACAGCTAACTAAGCTGAGAGATGTGGATTGTCATGTTAGAGAGAATCTCTGGGGGTGGGGTTGTGTTTTAATGTTGACCTTTTTTAGGACCAGCCAGCGTGCAGTCATAATGCTGAATGGACTGTGAGGACACTGTCTCACTTAGTAGACTTTTGACTGAATTCATTTAGTTTGAACAATTCTAAGATCCTAGTCATAGCACAGAGGTTGGTTTGATATTAGTTTTAAACCATAACCCTTTGAGGGGAGAGAAATGAAAACAACATACAGGTATATTACTGCCAGATTAGTCACTGCACATTAGGGGTTGATGTTGGTTTTGATTGTATTCCAGCTCTGCTCCAATTTCTTCTGTGGTCACATGAAATATGTCCTTTTTTAATTCACAACTGGAGTGTCGAGGTGTGCATGTTTTAAAAGGCGTTATAGAAGCCCATTGATTTCTTCATTTCATTAAACAGGCCTTGCACTGTGCCATGACTGATGTCATCCTGCTGTTTCCTGTCATTTTCCAGCACAGGCACTGTTCCCACATACCCTTCTCCCCTTCTCCAAAGTATGTCCAGTCAAACTCTGACATGATTGATTCTTTTTTACACATCATTTGTTGCATTCATCAAAATTCCATTGAATCATGAAACTTTGGCTGACTACTGTCCAAAGTAATCTAACAGCAGCAAAAGAAACACTAGGACCTCGTGGGACATGGATGACATTTGGTAATACAAAGAAAGTATTAGAAATCCTTCATTAAAAATATTCTGCCTCCATGCAGTCCTTTTGTCTGTGAAGTTTTCCTCAGGCAGTTCACCCAAAATCTGATAAGATTTACAATTTTCACCATGCTTTAGAGGAATTAGATGTGTGGATACTGAATTTTAGACTGCTTCATTTATTTATGTGACATTAAGCATTTGTATTAGTTTCCTTCATCCCCACTGCTGCTTGATACAATATGCTTGCTTTACTGCAATAAAATGATAGCAGCATATTTAGCAAGAATGGTTAGTAGGCTTAGTAGGCAGGTTGTAATTGCAAATGTCATGTATGACCAGCTGCAGCATGTCTGAGACATTGAGTTATGAGCAGCTTTCATTCATCGTCACTGACATAATGCTGTTTGGTGTACTGTACATTGTTAGTTGCGAAAAGGAAACAATCAAATGACATTTTTGGATTAGTATACCTTAGTATGTGTTGTAGTTAAATAGAACACAGAGATTCATCCTTTTTCCCATAGTTAGACAGTGTGGAAATAGTCCTCTATGACTGCAAGTTACATTGTGGGACCAGGGAGGAAGTGTTGTGGAAGGGCTATGAGGGTGTTGCTAGGCAACAGGGTGGGCTACTTGGTGTAATGAGTGCGGGGCTCAGGAACTGTCTGCTCAGTGTTCCAGGTCCTGACAAGAACAGACAGGCTGGCCTGGGACGGCCTGCATGGAGCTGCCACCATGGCCACCTGCTCACAGCAATCATCACCGGCGCTCCAGCCAGCCACCAATACAGCATACAGACCCAATTAAGAGCTCTGCATGTTCCCCTCCAACCAGCCATCACTAACACTCCTGCAAGTCTGACAAGGCTGTCTTTTTTCTCCTTAGCAAATCTCTAATTAACAACATTGGTAATGGTGAGGCCAGACTGTGCAGAGCTGCTGAAAGAGGCTGGGACTCTGCTTGGGTAATCAGCTTAAATACAGGTTTATTTCCTGCCCCCTGTGCCTTGCTACTTCCAGCAGAGATTGCGTTCTTTTATCTGTTTATCTCCAATTTCCTCTGACTTGTAACGTGTCTCTCAGATACACTGTCACCTTCACTTAATGCCAGACGGGCTGCTCCTGTGATCAGATGGTTTAAGAGCAGCGATCAGAGATGGTTTTGGCAGGGCAAAGCTCTCAACAACATCTCTGTCTGTTCTGTGACTGCCTTATCACCTCCTCTCCCTCCACTCCCACCTAACTGCAGGCCTCTGTTCTTAGCTAGCAAAGCACTACTGAACATCTAAAGGATCAAAGTTTCTCATACGGAAATTTAATCTGATTATTTTGAATCATTTATAGTTATAAGGAAAGCATGTTGAACTCAGTAAGTTTTGTTCTTGTAACTGGGAAACGCCTGATTTTAATTTGTTACAATGAAAGTAAAAGAAGGGAGAAAATTATATTGTGAAATGACCTCATTACCAGAGCACGATTAAGAGAGCTGTGTGTTTCAGTGGAAACAGAGGAATTTCCTTTCCAATGGGGAGGTGTTATTGTTGGAGCCTCGTGTATAGCCGCTGGATGAAATATCCTTTTCTCCAGTTTGGGATTGACTGTTGAAACAGGACCGCCACTCTTGATTGTAGAGAATTATGGCTAATCATCTGTTTTGAGCAAACAAAAAAAATATAGGCCGATTCATATTCAAATGATAAATGTAAGTAAAGAGGTACCATCTGTACCATTACTGAATATATTTTCCATTTATTTTTTTTCATACATACGTCACATTATACCTGTAGTAATGTGTCCTTTCTGGCTTGAAAGGAGAGAAAAGTTGGCTGTCATAAAGATTTACAGTGGTGAGTTTCTGCTCTTGGACTTGGAAGTTGTACGATTTGTTCATGATTATACAGAGTTGCACTTCATATGACTCTTTGGGTAGTTTGTAAGGCCAAAATTAATGTTTTGGCCAACATTAAAATAATAAGATGACTGTGTTTTCTGGGTGTTTTTCCTGTTCTGTTCACAGAAATGTTGTTCATGTTGTGGAGGACAAAGTGTGAACAGTTTTTGTTCTGTTTGTCATGACAAGCTATAAACATTTAATGTGTGTTTAATGTGTTTTAAATCTGTTGTAAATCAACAGATCTACCCTGCTTTACCTGGATAGTTTACGCTGTGTGGGAAATGAATAAGAGGATGGTTCAGAGGTTAAGCAGCAGAGGGTGCTATTTATCAGAAGGGGTAAACCTTTTTCAGCATCTTTGTAAAAGATGACTGTTGTAGGCACAAGCAAGCATGTGATTATGTTTTTCTTTTAAGTGTTTTTGTTTTTAAGTTTTTTCACCAAGAGCATCTGTAATTTCCAAATTACAGGTACAGTTGAATGGTAATGTGTAACTAGACAGTCTTCTTATAAATAGCTTTTTAACATGAAATAGTATGAAATTTAACATACACACAAGATACATTTGTCTTTATGCCAGTATGCCAAACATTTAGTTTTCTGCTGTTCAGTGTGATGGCTGATGTATTCATTTGAGGCGAGTAAACACATGACTGCTTAGGTGTTAGCTGACAAGCTTCAGGGGGCTAAATCAGAGGAAACCACTTGAGGAGCACCTGGAAACACCTCTCAGATGAGACACCATACAAACACACGATTTCCTGTTCCACTGAAACACATACAGCCAGGCAGCCTGCATGCACTCCACAGTTAATATTTTCATTATGTATTTTTCCTTGTTCAGTTCACCAGTTTTTCCATTTCTAAATACTGATTTGTGAATATGACACTATAAATTTACAGTATATTTAGCAATTTTTGTTTTATAATGTTGTGGTTCGCAATCCGCCGAAAGCTTTTCAAGCTGTTCTTTCTTTCCTACAATGCATGGAAACTTGTGTGATGCTCAACATCTAAGCCGTTTCTGCACAGGCAGGGGTTTCAGTGCAGGAGGTTCAACAAATACCTAAATGGGGAAATTTTGGGTGTGGGATTGAAGAGAAGGGAGCTGTCTAGCAGCAAACTTCACTCTTTACCTGCATTAGGTCATAAACTGCAAAAGGGGAGGGCATCAGTCAACACCTTCAACCCCCTGCACTAGTAGCCCCTCCGTCGCTGATCATTCTGAGCATGCAGAATTTTTCTGTTGTGCACAAAGAATTTGTAGTGCCCAGTCCTTCAGTTGAGCAGCGAGGAAAGGGGAAAAGAGAGGGAAGGAATGATGAAGGGGGGTTGTCGTTTTTCTGGCTGCCCCTGGACTGGCAAGGTCTACTCTGGTGTGCCTGGTCTCCAGGGCCCTCGTCTCACTTAGCCCCTCAATATCCCTCTTTCTCTCTGTGGGGCCAGGACTGCTCTGGATGAAATTTCAGCAGGGGTATGAGGGAATGGTTCATGGAGTTTAGCACCTTCTTTAACATAGGCAAAATAAATGACTTTGACTAATGCTCTAATTGGTGGCAGTTTGATGATCAGGTATCGCTAGCCTTCAGGGCTGAAGCACCTCGTTGTTTTGCTACAGCTCGGTGAAAGAGCCAGTCTGTACCTGTTGCTTCTAAGATTTTTTTTAAATAAGGAGGGGAAAATGCTTGGTAGCATGTGAACTGTCTTTTTTCCATGAAGTCAAAGTAAAGCATTTGACATTTTAAAGTTAAGCCTGGCTACTGATCTCTCCTCCTCAAAATCCCTGCCCCCTGGCTGGGATCTGTGTTTGAATTGTGAATCAAATGAGTGGCTTAAACGATTCAGGCTCTCACTCGCTCTCAGCCTCACTCTTTCTTCCTCTCTGTGTGGTTTTGTAGGTGATGATCTAGGCTTCTTTGTAGTCTGTCAATGTATGAAAGATTTTGAGAATAAAAAGGAACCAGTGGTAGACAGAAGCATGTATGATCTACAAAACTCCTAACTTTTCAAAAAACTATGTTTCTTCTGCAGGCATAAGTCAAAGTCATTCAGATCCCTGAGACCACACTGACAGGTTGATGTGTGTGCCCAGTTTCACTGATCAGAGTGTCTCACCTGTGACGCTCAACATCATGACATAGTTTTGATCACAAATTAATCCTTTGATCCATTCAACATATTTTTCACTCCCTGAATACATAATTCCTATATCAGATAGGATATCCTATATATTTTTAGCCAGAGCCAGAATGGGCTTATACAACTGGGTAAGTAAGCAGAATACTGATCAGAGTATCAGGCAGGTTATATCTGTTGCCAGTAAAAGCTGAGTTGTGACTAGTTTTCCGTATTATTTTTTGTAGTGTCACAGTAATGGTTTGAAAGTTTAAACATAAACCATGTTGTTTGTTAAGTCAAAGTATGCTGTTTGCAAGTAGGTTTGAGGCAATGTGAGATAAAACCTCAGGTCAGTGAAGTGAAGGACAGTAGATAGTGGAACAGTGGTGTCAGTTTGTTAATGTGGTGTACGCCTCATGGCTGCAGCATGTTGCTTTCCATCACATTTCCTGGTTATCCCTGTGTAAGGCTTTATGCTGGCCTGCTGTTTACAATACTCCTCAATGAGATTTCTATTTATAGAAGCCACTGGCGTGCAGAGTCACCTGCTTCTTCTGAATGAGGTGCCATTTATGCATAGATAGTTTTTATGACAGAAAGTCACCATAAATTGAGACCTGTTACAACCAGTCATGAGTTACCCTAGAGGCCTTGAGGGGCCAGCTTTTGTAAAATCGTTTAGAGTAAATACAAAATGTTTTTAACTAAAGCACTGATGACATAGGACCTTTGGCTAATATTACTGTTGTTTTGAGGAAATGTTTTCTGCAGAATTGAGTATGGCAAAATAGAATGGAGGAAAATGGCGGTTTCCTTAATCCTTGCAGAGTTTTTTCCCCCTTCTGAGTCGTTGTTTTGATTCCTTGGTGTGTGATGGTGTTTCCCACACAGTGGTGCTGCAGCCAACTTGCCCTTCTCCATTGTGCTGTTGGCCTCTCTTTGAACCTGTACAGCTATAAACATGGCTAAGTGCTCTCCATCAGAAGTAGGCTTTCAGGAGGACAATACTGTGACAGGAATTTGCTGTACACTGTCCCCAGCCACACACTGGAGTAAAAGGGAAAGGGAGATGAGAGGTTGGATGAGACACTTGAATACATCTCACTTACTACAACCCCTGACCCTTGAGACAAGTCTGAGCTGAGATGTCTCTTAGATTCTAGGAAACACCTACGAAGTACACGCACAAACACACGCACACACACACACACAGACCAACTTTGTCAAAGTCCATGTCCCTCAAACCTCAGGCTATTCTCTCAGCCTGAGTCCAGCCAAACCTAAACACAGAACTGATCTTTCTTTCTCTTTTAATATTGAAATAGACCCTCTTGCTGATCTCTCTGAGCTGATGATTTGGTTTCAAAGATTTGGCTAGCTATCTCCTCAGTATCTCCCAGAAAAACATTGTCACTGTGTGGTCACGCTAAGCTGTGTTGCGATGAAGTGCAAATGAATGCCAGTGTGGTCGTGTTTGGACAATTTAGCAAGGCTGCAGAAGAAAAACCCTCAAAGTCATCTAAACATAGAGACTCCTAAACCTCCCAGTCTCTCACGGTCTTGACTGAGTGGCTAGATTATAAATGGTCTCTGAGATGACTGAAGAGGGATACCATTCCAGTGCAGTGGACAGCTTTGAACAGTTTGTGCTACACAAATCTGTATTTTTTTCACTATTTCAAAGTTTTAAGTGTAGCTTTGTCTTTCGATATGCTGAGTACTGTTTTTCTCACACATGTATTTTTGTATTGACCGTGTTCTAAGCACCTCTTCTCCAGCCAAAGCGCCCCCTGAGTAGGAACTCCGCCACCCACACAGCTCAGGCACAATCTTGTTCATAAACACAACTAAAGGGGTCTGTCTAGCATATACATATAAACACATACATATGCCCAGACTATAGCTCTAAGTAGATTATAAGTTTATGACTTGTTCTACATTAGGTAAAAACTGTTTCTACCTGTCAGTTTCTATGTAAAACACCTTGCTCTAAATTTGTTGATACAAAGGCATGTTCTGGCCCCAACAAGAGCTATTTTGTTTCTTAGTGAGCTCTGAGACCTTCCCTGTCAGAGCAAGGTTTGCTCAGATCATAGACAGTTTCATTCAAGACTACACTCAAGGCCAGCACAACCCTTGACTCATTTTCCACTCTCTAATTTTTCTAATGGCTGGGACAGGAGGCTGGGAGAAGCACAGCCAGCTCTGCACTGCTCATTACCTCTAGCACCACCGCCCGCGCTGCATTTAACTTAATAATGAAGCCAAATTAACAGCAGCCCTGGCCTTGCTCCAGGTGCATTGTGGGAGAGAGTAAGGGATAGGAGGGGAGTACCTGAGAGGGTTTTGAAAAGGAAGGCAGTTATGACAGGAAACACAACATCTTAGGATTGCCTTCTCTTTCTCTAAACAACTCCCTACTCTCACACATTCACTCCACCCAGCGTCCACCATGCTTACAGTGCCTTGTTAAACCAAATATACAAATATTGAATATGTTTGCCCTCAGGACTGGTCCAGATTATATAGAAGCAAGGGTGGAAAAAATTCAATTGTGCCAGAAGAGAGTGGATGGGTGGAGAAGACATGTCCTCATCTCCTGTTGTGCAGAGGCTACACAACCGTCGTCATCCTCCAGCTCAACCCTGTGCCAACTTGGGTGCTGCCAAGGACTAAGTGTTAATGAATCCAGGCAGCCTGGGGAAAAGTACAAACATATACATCTCTGGATGACAGACATTTTCTTTATTCAAATATATATACACACTCTCATGATGATTTATTATTTGTTCTGTATCATGTGTTAGCAAAATTAGCTTTCCTGTGCTCTGTTTATAGGAAATGCCACCCAGGAAGGCTACAGAGCTTATAGACCTACAGGTAGTAGCAGATTAACATTTTAATGTGATCTTGCTATCATATTAAAGAGTTTAAGTTTTAAGATACAGTGGAATATCAGAAGTAATCTTAATTAGACAAAGAGCATTTGTGATGTGGGAGAAATCACTATACTTAAAGCAGCATTATTTCCAGATCTGTTCCAGGTGATGACAGCATCAGCTCACCAGAAGCTGCTGCATGTTGCAGAATATAGAGTGAAGTGTTTGTTCACCTGCTGAAGGCCTGGCAGCAGTAACCTCAGGGATCAGTTGCCAGTGAGTTGGTCATGTGACGTCCATACCCCTGCTGTGAACCCTGAACTTGTGATCAGGCTTATTCTAATCCCTCTGTGGAGGAAACAGGGTCCCGTTTTCTCACTGACACTTGTTCGTGTAAGGATGCACTCTATTTGTAATGGCATAGTTTTCTACTGGAGTTATATTAATGACATTTCAGACTATTAATTTAGTGTATAGGCCAGAGATGGTGGGTGTTGTACATACACCAGGATTTGATTTAGCGTATGTGTTTTTGTTACAGTAATTTATTCTGACTCACTTCAGTCAACAGTGAAGAAATGACCGTGCATGAATTGAAACTTCTTTTTATGTGCTTGCACACACAAATGCAAAAATACACCCTGTCTGCCTGTAAAATCTCTTGTTATTGTATACAAAGAAAAGATTATTTTTTTAAACGAAGAACGACAATGGTCTTGGACTGCTTATGTAACTGTGTGGTTTTGCCTGTTCTCTGTGTTGGATATGTACATTTTCCATGACCTGGTTTTCAACTGGCAACCATCCTGGCACACTGTAGGTAATTATACAATATCCCCCTCAGGATAGATTTTTTTTAACCAAAGCCTTTGATATTTAAACTGCTTTTTATTCAAGCTTTTAATGTCTCCCAGCCAAATCACTCAGGAATACATTGCCACTGAGTCAAGCGCATTTGGATCCTAGACCATAGAACATACAAGTGTTTCTCATTATGAAGAATGCTGTATGCTTGCATAAAATCTTTTGATGACTTGTAGGCAAACATAACCTAAGTAATAGCCAGTAGTAATAAGGATAAAATTTCTGTGTTGTTTTTCTTTAACCTTAGTGCCTGGTTGAGTGACTCAAGCTGAGTACCGGTTCTGCCAACAAATGACTGCCCAACTTTTGAACATTGTGATTTTAGTTGTAGTTTCAATATAAACTAAATATGATTTCAGTATAGTTCTGCTATGTTTATGCATTTTGTGTATTTATGACTAGAAGGAGATTTGGTGGATCTGGCCTGTAATTTCTTTACATCCATCACCGTCCAACGCTCTGTGTGTGCATATGTGTACATATGTGTTTAGCACAGAACCCCTGGTGTTTGGACAAAGCAAACAAACTATAATTACTGGCATGATTATGGGGCACGGAAAGTTTAAGCAAATATTCAAAAGGCTTTGTCTGTTTTTAGGATTTTTTGATACATAGATGATCATTGAAATAGCTTAAGCACTGACAAGGCCAAGCCATGCCCTGCTTTATTCCTAGTTTTGACCTGTCCATCAAATGGATGTTTAAGTAACCAAAGGACCTGCAATCTGATATTTCCTTACACCACTAAAGGGTATACTTGGAACAGCATTGGAGATGTTCTAGTTCTTTTGGGGTAAGGTGGTAATAATTTGTACATCCTTCTGCTTTACAAACTGACTATAAGTCAGTTGGATTGCATTTCTTTTGGTTAGTTGATTTTAACAGATTTTGATTGATTCAGGAGGAATTCTTAGAACCAGTTTTGCTTCAATGTCTGCCCTATGTTTTATGCAACTTGACAATAATAACATCACACAATTTCTGTGGCCAGCTGATGTGTTGTTAAGACATATTTATCTGAAAAGCACTGTGTTTAGAAAACATGTTTTGATCTGCTGCCATCCCATTGCTGACTCTGTCCAAGAAGCTGTATTCTATTTTTCAGATAAACTTCAACTCCTGTGTAATGCAGTCAAACAGTCTGGCACCCATTTGACAGTATGAAGTTAGTAACACTGTGCCACGGGTACAAATAGCAAGTCAACAGGAATTTACTCAGCATTAAAGTACTCCCCTGTCTCACTCCAAGTTAAAATAATGTTGTTCTGGATATAATCATCTAATTAGGGTGAGGGAGGCAGGACTTGGCTGGGACAAGGATCACATTTCAAAGATGTGCGTCTGCCAGCCTCCATACTGATGCAAAGATAGCCCTTACTTAGTGTTCAAGATTGTGTGCACGTTATGAGGAGAAAAGTGTCACATGCAAGTCTGTTGCTTGCCCCGTCAGTATGGAAGATATTACGCCGATCCATTGTATAGTGTCTGAAGTTTGACTTTACCATTGCAACATAATTTCTTTTGTTTTAGTAGGAATGTGAACTAACTACGGGCTTTTTCTAGTAATTTGCATAAATGCTGAATATGGCTAGTGAAGTCTCTGGATTATTAATAGGCAATTATTTAGACCTGAGAACAAAAAAACATTGCTTGCGTAGAAGCGGTGTCACCTTGGCTTACAGCTACTTTACAAATCCATTATGATTTTTAAGAGTGAAAGTGTCATATTGTCATTCAAGTGTTTGTAGTTTAAGGACAGAGTTTATCTCTAGGTCATGTAAACATCAACCAGCAGAAACAGGTAGAGAATAAACACTTTTTATTTTGTACTGGTGGATTGAACTTTCCTCTTGTGTGTAATGTACAAATAAGAGGAGGAGAAACATGCTGCCACTGACACGTTTACAGACTACCAGGCCTTCAGAGTACTTGAGGTATGGCCTGGTGGCAGCAGTGCTGTCTGTCCGAGTAATTACAGGCTCACTGGTAGATATTATTAAGGTCCCACCAATCCTGACTCCACGCAAGGCCACTCTCCCACTGTAGTTAAGGCCCCAGGAGGAAAAATGTCTTGACCAAAGAAAAGTTAGGAAATGAAAAAAAAAAAAACATTTTCCTCCTTTCTGGTCCAATTCAACAAGTACAGCTCTGTTTCTATGCATAGAGCTGTTTGGCTTCTGCCAGAAATATGTACCTCAGTATAGGCACATTTTTTATTATCCTGCAGGGCTCCTGGTATTTTTTAAATGAGGTAAGCTCAATTACCAACAAAGGGCTCCTCTCAGGGGTCTGTCATCACACAGGGGTGAATGGGAGGGAGGGAGAGCAAAGAGAGACCCCTCTGCCTGCACTCTGATACTGCAGGATTATGGGCACATTGGCATAACTTGTAGCCATATTTCAGCTTGCACTCGAGACTAGATGTTGAGATGACATGTAAGAAAGGACAGCAGTGAAGTGCTACTCTTCACACTACATTTGTCAGTTATAATTCTTATCTTAGAAGAAAGCTCAGACAAGGCCATAAACCTCCCACACTGGATTTCATAGCAGACATTTGACTACATCATGTTCATGTTGAGGAGGGGCCGTGCAACTATGCATTCA
The DNA here is from genome assembly GCA_034779795.1 of Ctenopoma multispine. NCBI lineage: Eukaryota > Metazoa > Chordata > Actinopteri > Anabantiformes > Anabantidae > Ctenopoma > Ctenopoma multispine. The sequence goes on from JAUYWH010000024.1 coordinate 14,100,745, forward strand.
CTGCAACTGCATTGTACTGACCTTCGAATTACATGCTTATTTGACTTAAACATAACAAAGACATCCTCATAAAACATCATACATTATGAGACATTCTACATCTAAAACTATTAAGTCCTTTTGTTGACTTTTTCAATAAATCATTCATTTACATAATCATGAATGTTATTTCTGAGTTTCTGGATTATTCCCTATTAAATATCACTTGGGTCAGTAAAAAATATCATATTTATATATAAATAAATATAAATCCTCGGTAACTAGTCTTCTCATTACAAAGATGTGGTACAAAAAGTAAAACAACACATTAAAACAACAGCTTATGATGCAGTTTCTGAGTGAAGACACTGAACACATAAGGAAAAAGTGTCATAGTCTACTGTATGTGCATGGAGCTTCCCAAGGGCAGGGGGCCTCCTGCTGTGGTGACGCAGAAGGCACCAGAGCTGTTTGGGTTCCAGCTTGTCCAAGGAGCCCGCTTGACGTCTCCTTGCTTCCTTATCTTAATGACCATTAACTGTTTCTGGTCTATGTCAGCTCTGCAGCTTCAAGGAAGGGACAGGAAAAGAGAAAAAAAGAGCAAGGGAGTCCAAATTAGAGAGCAAAAGAGATAGTGAGGGAAAGAGAGAAAGAAGGCCTCTGATAGAAAATTCCTGACAGCTGATAAGAGAGAGAAGGAGATCCAGTTTACTGCACAGATAGGATAGGAATGTGCGGCCAGATGATGATGACTGGGTCCGTGACTACACTGCCCCTATCTGTGCCTGCCAAGACACATTACCACTGACTGCCTGCACGCTAGCCAGCATCCTTGTTTCCCAGAAAAATACTGGATTTAATGTGTTTCTTCATAACTGTGTCTTAAACAGTTTTTCTGACTTTTGCACTATGATATCATGCACTAATAATTGTGTTACTGCCATAAAATCACTATTTTCACTATTTTGTACGTGACAACAGAGACTGTATGTACAACTACAAAGAAGTGTTATATAAAATAGTAATACAGCATATGCCAACTGTCTGATTATACTACTACAAACTGTAGAGCTAAATGAACATTTCCTAGGAAACACAAACACACAATTTCTTGTGAATAATTGGTCTGCTACAGCAGGAGCAAAATGGACATGAGAGGAAATGGAATCCAGCTCAGACAGTGTGGAGCATGGCCAGTCAGAGAGGGCATTTTAGCTATGCAACTGAGCTCCCAGCTTTTTAATTTACGATAAATCACAGTGAATAGATGTACCCTAAAAAGGCCTGCGCAGACGCCGTCTCTCTGTCAGAGACAGAGAGAAAGAACGGGTTGAAGCAGATTCAGTTAGTGGGAGCCAGTGCTGTATGTGGATCAGACTCCTGCTCAGCTGTCTCCAGAGGAAATCAAACAAGCCTGTGCGGTTCATTATTTCGTCAGTCGACTCAGCAGCAGAGAGCACTGGCGACACGGCCATTTACTGGGAGTCTCCACTGACCCTGCTTAGCATGGCTACAATCACAACAGCCAGTCAGCTGGAAGAGCTAAGAATTCACTGCCTTAGAGTGTTGCTGTGGATTCATTTCATACAAATCTGTGTGTTGCCTGTTGCTTTTTTCTAAACTAATGACAATTTTGAAATGAGGACTTTTAAAGTTTTGATCGTCAAACTGTGACAATTGCTGCCCACTCATACTTCTGGTTTGAACATGAGAATTGTCACTAAGTTTTTAGATGCTAATATTTAGATGATTTTGGAGGGGGGAGAGGCAGTTGTGGGAGTGGGGGTGGAGGGGGTGGAGGTTGAAGGTCTCCGTTGTTTGTTCTCTTCTTTGAATACAAAGTCCTGTGTGGTGACCCCATCCCCAGACTACCAGTAGACTTACAGTCGACAGGAAGCTGCAGCAAACATGCACAACAGACCACTACTGAACCTCTGAACTGCAATCCCCTCACCTTTCAACTAAAGGGAAAAGACAGGAAGAGGGACAGATGTAGTGAGGCACGTTCTAGTGTGCATGTAATTTTTTTGACAGAGACATTAGAAAGAGATAAACTGCCTGGATATATACTGTATATTGTACCTCATTTCTCTTTCAAAAAGTAAAAGATTACTGTATCTGTGATTCAAGCTTAGGTGTTAGGATTTAGATGTATGTGCTAACACAAGGCTTGGTGATGTATCAACAGTTTTAAAGATGAAGAGTAAAGAATAACTCAGTTCATGATATTTTGCTATTGTTGCTCATCTTTATTTTTGAACAGAGAGGGCCCGACGGCTATCAGCCAACTCAGACGCCAGTCTCCATACTATCATCAGGGTCTGATGAAGCAGATAGCGCTGGAAGCACTCACTGCTTCACAGCATGCAGTCAAGCGTGGCAATATGGGTGGAGTTGAGGATGCGGGGGGGGGGTTACTCAGGAATGGCTAGACACTTTGCAATCTGCTGTGATTTTAGTTGTAGTTTGTTTTAGTTGTGGTTGTCAGACAAGAAATATTCAATCAGCTGGTGTCCAGAAGACAGAATGGCACCAGCAGAGCGCCAGCCAGGCTCAAAGCTGGCCAGAGGCATAGGTCACTAATGTTATCGCCCAGCCTCTGGTGACATGCTAACTCTATCTCCATCATCAAGGTCAGGTCATTGTTTGCTTTGTCTGCGCCTGAATCATGGCCAGTGCCTCAACTTGTTGGTAGTGGACAAGCAGGTCTACAGGCAAGTATACAACCTGTGGTTTCTATTATTTTTAGACTGCAGGCATTTGTATTTATAGGAGAGGTATTTATGAGGTGCCCTATTTCTCTTTTTCAGAACTAGTCCACATAAAATATATGTCATTAAGTACCCAACAATGCTAAGAATCAGTTGACTGATTGCTTGTTATATCCCACAGTCATACGTAATTTTTTGTAATAGCTCATAAAAAGAAACTTGAAAAAGGATAGTTTTGATAGATAGTTGTTGTCCAACAGGATAGGAACAATGTGATGAGGTGGTTGCAGTGTCATGTCTATGGACATCTGGCTTTCTTAAAAGTATCCCAAAGCCAAAATGTGCCTAGCATACTTTACTTGACGTTTCCATCTTTTAAGCAAAACATCCTACAATTCTCTTCCTCTATTTGTATCTGGCCAAAGGCAGTTACTTTGAATGACTGCCTTTATGTGCTTATTATTGCAGTAAACACAATCAGATGAGTCATGTGAACGATGGAAAGGTATAATGCATTTCATCAGTCAGTGTAATTTATGAACTTGAGTCTCTAGATTGAGACATTGTTTTTGTGGCATGCATCCAGCACAGGAGAGAGCGTTCCCATGTACGTTTAACAGCTTCCCACTGAGACAGAAGGCTTTAAACTGTGCCTGATGAGATGTCTGAGTATGTTCAGACAGTATTAAAATGTTGTGAATCAGCTAATTGCGCTGATAATTATAATGGAGAGCTTGCTGTACAGAATCAGGGAATGCCGTAAACCACCAGTTCCATGTTGGTGCTAGGCAGAACTGAGCCAATCTGAATGTCAGCACGGAATCACAGTGGAATAAAGTTCAGCTCAGAATCTTTGTTTTTGGGTAACTATGTATATTAAACTATTATTTGTATAAACATATGACAATACCTCAGTTTGAAACAAAAAAAATGTGCTTTATACTTATTATAGTAAACTTTTGTACTCTAAAAGAAGTAACTAGGTTCACACAGATCTTCATAGTTGTGCTTATAAAGACTATATCATCAACCTCCTGGCCCCATCCAGTGAAATACATGTTCTTGAAATATTCTAGTCCATGCTCATAACTTGACATCTACTGTAAGTGTAACTGCAGGAATCCAAGAGCCATTTGGGAAGTGCAGTGTAAGGTGATCTGGAGTCATAATGGCTGTCATACTCTGCATGAGCAGCTTAAAGCCGGGACCAACCATCCAATGGCATCTATCCACCTTTGTAACAGATTGGGGAATTCCCAGTAGGGGATTCATTCCAGTGTAGCTCTTTAAAATGTGGTCACTGTGGAAAACAATAAAGTTGCGACAGTAGTACATTGAACAAAGGATCAAACAAGCCGTTTCCACATTTTTGTGAAATCATATACAGTGCTGTGAAAATGTATTTGCCCCCTTCCTGTTTGTTGTTTTAGTTTTAAATTTGTGACAATTAAATGAAAATAAATGAATAAAGGTCATCAAATACATTTTTATATTACACAAAGATAACCTAAGCAAACACAAAATGCAGTTTTTAAATGCTGATTTATTTTATTAAGGGAAAGAAACTGTCCAAACCTGCCTGGCCCTATGTGAAAAATTGCATTCTAAACCTAAATAACTGATTGTGCCACCCTTGGTGACAACAATTGCTATCAACCGTTAAAGATAACTGGCGATGATTCTTTCACATCACTGTTAACTCTAGGCCACTCCAAAACCTTTTTTTTGTTTAGTTTTTTAGGCCATTCAGAGGTGGACTTACTAGAGTGTTTTTTGGATCATTGATCCTGCAGCATAACCAAACTGTGATTGAATTTGAGGTCACAAACTGGACATTCTTCTTCAGGATTTTCTGGTAGAATGGAGAATTCATGGTTCCATCAGTTATGGCAAGTTGTCCAGCTCCAGAATCTGCAAAGCAGCCCCAGACCATCACACTACCATAACCATGCTTGACTGTTGGTGTAAACAATTTAGTTTTTTTTAATCTTAAATGTTATTTTTTCACATAGGGTTAGGCAGGTTTAGACAGTTTTTTTAATAACTGCACATTTAAAAACTGCATTTAGTATTTAAACAACACAGATATTAAGGGGTTATCTTTGTGTAATATTAAAATTTGCTTGATGATCTTAATTATTTCATTTAATTTTCATAAATAAAGAAAATACTTTAGTCATACTTAAATTAGATTGGAAAAATCCAATCATGCATATCCATTAGTGATCCATTAGTGACATAACAAAAAAGTTACTTTTATAATATAATATTTTCTCTCAACCTCTTTACTGATTCTGCCATATCCTCCAGTCGTGTGTGTATCCCAGCTACATGTTATTAAACATATCCACAAAGCCCAGTGATCACAGTGACATCTTGTTCTTCATTCCTTTGGTGTGCCATAAAAGGGTGTATGTTTGTGTTGGTATTGGCATGAGTTCTTGTCTGTATTTGTGAGTGTTTCTGCATTTCAGAAAGCACACTTGATCGGGATTGTGTAACTCTGCAGCACGGATGCAAGGATATTAAAAACAGATGTGGCCTTTCTTAAGTTGAGAATATGGGGGGTGGTCATGAAACAGGGGTGTGGGTTTGGGTCTGTGCAAGGAATTCTCCCATTATTGATTGCTGATCCTCTGGTATGTTTGAGCTATCAGCAGGGTTCTGAGAATGACAAATTCAAATTGGGGAAAAGTTGTAGATGGCAAAAGGAGAGTGGAAAACACCACTGTTTGAATTTAATGTTTAATGTTTACACCATATATACACCACATTGTAAGCCATGGCTGTTACTTCACTATCCAAACATAACTGATTTTATTTGCCACACTCCACCACTTTATGGCTTTTGTTATGTTAATCACTAGTGACTTTCTGATAATCTGACCAGCACTTTTGCCACCCAAGGCTACACATGCACTTATCTCCTCCACCTTTCACTACACCGTAGAATATAATTTTTTTTTTACTCTATTTGCCCCTGACATAGACACACATACCCACATTGTCTCAGAGCGACAGTGGAAACAACACTGCCTGAGACATGTTTTATCAGAGGTAGGCTGAAGTATGAGGGAGGGAAAAGAAGAAAAACTTCCTTGGGAAAGTAGGAATGCAAAGTATTCCCCACAATGCCACACTGCTGCAATTACTCCAGTGTCTGGTGCCGGGCCAAGACAATGAGACGACAGCTTGTGGTGTTGAGAGCGAAAGCAGTTCAACTCCCATCTCTCATCTGTGCACTATAGGCTTGCAGTAGACCTATCTACACAGTATCTGTGTTTCACAGACCTCTATGGAGGCCTGCTGTTTGCAAAATGAATGTAATTCCATCTGGTATTAGGATCAGTTGGTTTCAAAACATCAAAACCCAATAAAACCTGCAAAAATTAGCAAAGCTTTTTGTTGAGACCTAGAAAAGTATCATACTTACAGTATACTGCACCACACTATTTGCTGTGTGTGTGTAAGTGTTAAGTTGCGCATATGTACATAAATGTGTGATTATGTATCGACTGCTGCAGGATTTAGTGTCTCCTGGATGCCCATCTTTCATTGTTCTTCCTGCTCACCATGCTGGCTTCACTCTGTATTGTCAGTTACCTGGCACAGGCCTCCTCTGTGAAAATAGACCGAAAAGAAAGGAGGTGACATTAACCAGGGGTAGGTGGGTGTGAGGTTGGGGGTGGGGGACTTGCTGCTGCCGGAGTGTCTACCTCCCTAGGCCTTGTACACTGCCGCCAAGGGCCTCCTGCCTTCCCGCCTCTGTTATCAGCTGGCTCAGCAACAGCAAAGAAATGGCTAAACAAGGCCCTGTTTATCTGTGCGGACTGTATTCACTGCACATCCCAGCTGCTGAGCTGCGGCACCACTCAAATCTGCCCGGCTGTGCAAAGAAGGGGCCAGCAGACCTGTTCTCAACAACAGTCTGCATAGAGCTGCTGGGGTGCAGATTAATAAGCAACAGTGTTACAGCTTTGTCCAACACTGCAGACCCAACAACCCCACCTCTCATCCCCTGCTTCCTCCAAACTCTCTCTTTCACTTCACCTCCAGCACAGTGCATGTATATGTCTTTCAGAATTTACCCACCATTAAAATTCCTGTAATAATATGTCTGATTCATTATTACTGACTCATTCAGCAAAATGCTGTATTGACATCAGACCATTGATCCAGAGCTGAGTGAATCATGTTACAACCTTTAATCAATATTCATTAAAGTCTACCTTGAGCATTGTCATATTAATAGTTATGAGTACAGATAGGCAGTTTTCTTTGAAACTGGAGTAAAATTGCCCTGTCCTTTTAACTAGAACTATAACACACAATTTTACAATTTATGATGCAAATTTTAGAGTTTGTTGAAGAATTACACACCTACATTTTAAGGAAAAACATTAAAACCATTCAGCTAAACAACATTTCTAACAAGTGGCTTTGTCATGAAGATTGTTTTACATTCAATAACATGTAAACACAACATATAGAGTTGGAAAATGTGGAAATGTCCACTTTCAGCAAACATATCACATAAACACTGGTAAACAAGAAAGCATTGGCATTGCAGTATAATAGATACACACTGCAGACATGCTGAACTTCTGTTTCATGTTTTCCAGTAACCATTAGTCTCACAAAATCCAGAGTCTAGGGCCTGGCCAGAGGGCTGCTGAGATATGCTAGATCTCCCACTACATACACAGAAGCACGCACACACAAAACCATCCCTCTCTTATCTGTAGTCTGAAGAGCCCTGACTCCAGCTTGTGCAGACAGCCATATCTAACTGGGCCATGTCTCTATATACACAAGGAAGTCACCCACTCCTGATGAAGAAATGAAATCTGCTTCAGACATCCTGGCCCTGAGCTAGAAAAAAAAGGAAAAACATATTTTGAAAGGGTAATTCAGCTTGAGACTACAAGTTACACACAAGAAAAAAACAACTTTTGGCTTTAAGCATTAGAACAAATCCCTCTTATTCCTTTGAGCTTGTTAAGGACAATATCTTTGTTGTGGTTTATGGCGCCTTGGCCTCTGTCCCAGGCCATTTATCTATGAACCATGACACAAGCAGTTGCATTTCATTCAGATTTTTCCCTGGATGAGCTGGCTTAGCCTTTCTCTATTCTGTTCAGAGTAAATTCAAATAGTGTTGAGGTTGTCAATGCCTATTTGTGATTGAGATCAGCAGACCGACAGATAAGGAAGGCAGAGCAGACAGCAGAGTGCTGGAGTCAAGAAGTCAGGGGTGAGAGGTCATAGGGAAGTGAGGATGGCTGACCTCTCCACAGGGCAAACTGTTCATTGGTGTTGACTTAACATTGCCTGGACTCTGGTGTGGTTTTCACCCTCAATTTTAACTGACCTGTCCCAAGTTCTCAACACAGGAAAGCTCTGTGAGATTCCTCCTAATGTCCCAATGCGAGACCCAACACAGTGGGAGTTCTTTGACACTGATACTTCCAGGATCCTCAGTGGCAGAATATGCTGACTTATCAACACCACTTGATGAAACACACAGTTGGGATTCCTGGAGAGTGTTTGGTGTTTCCATGTCATTCAGTCTCATCACTACAGGAGGTGTCACAGCTCTCACATCTCCAGCCAGCCAAAAATTAAACATTGCCTGATATAATTCAACATTGTGGTTTTAATGTAGGAGGGAGACATTCTATAGTGTTTGGCAGTTATTCATGAACTCCATAAGAATTTCAAATATTTACAGTTAAGGTTTTGTTTAGGGTTTGTAAAGTAAATATGTGTAAAAGGCACAACATAATATATTTTTGTTGAGCACTTAGTCAAAATCTGTTCGTAAACATACAGCAGGATGAGAACTAGCCGCTTGTTTTACTTTTGGAAACTAGAAAAGGGATGTTAGTTAGTTTTTGTTTACAAAGCAGACAAAACTGTCCGAGATCCTTACTCCATGAATAATTGATGATTATTCAAAAGATGACTCACATTAGTGGTTTCTATGGTAATGAATCATTTTGTTGTTATGGAGCTATGCAGTGTATTAGGTCTGGGCCTGTTCTCTGCCCCTGGCTAGACAGAAGTTACAGAGGCCCTACACAGATATGCACACGCAGACATCAATTAGACTCCAGTGTTGGGGACAGGACGTCATGGGCCAGTGTTTCAAGGATGGTGACAGGATGGCTGAGCTGTCTGACAAGTGAACAAGTTTCTCTCTATTAGAGTATAGCCTGAATGATGTTATGGGTAATGTGCTGTAATCATCAATTCTCTTTGATAGATCATACAGTGATTACACCATGCTAACAGTCTTTTCACACAGGTTTGGTGTTTGCCTTGCTAGTCAGTTGGTTGGCACTTATTGTAGTGAATTATGCTGGACTACTTTACCTGCTTCGAAAACATGTTTATAAATGTTGTGGTGATGGTTTCTGCATTCATTAGCTGTATCAACAATCAACAACCTCGATAACTGTAGAGAAACTATATCAGATGGAACTGTTAGTGTATAGAAAAAGCACCATGCAAACCACAGCAAAATATTTACAGTCATATTCTAACGTTAGTACCCCCCCCTGTATTAGGCAAATGCATCCTCAGATGAATAAAAACATACTTTTTTCACATTATTTAACAAAATAAAGCCAAAACAAAAAAAAACTAGAAAGCATTCAAGATAGTTGCCAATCTTCCCAGGAGTGGAAGTCCCAGCCCATTCACTGAGAGAAGTGCAAAATCAGGTAATCAGGTTCCTTGGGCAATCAGGGAACGAGTTTACATCCACTCAAGAAACCAGGTATACAAAAAAGAAATCCGTGTATGCATGCAGCAGATGAATAATGTGATTTCTTCTCTACCTTGGGCTGATTTTGGAAGCATGGTGCACAGATCTTTATACAGAGGCAGAGAAGACAGCACTGTGAGAGGGACACACAATCACAGCTCACCTTTTTACAGCACAAACTGTCTGAATTAACGAAATACACAGTGAAAAGTGACATCTACGGGGTACTTTGTGTTGGTTTCAGTTTTAGTTAGACTTTGCACTGACTTGATACAAGAATGAGGTGGTATCATTCATTTACCCAGCCACTCGTCTCTGCTCAAAGTAGTAGAGCGGTGAGTGTCGGCAGCCTTACTTATCACATGCTCTCTTGTAAAAAGCTTATTAGAATCCGGGTTATGAATATACATACATGCAGAGTTATCAAAGTTCTCTGGGAGAACTGCAATGTACATCTACAGTGCAGGCCAAAAGTTTGGACACACCTTTTCATTCAATGTGTTTTGGGGTGAGCTGGACTGCAGAGTGAAGGCAAAGGGGCCATTTACCTTTGTTACTAAATTACTCACATCGTACCTATTCTTTTGGATTGTGCCTAATTGTTTTACTGTTTCTCTCCTTGTGTTGCTGTAACAAGTGAATTTTCAACCTGGGGAAATCAGGTTTCACTAATCCCCTACACTGGTTGCACCCCCCGGTTGAGGTAATCAGGTTTCCAGTTTACATGACAATTATAAAATCAGTTGATTGCAGCTGAGTGCATGTAAAGACACTAATTTACTCCTCTCTATATCAAAGTAATTTATAGGCAAATGTGTTTGTTATTTTATATTTAAGTTATTTGTCAAACAGCTAAAGCTTGGTCAAAATTAGGTCATACAACAAAACAATGAAATTAAGCACACAAGTAAATTACATCAGAAAAAAATAAAAGAATCTAATTTTTAAAATGACCTAGTTACAGCTAGGTCCATACCTCAACCCAACTCAAATGCTGAGGTGGGACCTTAAGAGAGTTCTGCATGAGCAAATGCCCCAAAACTTCAATGAACTTATAAAAATTCCTCCATAACGAAGTAAAAGACTGATAAAGTAATTAATGAAGCGATTACTTCAAATTATTGCGTCTAAAGGAGGATCTACAAGGTGTTGAATCATGGGGGGTGCATAGTTATTCCCAGAAGTTTTTTTTTCTTTTTGACTTAATTTCTTTTAAATTCAATTCAATTCAACTTTATTTGCCAAATCACAACATAAATCATCTCAAGGTACTTTACAGTGTAGAATAAAATAAATGAATTAAAATAAATGAAAAATATTTGTATTTGCCTAATATCAAGAGCTGCTGTGATAAGATTTATTATGTCTTTAAACATAAAAATTTAAAGAGGGAGTCTCTAAATGCTCTTTAATTTTATACCTACAAATAAAAATTTTTTTTTATTAAAAGTGTGAAGATTAACAAATTAGTTCCATTCCTTATTTGAAGGGTTAAGGTCTGTTTTCAGTGGTTCAAGCCTAAGACAGTATCAAAAGCTCAGTATACATTATTCAGTATCTTAGGTATACATGATTGACAGACATCTTATATCCAAATTGAATTCCACACCTTCTCAGTCTTGCTATATTTTTCCAGCCCCGTGCTGTGCTATGCTCTCCTAATCTTGCCCATTCACATCTCTTGCCTTTTTGATTTCCCAGAAATGTAATATTGCCAGTGCTCTTAATCATTTCTGTCTGAATGTGGCCTGACTTGACACAGTGGGTGTCTCTGTATATAGCTAAAGAGGAGGAGGGCTTGTTTTTTACCACTGTTTTGGGAAACACTGGGAGAAAAGATGGGTTTAATTACAGATCTCTCCCTTTTTCTCTGTATGTCTCTCTTTTAGTTCTTCTCTTTAAAGAAGAACTGAAAAATCTCCCAATGAAAAATCTGCTGATCTCTTTCGAGCTGTTTTTCAATTTGCACACAAAAGATTTTTAAAGAGACCACTGTGAATGTTGTATACTAAAAATTGTCTGACGTGGGTAAAGAGACTTCTGTGCAGTCGTTCAGCTAAAAACAAGTCGTGAAATAACATCTGCAGCGGCACACCCGGCCAATGATAATGTTGTGTTTAGGCATTAATGGCTGTTTTCACAAGTGTCAATCTGAGATTATGATGTACAGTACTTCTCTTAACAATGATGGTCAAGAGTATGTTATGAAAAATCAGTTCCTGGTATTTCATGTAGCATTTTGTATACCATCAAACATGATTAAGTTCCACTGGAGGGATTGACCAATGTATGTCTGGCAGCTGTCATGTATGGTAAAACATTAGATTCATGTCAAACTAAACCCAGGGATAAAAATGTTGGATTAGAGCCTTGGTAGAACCTGGTCCTATAAGGGCCAGTTTAAAAGCTGTCTCTCATGGAGGATGATAGGAAAGCTGCATGGGAAGAGAAAAAACAGAAGCAGCAGTGAAGGAGGAATAAGAGTAGGCAAGAGAGGCAAAGTGATTGAGGTGGAAGGGTTGCGCTAGAGAGGAAAAAGAGGGGAATGCAGGATTACAGACTAAGAGCAGTGTGGAGAAGGGGATCAGAGTCAGGGGGAGAGACAGAGACATAGAGGGGAAGGCGTCTACACCCGCCAGCAGGCAGTGGATGTCAGTGGCAGGGCCTCTCTCCCAGCACCAGGGGCTCCAGGGCTGTGGCCACATAATGAAGGCTTGTTTGAGTTCACATTCAAACATCACAGAGAGCGCCTGGAAAAACAGTGCCCCACTGGCTACTTTTATTAACCCGGCTAGGATTCCCAGCCTTCAGTGCTGTGCCAAAAGGCTTCCTTGCTTCTCATCCGCACACACACACACACACACACACACACACACACACACACACACACACACACACACACACACACACACACACACACTAACACAGTTTTTCTGGTAAAAGCTTTGTCATGTTGAAACCTATAACATTTTAATTTAGCCTGTGAAGGTGTTGGAGACTTTTTACTGTCTCCTGGCTGTGAGAAAATTAGCAAAGCTCATTTCACAAGCAGGGTTAATTGAGGATGAAACTGTTGCACAAGATAGGGCTTACTGTTATTACACTTTTGTCTGTTTCTGTCTCATGTAGAAGCTCCACTGACTGCTCTGCTGTTTGTCTTTTCTCTCTCTGTACCTCTCTGTCATAACACATGCAGGCCTGCTGAATGATAACTGTTGAGATTCACTGGGGAGGATATTTGACTCAGGATTTTCCGATAATAGGATTTGAAGCATGCTTGCAACAGATAGTGGTTTTGTGGTGAAGGAAAGGAGTAGGTGATTCTGCTTCTGTATGTAAATACATCAAGCGCTTGTGACAGCAGTGTCAGTCTGTGTTCTTTTAATTTTTTATTGCTGGAACAATTTGAGGAGGAGAAGTGGTCAGCTTCACACTGTATTAGAGAAAGAAGGCTGTGTTTTAACTGTGACTTATAGTATTAATTTAGAAAAATACCTCTCTCAGCTGGATATGTCACAGTAGGAAACATCATAAAAGAAATAGGAAGACTTTGTTGTTAATTAGTTACCTTGGAGTTGGGCTGTAATGACATCTAACCAAAAGAGCTGGTTGAAATGCAATATGGGATAGAAGTCCCCTCATTTTTCCCCAGGGTTGGCTGAGGGGGCCCTTCAGTCCTCTGGACTCACACAAATCCCCTTAAAACCTCTGGAGTCACTGCATGTGTATCAGGCTCCTTCATCTGCGGTGACGGGTTGTAGTTCAGAGCCAGTCAGTGGAAGAGGACAGCTACTGTGAGGGCGCCCAGAGCACTGGGAGTCACTCAGCCACAGAAAGCCTGTGTTTGTGTATGGAGCGCAGCACTCTTATCTCCCGTCTGTACTGACGCCACACTCTTCCTGTTTCAAATCTTTACTGCTGATTTTCTCTTCACTTATGCCTCAGCCCCAGCCAGTCCTGTTGTTTTTTTGGTGTTCTTGTTCTTTTCATTGAAGATTAGATACAGTTTCTCTGGCAACACAAGACACAGAAGCATTACTGACTTGAATGTACATAAATGTGATGTATGCAAAATATTTTAGCCTTTATTAGGGCTTTCAAACTATTTAGAAATTATAATTAATCCTCAAAATTCTGTGTTAAGATCTGAGGTGACAGAAGAACACCTTTTGCCTAAAAGTCAAAACACTTTGCATTCATAATTAAAGTTGAATTACATAGTAGGTGCTCTAAAATGGTACAAGTATACCAGAGATTTCTCTGGGCATCACTTCAACTGAGTTGCAGATTTTCTAAAAGAGTGCTTAGTCAAATAGAAAAGTTGAGTAAATGCACACATGCTGGTCATAATAATGTACTACATAAAAATATTAAAACACAGCTGCATCTAAATATCCACAATTTAATAATACAACAAGTTTTGACCACATCTGGTCTTTTTGAAGGCCTTAAAAAAGAGCAGCTGGTTAATCTATCCATCTATTATCCTAACCGCTTGTCCTCTCAAGGGTTGGAGAAAGGTGCTAGAGCCTGTCCCACCTGTTATTGGGCGATAGGCGGAACAGGTCCCTGGACCCTGGAGAGGTTGCCACAGGGCAGACATATAGAGACAGACAACCATACACACTCACATTTACACATATGGCCAATTTAGAGTCACCAATTAACTAATTAGTTTTGCAGTTTTTATTATTATTTTTTAAAGCTGTGTATATGCACAACTACAGTATTATGCAGTGAATCAAAGTTGAGCAAGATCTTCAATATATTGTTGGCATTTATACAGCCTACACTGCATAATCATTTTTACTTTTAGAGTACTTTCCTAGGTAATTTTTAGCAATTTACTGTTTCAACAGAAAGATCCTCAGTATGTAGTACTTACAATAAAAACAGGTTATATTGCATAATAATTTGCGTACAAAACAAGTTTAGTAATCGTTGGGAAGGTATCCATCTTTCTTCTCCTGCTTTCAAAATCAAAAACAACCATCTAAAATACATAAACATTGAAAGAGCTCCTTAACAGTCCCCTACTTGGTATTTACAACCGTCACTACCAGTCTTCCTCTCCCCTGTCTAGCCTGCCCGGCTGCTTGGATGGCCGATTTTGATGGCGCCAAGCACTCTGCAACTTTGCCGTAATCAGGAACAGCGCGGGGCAGTCTCTATCACAGAGAGTTTCTTTCCCTTTCCTTTGTTTTCCACAGATTTCCTTCCTCGTTTTCTTAGATATTCTCTCCCCACTGATGTAAGTCCAAACAGAGGCCTATTTAGAAAGTAAACAGATGAATGAGGGGAGGTTCTGCGCCTGGCGTCCATGGAGTCAGGCGCAGAACGGAGACGTCTCGCTTTACCCACCCTGTGCTGACACAGCCTGGAAACATACAGCATGACAAATGGCATTGCTCTGCAGTAGCCCCCCAACCAATCTCTGGCAAGCAGGCCTGATGCCGGAGAGGCTAGCCGACTGGCTGTGTCTGATTCACTGTCACAAGAGACACATTGTTTATAAGACAGAGAGACACTGTACACAAACACTAATACCCCTCGAGTGGGTGACACATTGGGAAAAGCCTGGGTTTTTGGCTCCAGTGTTAGCCTCAAGGACAATATTGCAATGAGTTTGTTGTGGCGCCTGACTGAAACGTGTGTTATGTTGTATATCCCTCTTGTTTTTATATATACATGCATATATAGAGTATATGTGTAAATGCAGGCAGGAGGGCGACTTCTAAGGCATATTCCATGAATCATCCTGTACATTACTGTACAGTAAGGTACTTTCTTTTGTCTTGTGCACTAAGGCACAGAGTATTATTCATCATTTTATTTTTTTGTTTTTAGATACATTTATTTCTAACTTGTGTCTGTTGTTATTTTGCATTTGCATTTTGTGTGTTTAGTGTTTTGTGTAGTGGATACTGCAATGCTGGAATTCCCCCTTGGGATTAAAAGAAGTATCTATTTATCTTTCTAATTTGTCTAATCTCTCTATCTATACCCTGCTGATCAATTACTTTGTTGTGTAGATTTTTTGCTGGCTCTATTAAGATCTCCCCAGAGCCCTGGTCTGATAACATCAAGCAGATCAAGTTAGAGTTTGTGAATATTTTTTGGCCATGATTGCATTGATATATTTTTACCATAGCATCACATTTATTTATATTCTTCTCTTGAAAAGACACCCTCGCAGTGTCCATCTTCCGAGAACGCATAACAGTTCTTCTTGCTGTATGTTCGTCTCACTTTTGGCATAACATTGGATATCATACTTACTCTGGTTATGTGATAACTTGGGTAAAGTATTGAGATGCTGATGGATCTGAACTCTTTGAGGCAAGGTTTAGAGAAAGGAATGTCTTTGAGGAAGAGGGGGAGGGAAAGGAGAGAGTGTGGAGGCCCCTGGGGGAAAAAGCTCTGTTTGACCTCTAAGGATAGACCTGCAAACTGAAATGGCCACACACTTTCCGGCTATGCTCTCTACCAGCATTTCCTTCCCTTCTCCAGTCTCACATCTACTAAAACACCAGAGACATGGGCCACAGTGAGCCACCTATTGTGAGCCCTTAGCAGGCTGACTCGCTGAGGTCACACAGGGAGTCTGCGAGCGCCAGACTGGCAGGCGATCCACGGTTTCCTCCAAGATAGGAGATCAAGTAAATCAGAGTTAGAAGCCGTTACCCTTTAAGAGTCCTAATGACCACTGCTCCTTCCCCCCAGCACACAGCTACGTCTGAGATGTGAAGCATTATGAAGATGGTATTTTGTGCTATCATCCGTTTTTCATCGACTGGCTCTTCTTTCAGCAAACATGATATCATCCTGGTATCATGGCTAACTTAATGCAGCCAGTATTAGTGTTGTGTTATGTAGCATTAGCATATAGATTGGAGCTCCATTAGTCATGCTCTGGACTTATGCCCCACATGGATACTGTGTTACCTCTTAAGAGGATCCATTTTTCACAGGCTGCCGAGGGCTATAAAGACAAGAGACAAACCAATTGATTTTAATTCGTTGGCAGAGTCAGGGGAGCCTGTTGGAATAGACACATGAAGATTCATCTCCCGAAGTACTAGTAATGAGACATTGTAATGACAAGTAGCTGATCAGGAGAGAGCTGTTGTTGTTGCAAACTTGCTTGATACTGACCACGTGGTGTAGCATTATCCATCTATATGGATAAATCTACTCAAAACTTTAAACAAAACTAGAAGACCTTCATGACAATGAAACGTTAATGGAATCGACATTTGCAGACATATTCATAAAGATTTGCGTCCATAAGCAGCTCAAACTACAGCATCACGCTCATATTTGGGGTAGAGTTAACCCTACATTTTTAATTTGTTTGTAATTTCTCATAGCTCCATGCTTAATTTTGCTCTGTGCTGTGTCTCCACAATTTTAGAAATCAAATGTCATGATCACATTAGGCTTATATTCAGTCTTTATATGCAGTGTTTTCACAACTTATAGGCTATATAGATAGGCTATATAGACCAAAAAGGAAGCTGAGTGTCCTAGCACCAGTGAGTGTAATATTTTTTTTTATCCTGGCCGTGTACACCCTTGCAGAGATAGAAAATCACCTGTGTTCAAACATGCTCATGTTCAGTTTAATCATTGAACCCAATAAATGCATATTGCAGTGCAGTGTTATTAGTATGTAGCTTAATCACTACATAATACACACCACTCTAAATATGAAATCATACCAACCATAGTTTTAGTATGGTTAGAATTGTAATTGTGTGTGTGCTTTTAACAGGCTGTTAAATTATTTTGACTCTGTAATCCAGGTGAATATTCATTTTTGTGTCCATAGCATTAAATGAGACAGAGTTTGGGTATAAATCTTTTCTCTCTCAGCAGCGCACTTCATTTAGAAGAATGAATTCCATATGTTTTGTTACAGCTTTTGCTCCATTTTTGGAATTGGTCCCCAGTATAATATTACTGGATCTGCTGAGTTAGTCATTTGCCATGGAACATTAGATATCACTTATCTGTTATAACTGAGGACCAGGTACGTCAGGAATTTTGGCATGTTGGCATTCTCAACAATGTGTTCCTTCTAAAGCTTAAAAGACTCACAGAGATCACTTGCTCACTTCCTCTGACTCTGCCTCGCTGTGAGACTTGTGCAAGTCCAGCTAGGTTGCACTAGAAGTACCCTGTGTACAATACCCAATGTTCTTCTCTCTTTTTGATTTACTTCATGGGCTGGCCATGGAAATGTATCATCGGGATGGTAATTAGCCTTCCTGTGTTGAACAAGTGTCTCTTACAAGGTACTCTTCTGGGAGAACCTAAGTCAGAGTAATACCTGGTCAGAGTAGAAAATGATTCCCCTTTACACGTAAATCATCTTTGGGGGAAAGACAGAGTCACAGATCTGCCCCCACTGCACCAGCAGGGCTTAAATCACACTATCCCTGGGTGACGAGAGACAGTATAGGTCACATAATAAAAACAGCATGATTCTTTTGCCTATACCTGCTAGCTCAACATTGCAGAGTTTGTCTAAACAAAATGAAACATTTAAGCTACATTTGAATAACCTAATGTATATATGATTTCCATATATACATATATGCAAAGGTTCTCTGTGTCTTACGTTACCAGTCAAGTCTGGGAGCTACATATGGTGTGCAAGTCCTCTGACCACAGCCAGAGAGACAGAGCAGACCTTAAACTGTTAGTGATAGTGAATTGGCCATCATCATTATCAGCTCTGTGGTAGTGAGTGGCTCCCACTCTGTACAGGCGGCTCCATGTCTGACCTATCTGTGATGCTCAGTGGGAGAACTAAATGCTGAGGGTTGGGGTCACTCAGTGTCTTCCACCTCCCTTGAATATCTGCATGCAATTAACAGCAATGGCTCTGATGACATGTTCTTCCTGAGCTAGCCTTGTCTAAGCTCCTTTGCTTCGGTTGGAGATGTCTGGCCCCTGGTCTTGAGGCACTTGTCTATTTTGGGAGGTCATTTGGAGCCGGACACTCTGTCTCCCCAATGCAGCCAGTCTCCTGATACTGCTATCAACTGTCGGTTTTTAACAGGGAGTCACGGCAATTTACTAGAGTGACGCCAAGCAAGACAGTTATCAGGATCCCAACACCAGATTAGCTTGTTGGTCTTCTAATGAGTATCCTTGAACAAGGAAATGGAGGGGGCACTCTCTGAGCAAAATAACAGTAACACACTGCAATTCATTTGTCCTGTTTAAAGATGTAGAGTGACCTTAGGTATGGGACTGAAGGACACTGATTAATTTATATTTCTTATTTTGTGGAAGACCTGCTACATTTTAGGGGGAATTTTTGCCTTTATTCAAAGGTGGACAGAAGAAAGGTCAGAGGAAATTGGGGGAAGGAAAGGAAGAATGATATACAATAAAGGCTCCTGGCAAGGAAATGTACAGGGAATATTATGATCCAAGTATATGGTACACACCATAACTTTGAATGCACCACAGTGTCCAGTGCACTATTTTCAGATTTTTATTTTGTACTTTTAGATTTACACAATCTACTTGCACACATCCTAAAGGGATACATTTTTTTTCTACTTACATTTTTTTCCTACTGACATCAAACAAAGCCATGAATGTTTTTTTATGAATGTAGTCATAAAAGGGTATGTTGCAGTTACAGTGTAGCTTTGCTCAGTTGTCGGATGAAGTAGCAGGTCCTTTTGAATGTAAGGAAATAAACCTATAGAGTAATATAAATATATATATCTGGTCCATCTGTATTTGAAATGTATCAGTTTATTAAGTATTTATGAAACCTCTATTATTTCACTCATTTTACTAAATAATGCGGACAAAGTGGACGTTCCTTAATTATTTTATACTCTCTTAAAGCCACATAATGTTGTTTTTTCATTTTGTAAAGTAGAGATATTGCTTAATATCTTAACTTTACAAGCAGCGGTTGCTTTAAACAGTCTCATTTGACTCATAAAAATGTCAAATTCTATTATTACCTGTCATTTTAATTTTTGTTATAAGACTTATTTAAATCTATAGTATTCGATTTAAGCGCAAGCATGACACTGAGAATCGCTCACCATCAGTCCACCAGCCCTACATACTGTAGCTTTAATTGCATTACATTTTTGTTCATTTTCAGTTTTTAATATTTAATATGAAGAACAGATTGTGCATTTATAAGGGAGAAAGACTCACAGTCAACCCATGACAATGAACAGTATGTATTTGCCTACATTTGATAGGAGCTTCCAAGTGAATCGACAGACATCTGTCATTGAAGCAAAGTGAGGCCAACAACAATGTTCAGAACAACTTTCAAAGTCCACACAGATAAAAGACACCCATGAGTTTGTCTGACTCTGGATGAGTAGGAAAAATAGTAAAACTCTACCACAACTCAACTTAAGTGAAACTCCAGCAGATGTTTTACACATGCACGATGAACTCTAACTGATTTATCCCACCTCTTCTCGTGGTTCTCTGAGTTTGCCAGTCAGGTCTGGGGTGAAACTAGTGTCTTCTGTTTAGAGTGGTGACTGAGTTTTAAACTGGGCTCTGTGGCCTACCCAACCATAGTCTCTGTAAATTAAGTTAAAAATCATAAAATGTGTCCGTGCATGGGTGATGTCATACTTGGCATAATGTTTAACTGTGGATTTTAGGAGGGTTAGATTTACTAGCGTTCGGGAAACATACAAAAGTACAGTGGTTCACAGTAAGTGCTTGTGTTCTCTGTAGTGTTTCCACAGCCCCCTCCTGACTTTATGGAATATACTGCCACTGATGGTGCAAAGCTGTAAAAACCTCACAGAATACAAACTGTAACCACTCAACCTTCTTTTCAACCAGGATTTAAGTTTGTTTCCTCAAATCACCACATTTTTTCACTTCAAGTGCAGTATTTTCATTTTCATACAGTTTGTATGAAGGGCCATAGGCAGTCCAACATGAAATTTATGAATGCCTTAGATACATTTGGATTGGTTCAAATGAACTGAGTGCAAATATAGAATAGAATAGAATAGAATAGAATAGAATAGAATAGAATAGAATAGCATAGAATAAACCTTTATTATCCCACGAATGAGAACTTTGAGTGTTACAGAGATGCAGCCATTTATAATTCTGTGGTACTTATAATTCTATAATTGCAGTCAGCTTTATCTTTACTGTATAGCAACAATAAAAATAGATAACTTAATGCTTTAGTACGTTTCAATAACGTGCTGTTAAGTGTTAGCTTGATGGGAGCAGCTTGCAACAGGAAAGTCCCCTATGGATAGTTCAGACCCCTAGGGCAACATGGCGCCCGCACAGGAGAACCTGTGGCTCCCCTTGGATATGGAAGCTAGTGGTTATGTTGCATGTTTAACAAAATGGAGATGTTCCAAAACAATAATAAGAACGGTGGGGGTTGTGTGGTGCCTAGACAGGGCGTGGCTCTTACCACAGGGCTTGTTACCTTTGCTTTTAGACACACCTCTGATTTGCAGCCAACATGTTACAGAGATTAAGATGAAATCACACAGTCAGAGACAATGCATTTAGATGTGCATTCATGTGATTCATTATTGTTTGTGTAGTCTACATAGTCATTGGGTGGATGACAAATAAGCAATGACATTTGAGTTTTTATTTACCAAACATTATGGAAACTATCTGATTTGTTAAATTATTAGTACACTATAAGTACATTTTGTGTTCACAAGGGTAGATATTTTGATGACTTTAGTATTACCAACATGAACTCGATTAGACATGATGATATAGATACAATATAAAAACATATGGAGAAAAATGTTTTACCAGCATCAGTTGCAAATCTAGGCCAACATAACGTGTAATGTTTCACTACCAAAGCAATATATTTCTTACTATTTAAGTTCGCAAATATTAATTTAGTTTGACATTTTTATATGTTTTGCTGTCAGACTCATCATGCCCAAAAATGTTAGGATGGCATATTTTATACTCTGCAGAATGAAAAACATATTAAAAACTTTAATAAAATAAAGGAGTAACATTTTTGTGTAAATGCTTTAATTATAGTGATTAAATATAAACCGTTAGGATTAGAAATATTTGGACAGTTTTCAGGATTTACCCTTTATATACCACTACAGTGGGTATTAAATAAAACAATTTTTCAGGGTACTCAGCTTTCATTTGACTGATTACGGTAGAAATAAAGCCCTGTTTCACCAGGTTAGTTCTGTCAGTAGTTACATTATCAATAAACACCGGTGAGCCTGTTCCCTTGGAAACCCATACATGCCCATGCCATAACACTGCCTCCGCCATGTTTGACATATGATGTGCATGCATTGATCCTGAGCTGTTCTTTTCCTTTGCCAAACTGTACTTTCCTCTTCCCATCATTGTGATAAAAGTTAATCTTGGTTTCATTACTCCAAAGAAACTGATTCCAGAACAAGGAAAGCTTTTTTTGCTAAGTTCGTTCTTAAATATTACCAGTGGTTTTCACTTTTCTAAACCTTTTGTATGTACATTTATGAAGGCAGCTCTTGATTGTAGATTTTGATGTGGTTGAGATTACCAGGGCCTTCTCTCTTTTTAAGTGTGTACTAAACTGTTGATTTGGCCACACCTAAGGTTTTTGCCGTCTCTCTCAGAGATCTTCTTGGACTTTGTATTAGTAGCTCCATTCAAACACCTGCCAAATGCCAACTCAGTACCTGATGTCAACTCCAGACATTTTATCTGCTTTATTTGTCTTGAAGGAATGAGGGAATGGACCACACCTGGCCATTTAACTTCTTGTCAGTCATGAAATCAGTCATTTCATAACTTACTATTATAAACAGCAGAATATATTTATGTTAATTATCATTGTGTGTGTATGTGTGTGAGTGTGCGTGTCCTGCAGACACTTGATAGTGTTTGTTGATCATATTATGCTCATGTAGCTGGTGTTGACTCCATCCCCAGACTTTAATCTAAGTTTGTGTTTGTAGTCTTTGAGGTGTGGATTAGTGGGAGTGTTGAGTCAGGCTGAGGCGAGGGCCTGGGAGGTCAGCCTGGAGAGAGGCCCACGTAAGCAGGCTCCAGTGCTGCTGAATGGGCTGATAATGGGCTGGATCAGAAGGAATGTGTTCATGGAGCCTCGCTACTGACAGCCGGCCCCTGGGGACATGAATTACTCTGACTGATACAAAAAGAAGATGACAAAAACACTGCCTCAGGCACTGTCTCCCTGGACTCCTTGTCTCCAACACAGCTAAATGAATCAAATTGCCTTCAATTAAACTTTGATTTAACTATACTTTGTTCCCCTTGACCGTCCCATTTTCTCTCTCTGCAGTTTTCACTGCATCATTGTAATAAGAAAACAGACAATAGGTGAGTCTTTTGATGTTTACAAAAGTGTTGCTGGAGTGCACACAACTGTCTTTTATCTCATGTTTTTGCACAAAGAAAGTGTTATATAGTGTATAATTATCTGAACTTTAGATTATAGATTCTTTCATGTGTGTTAAACCGGCCACAAAGAGTTGTGAATATAAACCTGTGATCTTTAAAAAGCTTAGTTTAGGCTGAAATATTTCGACATATATAAACTAATTTTGCCCCGACCACACCTGTTTTAAGTGCCCTTAGCTCCTAAAAATGCCACTCATCCATAGTTTGAGTGCTTTGAAAATATCAATCATCAATCATCAGTAATGACTTGATATGATATGATATATGAGTCATATTTTATTTATCCATTCTTCATCACATGAAAAAAATGATATCCATTATTCATAAATTCTGTGTATTTTGCAGGTTTTGATTTAACCGTTTTGTTTAGTTTTTACATATTTTATTATGATTAAAGATTAGAATATGGAAAACTAAACTTTTGTAAACAATTATACAGTATCTGTGATGAGTTAAAATTACAAGGCACAAATTACCAATCTCAAATGCAGCTATGAAATGAGTAAGAAAGTTAGATACTAAGTAATTGTAACAACACATTTAACTTGCCAGTTTACTAAATTACACTCACACTTTACACTCAACTCAATAAGTCAGGAAAGAGACCAGACAGCCTATCACTACACACTTGGGGCAAGAAAGCTGAGATCATCTTCATGTAAACTACTAATTAATTGTGCCAATATTTCATCACCATAAATTACCCCTGGGGTTTAGTATGTTCTCATTAAAACAGGTTATTCTGAAACAATTTTACACATGCTTTCTGTGATGTGCAGCTTTCAGCAAAGGTTAATGCTTTCAATGAGTGTGTGTCACTTGAATCTTGTTTGTAACTACAACATCACCTCAGTTCCCAGTGACTATTGTTGTCATACAGATGTATTTTAATTAACAGATTCGTTTTGGATGATTTGACTTAATCTTAGTCACAGACATGAACAGCTGATAGTTCTTAAACCTCTATGCTAATGGTGACTTAAAAACTATTAACAGTTACACAAAGGTGGTTTGTCTGTTGGTTTGTTTAAGTTCTTTATGTTGTCTCTGACTTTTCAAGTCAGACCTAAACCCATTTATACTGGAGTAGGACATAATTGATTGTTTCTAATGTTTGTTTTTTTTCAACTGGATTGTGAGTGCAACTGGTTGTATATTTTATCTCTCTGCTATGTTCCTTGTCCACTTTGTCTGAACTGTCATTCAGGAGCTTGGCATGACCACCTCATTATTACTCAGGGATCTCCAGGGGTGCACGAGCCTGGACCTTTCACAGGGAGAGGGGCAAGCCAGGGGACAGGCCTGTGTGAACAGCTGTCCCCGGTTTTAGATCCTTGTACTCAATTACCTCTTACCTCTTTGAAGAAGTTTTTCCTTACACACTTTAACACATGTAGCACACATTAGTGGAGCAGAGCTTGGTTATGGCTATATGATGAAAAGTTCAAATGCCCTAACTTTGATTTGTCAATTTAAAAAAGAGCCAGATGTTTTAGGTGGATTTTTAAATCATACTTTTAAAAATGATCTTCAAAGGTCATTTAAATTGAACTTTATACTGTAGAATCACTAGAGTCTGGAGAACTTCTCAGAGTCTTAGCTGCTACAGGAACCAGTTGTGAAATCATAGCTAATAATTATCCAATTTTAAACCGTGAAGTTCTTTGTAGAAATTCCTCTATGTATAACCCACCGGGGTTTTCATTGCACTATAACACTGGAGTACATGGCCATCATGTGGCACAGAAGATTGTACATTCATACTGTGCTGCCACAGCAACATTTCAGACAGATAGCCTCAATCCTATTTTAAGCAATGGTTGGCTTGACAGTTCTGTTAAGTATGCAACAGTGGAATTTAAATATCTGCTGATATATCTAATTGTGAATGTATATCAGCTGATATATGATATTTGTAACCCTTTTAGCAAATATTGAAAAGTGGACCAGTTAGACAACTCTGTTATTATTGTGCTTATTGCTGATAATAGCTTATGTTGTCATTGTATGTGGTTTCAGAGCCACAATCAACCAAAAAGTAGATATTCAAGATTCAAGATAACTTTATAACTTTAAAAACTTTATTAATCCCAGAGGGAAATTGCTTTGCGTTGTTACAGCTGCTCTCAGTTCAACAAGAAAGAAAAAGAACCACAATCAGAAACAAAAAAGATCAGCACCAACACAAAATACTCAGCACGTAACACTATTACACAAATACACAAAGCACAGGATAAGCAAAAACAAAAAAAACGGTAATGGTAATGGTAAAAACAAAGAAGTCTAGAAATGGATGGAATAGGACAGTAATGACATAAAGGAGTTGTAGAGTTTTACGGCCACAGGCAGAAAGGATCTCTTGCGGCGCTCAGTGGAGCACTTCACGTTGATCAGATTTACATTTTTCAACATGTTGTTTTTTATGATGAGTACCAGAGTGCTTTCTTAGATCATCAAAATTCTAATCTCCTGTTTGCATAGACTTGAAATCCCAAACAAAAAATTTAAGTGTTTTTTTTCCTAATCACTCTCTAGCCTCTGAATTTACACACACAGAAAGAGAGTGCAAATAAAACAAGTAAAAATAATGATTTGGGCTCTCAGAAATTTGGTTCTGTTTTAACAACTTTCCTTTATGAGTCACAGGGTCACGGCATCATCTATTTGCAACTTCAGCTTTACCAGATTCAAAGCTTCCAATTTGTCTGCATGCTCCTGATGCTTTCAAACATTTGTCTCACATGAATCGGTTCCAGCATCAGGGATAGCTGAGCAGACACCCTCAGTGACTTATGAGCCAGCTGGGTTTTCCCTTGACTTAATTGAAAATTGCATGACACTGATTTAAATGAATCGGCACTCTGTAATAACAGTTTTCTTTTCCTTGTCTGACATGTGATTGAGTTACAAAGGGGAATGCATTTGCAACAGGTGCCTCTAACACAGTGCAGGCATGAGAGCCTCCATGTCCACCCTCTGTAACCTCCCTATGTCCCAAAGCCCTAAGCCTGCCAAGGAAACCTGATTCCAGTTCAGACACTGGCACACTCTGCTTCCACAGCCTTCAGAGTCTCTACTGGTGCAACCCTGAGAGCTTCGGAGGTGTCCTAGTGAAGGCAGTGACCAATCACGTTTGCACGAACATAAGATTAATAATATTTAAAATAGTTATATCTCAAGTTTCAGGTGTGTTCTGTCATGGTAAAAGAACTTCTATTTTTAGGATTACCAGTATGAATCAGGTGTAAGATGAATACTAATAGAAAAGAGTCTTATTTAGGTAGAACAACATTTTGGCACCTTGCCAGGGATGAAATAATTGTGTTTCATTCATGACTACTTACAAATTCAGTATTGGGTGTGACTTTTTCAAAAACCTTCAGGGTTCTTCAGCCAATCAGCAGAGCTTACTCCTGAACCTTTGCTTCTTGGATCATGTTAATACATCTTGGGTTGTGGCTTTGCCTCTCTGATTTCTGAGCCAAGATATTTTAACTCTTACAAGTCTAAACTGTAGTAAATATAAACGTATACATCCTGAATAGTACTTAAACAAGCTTAGAGTTTATAATAACAATGAATAGTTTACACTGTACTCTAATATAAAAATGCTGTCTTTTTATTTCTATCAAAAACATGAACACTGACTTGTGCGTATAATAGTTGATGCTTAACATCTGAACAGAAACAGAAGTTCATTGTCATTTACTGTTAAAACTGACTGAGACAGAGACAGACAGAGAGACAAGATAAGACAGCAACTTTAATTGACATCAGTGAGCAAAAATTCACTTGTATATAAAGTGTTAGGGCGTGTTGTTTCAGTAGTATATCCTTATAGGTTGCAATACACCAGGCACAAGCCTCTGTATGTCCTTTGGCTTCTTACACCAACAGGTTTATCTCTTTCAGTCTCTTTGCACATTTCTATACTGTGGTACTGAGACTCTTTAATTTATACTCTTCAATAAAGTTGCAACCTATCCTGGTTGTTTGCCAGCCAATTCTTTTCAGTTTAAACAACTCACTCAGTGAATATGCCAACATTTTTCCCACCTCCTAGTATGGGTACATAATGTAAGTGCATTACTTTCTCTCTCTGGCTAAACTAGTGTCTAGCTCATATGAAAGACATGAATATAATATGTTTTTGAGACTATTGTTCCAAGTTTGTGACACCCAGTTCCCTTTGCACATAAGTTCTTATCACTACTAAATCTTTAGTTACCAGAGAACATATATACTGCCTTCTAATTACACAGTTTGTCTTTGGCAGTTCACCTACCAGAAGTGACCTTAACTTGGGAGGATGGAACACACTGAAAGTAGTAACCAACAAATAAATCAATCAGGCCAATATTAGCTTGTTGTAGAATGATAAGTAACAACATAGATAGACTATATCTTCAAAGTAAGCCGGCTGAATTCTAAAATGTTGTGTTGGTTGAGATGTGTTCTCTTCAGGTCTTTTAACTAGTTCATTAGTTAGGTCACATTAAACACCAAATTGGTAGTTCTCCTCCTACTGAGCATGCGGACAAACAAACAAGCCATCCTCAGATAAAAAGCAAAGAAGAAATGGTATACTACATCTGTTTTCATTCTGTGCATTGTTTGTAGCAGTCAGACTGCAGGAATTTCAGTGAATTGGGATGGCTAATCACAGAACAAGCAGAGAATGGTATCAGTAAAACCAATTTCCACTTTTTTGTGGTCAAAAAATCAAGTCAAAAGTGAAATGCTGCATTACTGCCACCAAGGGGTGTTTCTACAAAGCTCTGTTTTCCCCGTACACACTATAACACCAAGGCAGCGTTTTTAGATTTACACACAAAGACGCCTTCGTGACCCCAAGTTGTATATATGTATGTATGTATATATGTGTGTGTGTGCCAAGATTAATATAATATATATAATATATAATTATAACTAGCACGCACTACGTGAGTAGTGCAGTTACTCCACATGTGAACCCGCATTAGCTTCCCCAAAGCTAACATACGTCATTGTGTATATAAACAACCAAGCTGGCAAAACTGCTACCAGTAGAGCTATGGTGCTGGTCTTGGATTGGGTTCAAGAATTCATAAAAATACTATCTTGACACAGTTCTTGGTGTACTTGACATACACTTACTGGCAACTTTATTAGGTACACCTGTACAATCCAGTGCAATCCCACACGGCAGCTCTGCCCTGACTTCTACTTTTACAAGGTTAGAATTTCTTTTTTTGTTGAAAATGTCAGAAAGGTGATAATTCTACATTTATTATTATTATTATGTATTCTATGTTTATTAATGAGGTCATAGTGGGTGGTTGAATTGTACTTGAGTGCATTTTATAGAAGTGCTTCTTAAATGTTTACTCTTTATAATCCACATAAAATCCATAAAATCTTTTAAAAGTTAAATGACTAAGACAAAGATTTGGAAAGTGTCCATATCTAACAAACAGTTTTCAACTCATGTTGATGTTTCAGTGCAATGTTAAATAGTAGGAATTTAAATTTTTTGTATAAAAATAAAACATTTTAATATAAAAGTTCCTTAGTTGCCGTATTTGTTTTCAGTGCTAAACACAACCACCTACTACGCGCAGCCCTGGATGGAAAATAGTTTTAGCAACTTTAACTTAAAAACGAGAGGTTGGTGTTTCGCCTTTAAGAGTTAAGAAACTTGAAACCTTGTTTGCGCAACAATCAGTGCAGCTCACAGCCGCCAAAGTGTCTAGACTAGCACATGATGGTAGTCAGCCAATGGCTCCACCGCTCTCCTCGGGGGCCCCGTGTGTGTGTGTGTGTGTGTGTGTGTGTGTGTGTGTGTGTGTGTGTGTGTGAGGAAGAGAGGGGGCGAGAAAAGAGAGAGAAACGCTGAAAGAAAGGGATCCGGGCTGCAGTTTGGTTTTAGATCTGAGTAGAGAAGCAAGAGCGCGTTCAGCTGCGGATTGATTCTCTTCATGTAGTTTCAGCTCGCAATGGATATTTTATTGGGATTGTAAAAAAAAAAAGAAAAAAAAAAAGAAGTGCACTGACATCTGAAGAAGACGGACCCTGACTTCAAGTGCATTTTCTTGGGATTAAATCGCCTCGAATTACCTCATGCTCAATGTGCCGGTGTAGAAAGTAGATTTGAGGTTGCTAAAAGTCCGAAACAGTTTGAGACTGCGAGTTACCGTGTTGGGTTGAAGGTTGCTGCCTTTGGATTATGTTCCTAAATATATTATGTTATATTGTCATGTATTCTGCGTTTTTTGATCGGACATAACAGACATATAAACAGTCCATTCCGCAGCGATCCTGGATAATAAGTCACAGTTTCACCTGCTCGGTTATTCACGGTATAATCTGATAAATGAATGCATTTTGTTCGGAATGCTGTAGTGCATTCACTGCGTGGTTTTGTTGTTGTAGATCAACAAAATAGCATTCAGTCTAATGTTGCGGCTTTGCCACCAATGCTCGTCAGCTGGCTGTGCACGCATTGCACGGCATTTCACAGACATTAATGTTTTGCAACGACCGCAGAAGTATCTGTAATATTCGGATATCTGTACAAGAATAAAACCCCCATATAGATTTTCAAGTTGTCGTATGTTCAGGACGAAACGCTCAGGTCTTGTGCGGCGACTCTGGAGAAGCCGTTTGATCCCAGATAAAGAAGGGGAAGATGGAAATGGCAAAAGTAGTGACGGCTGTAGGGACGATCTGTTCGGCAACAACCCGGAGAAAATTCCCAAAACGGAGTTCAGACCGATGACCCCTAGCGGGTCTCTTTTAGGGGACATAGGGGGGGTGTGCACTCGGAGCCCCGTAGAGAGCAGCGTCTTGGGGGTCACGTCGGACCAAGATGGGGCTGCGGTGTGCGTTCAGGAGCAGGGGAGCCCCCGCTCCATGCAGGACAGCGAATGCAGGACAGTGACGTGCTGCTTATTTAAAGACCGGGACCACTCCGAGTTTAGGGGTCCAGATACGGCTCAGGGTACCAGGGATCCAGCGTCGTGTCACTTCGTGCTGAGGAACCTTGGACCACGGGATAGCGGTTCTCCTGAGTCACAGGAGACGATGCCACGCACGGTGTTGGAGCAAGAACTGAAATCAGCCACATACTCTCTCTTAAAACGGCTAAAGGAGCGGGCACTGGATACTTTACTAGAGGCAGTGGAGTCCAGAGGAGCGATGCCGAGCGACTGTGTTTTGATTTCCCGGGCAGAGTTGAGGTTGGGCGGACATGTGGCATCCCCACAGCTGCTTGTGTGTAAACTGTACCGTTGGTCCGACCTCCAGCACTCGGCCCAGCTCAAACCACTCTGTGAGTGTAAGAGCTTTGGGGCCTTGGACAGTCCATCAGTATGCTGCAACCCTTATCACTACAGTCGGCTCTGTGGGCCAGGTAAGGGCATTTTCTGGGTGAATGAAGTATCTTATTGGCAGCCTAGATGCTGTTTTGGGGGTAGAATCACCAGGTAATCCATTAAAAGAGGCAACAAAGACATCCCTTGTTTACTTTTGCAGTATAGGGTTTCTCTAACACTGATTAATAATACTTCTGAACATGCCCATGCTGTGTAGGCATAAAATAAATCTTACCGATTCAGCTTGATCCAGTATTGTCAATTTGCACTTAAAATGTTACACTGCCACATTATTCATAGCTTAAAAGTCTATACTGATTTGATTACTACATGCTAGAAATGAACTTTTAAAGACTGTAAAAATGTAAAGGGTCTTGAAATGTGCTTGGTCTTTTCCTGCTTTATTTGTCTGGTTTCGTTTGGCTGCAAAGGCTGCCCATTTGATTAAATAGTTAATGATTACAAAAGTCATCGTAGTCAAGGTGAGCAATCATAATCTCACGTTGAGTAAGGGACATTAGCTGTCTATCCTGGTGTGTGACAGTCTCTTTTTTGACACTTTGCTGTTATTCTGATGTCACATTTTATTGACTTTAGTATATTTATGACAAATACCAGGATACATGCAAAATATTTGATCAGTTTAATATATGGTTGTCATGTTTGAAGATGTTAGTTGGCCAGAAAGTTGTATTTAAACAGTTTGGTGTTTTTAGCTGAGCATCACTCACACTGGCCTGCAACATCTGGACCTTTCTGTGAAACAGTGTGTTTGTTTGGACTGCTGTCCTTTCAGCTCTTCCATGTTTAACACTTTAATACATTCCCAAACACTACATGACATCTTAAGTATCAGTTCCATCAGTGTGATTTTCAGTACAGCTGTTTTCAGTTCTTTCTTTCAGTTTTTGCAGGGTTATTGCTGGTAGGCTGATAGGCTGATACTACCAGTGTATATCTATACCGGTATAACAACATATGATGTCTATATGATTGTATACACTCACTCAGAGGTATGGACTTGCCATAATGTATTTTGAGTTTAGCCGGTGGTGGAAGATTGAACTTTATTTCCACAATCAATGAGCTATCTATGGTAGACCCTCCCTGACCTATATTAAAACAGATTAAATTTTGGCAGGAGACTGGCCTGTGATTTGGCACACCTTAAACGTTGGTCACTCAACCCCGCTGACCCGAGGACAACTTGTGGTATCATGTGTAAAGATGCAAGCGTCAGTATTTCTGTGTCCTCACTGGCACAGGAGGTGGATTTTCCATAACATTCATGTTTACTAGAGCCAGCTGGCTGTGACAAGCACTTCGAAGTCATAAGTCCAACAATATCAGAATTTATAGCACGCAAATGTGGAAAACTGATGTGCATTTGGCTCTCATGTCCTGCCATACTGCCTGTTCTGATCAGACACGATTGTGTAGCACACTGAGGTTGCAAGGTTTTTATTGTTTAAATAAATTGTGTTAAATAGACAAGAGTATGAAATTTGTTCTCTCTGCTGAAGTGGATGTCCGGCTATGCTGTGTGTGTTTCTTTTCACAAAAACTAGCAAGATGAATTGTAAGAGGAGGGAGAGGGACACATACCCCATACTGGGACTAAGGCTCGTAGTAGACATAGCTCACATGCGCTCATGCGTGGCCCGATAGAGCTGGTATTTCTTTCATGCTATTCAAGAAGGGGGGCTTTGAATCAAGACATTAATCACTGGTTTTTACTTTGTTTGCAAATGGAGAAGTAAGAAATATGGAATTATGCAAGATTCAATATGTGAAATCTATTTGAATTGAAAAAACATTAAAATAATTTCTAAAACCAACTCAAAACATGACTAAACATCGTTAAATTATTTTTTTAACTGCAGCTCTGTTTAGTAGTGTTTGAAAGAATTATTTCAAAATTAAAACAAACCTCCATTTTATATTAGACATTTATAAGAAATAAATCTATAATGTTTTGCAGAGAGCTTGAATTTAAGTGGACAAAAACTTTCTCCTTTCATTTTGCCAGGCATTATACTTTTTGAATGAGATCAGTTTCAAGTTGCGCTTTAAAAGCCCTTTTGTCCTAAGGAGGTCCCCTCATGCTATTTAGGTGAAGGAGTGGTGATAATATACAGTTTGCATACTACTGGCGCCAGACTGACTAGCTGTGTATCTGAGTGACTGAGTTCAGATCCTGGCAATTACTGCCGCCACTCTTAAAGGACCCGCTGCTATTATGCTTTTCTCCTTCCCCTTTTCCCTGTAGGCGAGGTCACAGTGTGCTCACAAAGTTTTCTTTCCTTTGTGTTTTCCTTCTAGTGCAAGCTATTCCCCTAATTTATCTCCTTTTATTAAATAAAGACAAGGGCTTTACATAAAGTTGAGTTAAAAATTAGATATATGCTCAGATTTATGTCGTTGAAGTAATTACTGTTTCAGTTGTAAAGGTGCATTTTCTGTTGAATGTGCTCTGTTACCAAAACAATGTTTTGCTAAGTTCATATTGCTGTAATATGAAACATGGATATACCAGAGTTTTCTTATGTGCAAAATATAGTGCAAACGTATGAGATTTAGTATGAGATTTGTTGTATTAGATAATTACAGTAACCTGATAGTTGACCTGCCACTGAAGATTTAGCAGAGGCTTTCAAATTCTTAACTTGCCTCTTTTTGTCTAACAAATGTCAGGTAGACCTTCTGAAACTCCATAACATTTATTTTTAGGATTAATTATACGTGACTTACATCCATTGAGAAATTTATCAGAGATTGAGTTTACCTTTCTTTCCTTTATTTGGTTATTAACATTATTGCTTTGTGTTACAGAGTCACCCCCACCTCCTTATTCAAGGCTTTCCCCTAATGAAGAACATAAGCCACTGGGTAAGTGACAGATACACTGATAAATTCTGTGATCCCTGAAGTATGCTTTACTTACATGATCATTATTATGAATGTTTACAACCTGTCCAGCATGGCCAGTCATGTTCACAAGTGGCATAATATCATCATGCTAGCCAAAAGCCAGTATGATGTGGATATTATTTACTGTGGGCTGCTG
Organism: Ctenopoma multispine; assembly: GCA_034779795.1. Classification (NCBI taxonomy): domain Eukaryota; kingdom Metazoa; phylum Chordata; class Actinopteri; order Anabantiformes; family Anabantidae; genus Ctenopoma; species Ctenopoma multispine. The sequence goes on from JAUYWH010000024.1 coordinate 14,134,066, forward strand.
GGACTCTGGAGCCTGGCTGCTAGCTATGGCTGTAAGCCCCAGTACAGCTGAGGTTTGAGGGGATGTCATCAGCTAGAACCTGTTGCCTGAAGTTGTAAGGTTATCCACAATGGGATATAGCCCAACATGGCTGTAATAGTTTCGACTTTGATGTGAAATAAGAAGCATTTTCAAGTTGAAATGAAGTAGTGCACAGATGTAGCCACTGAATTCAGAGTAGAAGTTGCTACTGTCATGAGATGAAGAGCTCATTTCTGTTTTATTCCCCATAGATCTGTCAGACTCCACATTGTCTTACACTGAAACTGAGGCAGCCAGCTCACCAAACATCACACCAGGGGAATTCTCAGGTGGGTGTGTTTCTCCAGCTGTCAAATTGTTTCCAAATAATGAATTCCTTCCAAACATGTTTTATACGGATTTAAAAAAATAGTGATTACCAGACATATGTCATCCAAGAGAAGCCAGTATGTAAATACTGAAGTAATTTATCAAAAAAGAATCAGTTTCTCAGATAACCTTTTTTTCTATGCTGTTGTGTTGGCATCTGGCTGTCCACGTCTTTGTACATTTGTCCATGTTATAAATCATTATATGTTCATGTTCATGTCTGTGCATACAGATTTAAATTAAAGTAATATATCCCATGAATCACTGTATTGTCACAGCAATAAGTCTCAGCAGAGTTTTCTGACTGCTGAGGGTTGGAGTGTCCTGTTCTTGTGGCCTTGGAATGGTTCAATTAAGTCTAGCTGAAAAAAGAAAAGGGAGGTATAATTCTTTCACAGTGTACTTCAGAAAAAGGTTCAGAGCCATACTTCATAGCTGTTGAGTGTATCTGGATGAATACACAAACTTACGAAGGTCATTTTAGTTTGATGTTCTACTTTATTTCTTCTCATTACGGGCCATTACGAACAGTCCAGGCTTTAAAGATAAAGGTTTCATTGTGAGCGGTGCAGAGGTTCAGCGGGGCGTGTGTGTTGGTCACAGAGCTGGCCTCCCCTCCTCTGTTTTTCTTTCAGAAATATTTGAGTGGGATCAAACTGTAATAAGATCCAAGCTTGCACAGAAACACACACAAGAACACATAGTTGTGCATATAAATGTGCACAGACACTCACATGTACAACTCTATCTAGCCTGGCTTTAAGTGGGCTGCGGGGAGGGGTGGGTTCAGGGAAATGGAGTTGCTCCTGTGAATGGGGCCACACCAAAGGAAGCAAGTAGAAACAGTCCTGTTCTCTGATTTGAAATGAAACACTCCTTTCTCATGTGATAGAGTAAGCACGCCCCCCCCTTCATACTAGAGCCACAGCCATCATGCACAGTATAATGTGGACGCAGCATCAGGGCCCTCATTTTGTGGCTTGCAGGGAACAGCATTTCCTGTTAAAAGGTCTGCCATGGTTCAGAGGCCTGGACACATGAGCAGTTGACATGGCTACCTGGCAGTGCAGTATTCAGTCAGCAAGAACCCCCTCCTCCCCAGTACACATGCTGTCACCACCTCAGCATGGCCCGGCGACACTCCCTGAGTCAACAAATGAGGGGCTTGTCAGAGCGCGCACCACAATTCCTCAGAGACTGTGGTGAGGAGGGAGGATCTAGACATGCTAGGCTTTAGTTTCTTCCAACTGTGTTGCTGCTTGCACAGGCCAGGCCAGATCACTCTGCATTGGCTGTGACAAACTCAGAAACTTGGACGTAGGCAAGAGAATGGCCAAGGCTCTGCAGGGTGGTAGCTGTCTGTGCTGTGAGCTAATTTGTGTAGCCAATTTGTCTCTGATTGTGTTGTAAATGGCCTGTATGGTGATTCGTTAGTTTTAAAGTCAAGAGAATGTCCATACTGGGTAAAACCAACTTTGGTGTGTGTGTGTTGTGTGTGTATTTGCACTAGTGTGTTGTTCCTATCTCATCATAAGACCAGGAGTTTGAATGCCTCCCTAAAAAGCAAACCCAGTTCTACTTTCACATATAGGCCTCTAATTCATTTTGTTGACTACGTTCCTGACCAGGAGACTACACCCCTCAAGCATCAACAAGTAAAGCTCTCAAAAGCAATTCTGGGGGGGTACTGGGTGGGTGGGGTTTAGTTAACTACAGTTTGCCGCCCAGGGCTACAGATGTAATCACTGAGCACTATCTTATATCCCACAGTGGAAGAGAAACAATTCAGAATAGTTTCTTTTTGGTTAGTAAAATTTTTATACCAGTTAAACCAAGATTCAGAATATATTGATATGCATTTAGGGAAAAAGTAGTATTACTACTGCTTAGGGTTATTTTGTGCCATATTTATATGGGAATCAATACACTTTGTGTTTGTTAAGTGTATATATTTCTCTGTTCTCCCCACCAATGTCTTCCATTTATTTATCACTAAGTGTTCTTACCCCTGCGCTCTTTTGCGCAATAAAGTATTATTGTCTTAGTAAAATACTCACACCTTCAGTTACTGTGTGGTCAGAGATATTTGCACAATTTTCAGTGATTTATTTAAATATGTCTGTGTCACAGACAAGTTCACCAGACACTCATGAGTGAGTCATAAGTGTGCCCATCTTAACAGTCTGGTCATACATAGAATACCTTGGTGCTCTCTGTTGGGGAATGTACCTTTGCTGGTACTGCCTTCCCACTCTGCCTGCACACCTGTTTCCTTACAGCTTGGGCCTAGTCGTGTGGACATCTGAGTAAAGCTCTTTGAAGCAGATCTCATTGCTTCCTGTATGACTGTCTGAGAGGGTGTTTTCCCTACATATTGACTTTATTATGCCAGTCACATTGTCTGACATTGGGGGCTCTTTGTGTTCACTTCATTATAATGCTCCTCTGCCTTGTGCTTGCTCTGAATGTGAGAAGAAATGCCAACATAATTTTGTGTTGCTGCTTAAGAATTTCAGTCATTAAAGATACCATCTAAATGACACATTGTGTAGTGATTTCCATATTTACAATATTTAAGTACAATGAGTGAGTAGGCCTTTCCTTTGTGCCTGGTTTAGACCATTGTAAAATCATGGCTCCAGTCTGCCTACATTCTTCAGTCACCAGAGGTTGTGTCCTCAACTGAGAGGAATTTGTCAGCATAATACTGTATGCACACGCTCATGTTGGTGTGAGTTGAGTTCATCAGAGTGAATAAAGGGGCTCCCTCAGATTTGCAGGATCAAGTGACCAGAGGACACACAGTGTGACCTGAGTCACTGTCCTTTTTTTCTGTTTTCCTCTTTACTCCCCCGTCCTGAAAATATAGGCAAGTTGGAACTGAGGGAATGGAAAGACAGAAAGTTGCTAGAGGTTGATTACACCATATGCCATAGTGGTTACTGAAGCAAAAAGCAGGTAGTTAGGGTCCTCACACAGTAATCATACAGTGCTCTCCTCTATCTGCCAACCTGTCTCTGGAGGAAAGGCCAACATTGTCCCTGTATGTCTCCTGTGCCAACAGACATTGTGTCAGGTCCCTTCTGATATTGACTAATTCTTCAGGCACAACAAGACAGCAGCTAGATGGGAAGGACATCATGTGAGTCACACAACAGATCGTTTAGGGAAGTTACAGTGGACAGATTCTCAGAGCCTAAAAATGCATCTGTAAAGGTTTATCTGTGTTCCTCGAAGTCCTGATGCATGCTGGAATATATTCACATACAAGAGCTAAGGAGCTAAGCCCTGTGCAGTCAATACTAATCACAGCTTGTCTGTCTATGTCAGGACAAGACCAGCACCAAGTATCAAGTCTTTCTACTGTCAGTGTCAGAGACATTAGAAATGTATGCAGTAATTAGGCAGTCTGATAAAGTCATGTGATGCTTCCCTTGATTAAAGCAGATTAGATTGGACCCGTACTTGTTGATCTGACTTTAAAGGCATGTGATTCTGATTCTGCTAGGGACTAATTAAGTAAAATATCTACTGTACACGTCTGAAAGGATTTGGGATAAGTTGCACCTCTAATTTGCTCTGAAATGTCTCATTATGATTTTCCATATTAGATCATCGTTTTAGTTCATGGCAGTGGTCTTGTTATTTTATGCAACACGCTTTTAAGTTGCTCTCAATTTTTCTCTTCTGAGCTTAAGTGTGATGCTGAGTGACACTATGTAGATGACATAATTTACAACACACCCAAATCCAAAGCCAAATGATTAATTTGTAGTGCAGTTAGTTGAATTCTAATAATTATTATAATAGTTATTCTGCATCTCTAAGCTTGTTGCATTACTTTATATTGCAGTTTGGTCACTATATACTTCGTATATTTCCCGCTAAGCAGACATCTAACTCTCAACATAGCAGCAACACTCTGACTCTGCAAAGCTCGGATAGTAGTATGAGGTCTGATGGGCTGACAACTGCATCAGCATGTTAGCAATGTCCCCCTCCCAACCTCGAGGCATGATCCCCCTACACTATCCCACAGACCCCAGAGCGATGCAGCCTGGGATCATCTCCCCCTGCAGCCTGGCACATGGCCTCAGGTTTCCACCGCAGCCCAGAGCCTTCCCAGTGCCTGGCCGCCCACACTCCCTCAGGAGCCCCAATGCTCCAGGATACGGGATGTGGAAATAATGTGACTCGAGTGCTTCCACCCTGCCTCCCGAAATCAGGTTTTGCGGATTGTTTATTTGAGGGGAAGGAGGCTTCAGACAAACATCCTGTTTTAAAAAGCTGCCTGGGTTTTGTAGCAGTGCAGAGCAGTGAATTGCCCCTTTGACAGTGGGGGGAGACCGAGGAATGTTGAAGAGAAGGCCAGCATCTCAGGGGGCGTGAAGGGGCTCTCCTCACCCGTTTGTCAGGTCCAGTTTACAGAGTTCATTTTAGGCTGGGGACGGGGTGTTGTAGCTATACATCCTGAATTATCCTGTGCTCTGTTCTCTCTGTAGTGGTGTAGGGCCTGTACCCACAGTCCTTGTCTCAAGTATCCGTTCCTGTCCTGGGAGACTAGCTTCCGCTTCCCCTTACGTAACACACATACACAGACAGAAAGAGCCATTGATAAGAGCGATAAGGCCATTTTTCATTTTCCCTTTCTCAGCATTGTTAGACTGTGGTGTGTCAGAAATCCATTTTCAACTTTTTCTGGCTGAGGTTATGACATTGAAGATCCAGAGTAGTTCTTTTGTTGGCTCATTAATAATATGGTTTTGTGTGCGCGTGTGTGCATATATGTATTATGTAGCTGGTATGTAATATTAAGGTGATGAAAATTGATAGGAGGGAGTGTGAGTTGTCACTCTATTGAGATGATTTTACACTGAATTTGCTCTGATTTTTAGTCAGAGCATGCAGCACATGTCCTAGACATCGTGAGGTAATGCAACCTCTACATCCAAAGTGAAAGCCATGCTAATCTAAAGCAGTCCTTGGAGAGAGGCCTGAAACCCCTTAGATGTCAACAGAAACTAACCTGCTGAGCTTAGTATTTATCTGTCTCTGCTTGGCATGCCAGTATGGTGCCAGTGCTGCTGGGTGTTTGACTAACGTCTAAAAGGCACACAGATAAACATTAATCTACAGCCTCATACATGACAATAAGTCTAAACTTACAGTGCTTTGCTTGTCATTTGAATTTACTTTTTATTTATTTGTGTGTAATGTGCTCAATGAGGATAAGGTGGACTGTGTTTCATTTTAGGGCTTGCCACACAGATAGAAATACAGTCCGTAGAAATAACAGTAGGTGTTCTCAGGTTATTATTTTTGCCCCATATTCTACCTTAGCAAACAAAACGAGTGAGCTAATCTTGTCGTGTGCTCAGAGGGCTGCTGTTGCCATCTTGACTCATTTCACACCACAGCTCAGCACCAGCCTCCACCAATAGCTCCATTCACCCAGCTCAGGGCACAGGGTTACAGCAACAAATAAAGAGTGTGCAATGCCATTAAAAATGTATGGAATGTCCAACTGTTAGTTTAGTGTTTTAGCGCGCCTCCTCTCAAGGCTGAGAGGGGGGAACAATACTCCATTTGAGCTGGCCACTGTAAATGTACTTGCCTTGCATCGCTTGGCAAATAGTAGTGAAGGAGGTGCCAGTTTTGGATGCTGTTTTTATTTTCTGACCATTTTACACACAATTATAAATCCAGACTCTGGCCTTGGTCAGCTATGATTCAGGCTTGTGGTCTGATTGCTGGCGAAAATAGATTTAAGATTTTTTTTCCCCTTCCTCCCCAGAGGAGCATTGACAGTTGTGCCTGAACCTATGGCTGTCAGTACTTTTAACTCAGAATAGCCAGTGCATTCTTTGAGCCTCCAGAATGCTGTGTGTGGATTAACTGTAGAGGCCCATGTCATTTGACATCTCTACACAAGCCTTTTACAGCCAGAGAGAAAACATAGGAGCTCACTGTAGATGGGTAAACACTCAAAAGGCATCAAGACCTGGATAATTTTCTCTGTACTGTATACGTGTAAACTGAGAGACAGGGTCTTGATTTTTTGGTTGTTTTTTTTTGTTTTCTTATCTTGAAATTGATCTGCTGGAGTTTTATCTTCATTCCTCTCCCTTGTTCTAACATGGAGCCAAGTATGATAGACATCTCTCTATTTGATCTTGAAAGTTAATGCCTTTTAAATCCAAGCAGAAAACCTTTATTTTTCCAGCAAACACCCCTGATATTATGTTTTTTACGGTTGCTTGGCTCATTATTTAGGTATTTTATTTCCTGCGCATGTACTAGTATGTATGTCCTCAGGTTCTACACAGAGTACAACTTGACAAAGCAATTTATACTCTGGGATCAAGTTTTTGCAAGTACCACTTATTCATGGAAAACATGCTTATTCTCATTGATTATGTCCCCAAGAGAAATTTTTATTTACTTTTGTAATGTGTGTTTTACTTATCTTTTATTTGTGTGCATTTCTGAAGTCTTGGCTGTGTGTCTCAGTACGTGCAGTCAGGCTGTCGCATTTCAGGGTACGGTTTAGATTAGAGGTCTGGCTGTAGCTTCCCCCTCTTCCCCTCTCTGTGACTGCCAGCACATAATTTACTTAATGAAATCCTGCCATTCCCTTTAGCTTCAAGATTTTTTGCAGATGTTGACAGGGAAGGACTTTGTGAATTATTGGAAATGTTCACTCCTGCATTTTTAATGACCGTCTTGCTTGTTGTAAACGGGCTGACTTGTCGGAGATGGGGGAAACAGTTGTCTTTGTTTGAGGAGCTGGTGTCTGGGTGCCCGCGGTGGAGCAGTGTGAGTTACAGCCCAGCAAGTGTTGTGATTGAAACAGAAACTCTGGTGCCACATTATCCTGACAGAACACATTCTCCTCACAGACTCTGATCCACTGGGCCAATCAATAGGAAACTGTTGTTTGAACGGCAACTCTGCCCATCATAGCTGCTCCACCTCACAGGCCCGTGGAAACCAAATACCTACCTTTCGCCTTAAATTAGTCAGACTAATATAACTTGTAATAATAGTTTCTTGTTATTGTTCATTTGAAACTAAGCCTTCTACATAGCTTGAGCATACAGGCAAGCTAAAGTCGGTTTCCTCCCTAAGCGCGGGTTCTTGGTTTTCCCAGAAGAAAAGCGCATCAACCCAAGATCAATAATTAAGTTAATGTTTCTAAAGTTTGTTTCTAAAGGTTTTAGACTACACATGATCTGGTGAGACCTTTTTACAAAACAAGATTCCTAAAGGTCAAGAAAGTAAGCAACCTTTTTTCTGCACCCCCACCCCCTGTTGTACTAAGCAGAGTAGGAAGTTAGGAGGCACAGCAAGAGGAGGTGGGGTGGAGTTCAGGAATGTGCAGGGTCTCCTCTTCTCAAACGCTTCTGCCCACTTGGCTCAAATCATCCTTGCACACTCACAAACAAACACACTTTGCACACGCGCACACACAAACAGGTTGTTTGAGGAGGTGAAAGGGCACAGCCACCCAGCAGGATGTTCACTGAGTGTTTTGCTTTCAGTGCTCTCTCAGACTCTGCTGGCCTTTAACGCTGCCTGTGCATATGACATTCACAAACATCCCCCACAGTTTTCACAGAGCTTTTACATGCCCTGAAGGGCTCTCTTAGACCTCACTTGCATCACTTGTGCTCTGTGTCTCAGACACATTTCAGAGCTTTGGAGGAAACTTAGAGGAAATGAGCAGCACATTCTCTTCCCCCTGAAAAAAGGAGTCTCACACGCCCAAACGGCTCCTCCGTATTAGCCTCCTTAGCTTCCTGTGTTTTTTACACCCTCTGTTATTTATTGATTTAATTTATGGATTCTGTTAGTTATCTGCTATCAAGGGTGCAGCACTTTTCCTCTCTCATGGGGTCATCCCAAAACAGAAACAGAGGGAAAGTGGAGAGGAAGTGGATGACAATGTAAAGCATTCCCATTGTGACCAGCCAGCCTTGGTGACTGGATTCAGTTTCTCAGTCTCTCACAGTGTTCTCTCCTACCACATATCTCTCTCCTTTTAGTTCTGTCTTTCTCTCTCTATCTCCTGCTCTCTCTCTCTCTCTCTCAGCAGAGAAAGGCCAGACCTCAGGGAGAAAAATCCATAGACAAATAAGAGCAGCTCCAGTTAGCGTGTCAGTCTGATAAAGCCGACTTTGATGGCAGCGATAGCTCAGACGCCAGCCTAAATGTGGCCTGCTCGGGGGTTATAGTCGCCTGTAGGAACCATTGTCTACAGAATTAAAGCCAAATACACAACATAATCTAAAAAGGAGGGAGAGGATATAGCTTCAGCTGCAGTTTTTTGTTTTAGCTGTAAAAGAAAGTTAAATTATACACATTATAGAAAAGAATGCAGGTATGCTCAGAAGAAATTATTTATTCAAAAATTTGACACACAGCCACATTGCATACACACACACACACACACACAGTCTTCATACCCCCCTCTCCACCACCGGACCCTTAGCCTATCAGTTCATTGGTAGAGTCTAATAGCTGGAGGGGAATCTAATCCTTGGCACAGGATGAGAGACTGCTGCCCAAGCCCTCCCCCACCCCCCACTTCTCTCCTCCCCTCGACTGTACTGCTTAAAGGGACTGGCAACAGGGTTTTTTCTTTTTTTTTTCTTCTTCATCCTCAGCAAAGTTTTGAAAGAATGAGTTCATCTCTGCTCCCTGCTCTGGATTAGGAGAGATGAAGTATAATGGAGGTGGCCTCAGAGCTTGGTGGGGAGATGTTAGCACGGAGGGGAAGCTGTTGTTTGTCTGCCTGTCCCTGACACTTGGCCTCCCATTCATCTCACTCCAAGGCTGCCGAGCTCTGTTTACCCCGGGGCAGCTCTTTTCTGCTCCTCCATTTTTCCCCCTCCTTTTCATGCTGTCTTTAAAAGCATTACTGGATGATCATCAAGGATTGCCATTGAAACTTTCAAGCCCCTATTTTTGTGTACTTAGTAATAATTATCCAGACTTGCCCTCGAGTGCAAGGAAGTCATAGCAGGGCGATGGGCTTTTTTCCATATGTCAACCTGTGGAAAGGCTTGAGCAAATTGTGTTCAGCAAAGCCGTAATTAAGGGCTGTGTTAATGGTGTGTTGATCTTCACTGCTGATAGAGTAAAGAAATATTTGATAGCTGTAGTCATTATCTGTTTTTATAGTTTTTTTGCCCATGACAACGACAATAGCCTATATTATCTTCACTATATAGTCTGGCAGCTGTCAACCATAGTCATCATGAGGGTTTTCAGCAACTTCTGCTACAATAGCGAGTCGGACCAGACAGCCCAGACTTTACTCCCTAAACACATCAGTGTGTCTTGGGCATCATTGTTCACCAGTTGTCCTTTCTTGGACCAGTTTTGGTAGGTGTTGACCACTGCATACTGGAACTAGCATACAAGACCTGTTGTTCTGGACATGCTATGATCCTGTCTAGGGTTGCAAGGGTAGCAAGCCTTAAAAAAAATAACAACACATACAAAAGGGGTTTAGCATAAGTGGTGGAAGAAGTCTTCACATCCCTTACTTAAGTAAAATTACTAATAGTATGGCATACTGTAAAAGTACTCTGTTACACATAAAATTAAAACAATGTAGTCGTTATCATAAAAATTTACTTAAATTAAAGGCACATATTGCAGAAATATACACACAGACACACACATGCACACTGTGATGTGTGTGTTTTTTTTATGGCATACTTTATGGTTAACCGGAGTTGTAGACATGTAGCTAGTCGGAACCGGGAATCCAACTTCTGACCTTGGGCTCATAGATTCCTGCTCTACCTGCTCAAGGTTCCTCATATATCTATCCCTGCCCATTTTTCCTGCTTCCAACAAATCGATGAATGTTCATTTGTTACCTAATATATCTCACCCTTCGACAGGTGCTATTGTAACAACATAATTTTGATATTGTTGTTTATTTTGGAATCTATCACAGATTATGTTCATGTGCTTCCATTAAATATCTCTGTTTATTGTGTGATTGTACCAAAACAGTAGTTTAGTGTAGTATGCGCAGATAAGGTGCCACCTAACTAAATGTTATTGCTATACTGCTCAAATAATAGCAACTACTTTTTTCTCCAGGTCCCCTGTTGAACATGCAAACTGTTGTAAACTGAATGATAGATGAGAGACCTTTGTATCTGCACTTTGTTGGTACCAGTACTCTGGATGTGGTTATGTAAGAAATTAGAGTTGATAAACTACTTTTTCATTGCCACTCATTGCCCCTGGCTACAAAAAGAGGAATTGTAGCGGCCATATTGTGACTGCGTCCATTGACTCTGAGACTGACACTAAGAGGAGAGGCTTTTGAGAATAAAATAACAATAATAACATGCGCTACTATTCTAATGGGTAAACATAGCCGTTAAAAGGTGGCAGGGTTAAATGGATGCAGAGCACCAGTAATTGCTCCCAGCCCATCATGACTCCACCCTGAACAGACCCTTTGAAACCTCAACATGGAGTCCTAGAGAGTCGGTGTCTCTGCTTGGGTCGGAAGGAGGGAGACATATGTCGTTCATTCATCACCTAATATCAGACTTTTATGTTTGGTCCGAATTTCTGGTCATATAACCTGGCTTAGTAGTCTCTTATGTAAATGTGAAAATAATAAATAAACATTTAAAGAACATCCAAACATGGCTGGAAAAGCAAAAGCAGCTTTGATCACAGTTTCCTTTTTAGGGGACATAGGGTTAGGCAGGTTTGAACAGCTTTTCTCCCTTAATAAATGATATAATAAATCATGTGAAAGCTGCATTTTCTATTTCCTCAAGTTATCTTTGTGTAATATTAAAATTAGTTTGATGATCTAAATTATTTAAGTGTGACAAATTTCACAGCACTGTAGGTGGTTGCTTCTGTGGAGATATTTTCCAAACAGCCTGATGATTGGTAATAACTCTGCTCAGTTAAAGGGAGCCTAATGAGTTCTTCTCTCACAGCTTTCACCTCTGCGCCCCCACTTAGCCAAAACACACAAGTTCAGGACAAAAACGCAAACACGCTGGCTGATTTTCCCTGTCCAAACAGACACATGTGCATACAGGCACACGTAGACACTTAACACAACAGAGTGACAGGAAAAGGCCTGGCTCATGGTGTGTTCATTGTCTTCCCTTACTTAGGCTTAACATTAGATACATTTCTAACCTTTGTCCTGCTCATTCCTCTTCCTGGTTCTGGTCTTTCTGGCTATCTTCTTTCCAGGCTACGTGTGAAAACTAGATACTATTGACTAAATTGTTTTTACTTCATTCTTCTCTTCTTAAAAGGAAGAGATTGTAACCATTTGGTCTTTTGTGTTTGTGTGCACAGTTTCAAAGTGAGTTTACCTTGATGTGTGGGCTCCATTTGATTTGAGACAAAAGAGGGCTATAAACAAGTTGAGGCTGAGTTCTTTGTGTGGCCAAGCCATGCTGCAGTAAAAGCTGAGCTCAGAGTGGAGGAGCTGGAGTGTGGAATTCACTAATGGCACATGCATGTTGGGGCCCCTGAAGAGAGGGGGTCATTTCAGCCATCGGTGTGTGCGCAAACACACAGAGAGCCTGTCTGCAGCTTCCCCCCAATCCCACGTATCCCTCCACAACACAGAGAGCCTTGAAACCAGCAGGGTTTTTTGTCTATGTAAGTCTGGTCAACGTTTTTGCTAACCTTTGTATAAACTCTACTAGTGTGGGTCACTCAGCAGAGGGGTTTAGTTGGGTGGGAGGTGGGCAAAGTATTTTGTTGCTGTGTGGCGCTGCGATGCTCCACCTTAAAGGCGTTTGTTAATGGGGCGGGCGGTCATTAAGCCCTGAGAGCAGAGAGACTGAAAGGAATGGGGCCACAGGCCCAGGCTTTAAATCCTCTGTGCCAATAGACTCTCTGAAGCAAAATAATGGCATCACTCTGTGTGTGAGTTAATGGGAGCTGATAGCATGAAGGCTGGGGGGTCAGCGGGTCACGGTCTTGTGCTAAGTTGTCAGGGAGCTGAATGCCGTCCCTGGGCCCACAGCAGGGGGAAGAGCTGGGTGGAGGGGGAGGGGTACCCCCTGCCTGGCCTTCTCCCGTCACCCCCACTCTTGTGGAATGTGAGGAAGATGAGGGAAGAGGAGAAAGGTCTCCAGGAGGGAAGGGTGAGGAGACGGATGTGAGATCATGGAACTTATTTTTTTCTTCTCATGCTCCAGCCCCTCTCTTCTCTTGTCCCCTAACCACAGAGTTTATGAGCAATATAAATGTATGACAGCAATGAGCACTGTGGACTGAAGCAGCCTCTGAAAGCAGTCAGCAGTGCTGCGTTTCTGTTGAGTATGGTGAAGACAGAAGTCTACCTAGGGAGCAGTAACTCACTTTGGAGTGCTGAGGGCTGTCACTGGAAGGACTGCAACCATGAAAACCAAATTAACAAGCTGATTTACTGGACAAAGATGTTTAGAAATCAGATGCAACCTTTGTTCCACTGCGAGGAAAAAAATGTGTTCTTATCCTAAGCAGAGTTTATTAAAACAAGCAAAACAGATTTTTCTGGCCTTAGCATTTTGCTGCAGTTATATTTGTGTTAATTGTCCCTTAGTGATACACTAAGTGTACTCCTGACTTCATTTTAGCAAACAAGATCTGTTCCAAAATCCATAAGTGCATGTGTGAGCAGCAGTGACAGACTTTATGCCGTGGTCAGTGTTTAATTGTTACAGTGCCCTCTTGAGGCAAAGAAGAATAGTGCAAGTCTTCAGCTGGCCTGACCCCACTATCCCCTCCACTCCCAGGATATGTATAGTTGTGTGTGTGTGTGTGTGTGTGTGTGTGTGTGTGTGTGTTGGACGGATGTGCATGTAGTGGTATTTATACTAGGCTTAGATTTCAATACAGTGCCTCCTTCAGTATTTATAGAGCAGCCATCTGCTCTGAAGAATAAAAAGAGATAGTTAATCCTTTAAAACTCAAGCCTTCCTTTTTACTAGGCCTGTTTGCTTTTGTTTATGTTTTGTTTAATGACTGTCTCTCTGCCTTTTTTAGATGCCAGTGTGTCACCTGATGCCCCTAAACAGAGCCACTGGTGTAATGTGGCATACTGGGAGCACCGCACACGTGTGGGTCGCCTCTACACAGTGTACGAGCACTCCGTCAGTATCTTCTATGATCTACCTCAGGGCACGGGCTTCTGCCTGGGCCAGCTTAACCTGGAACACCGCAGCAGCACCGTTCAGCGCACACGAGGCAAAATCGGCTACGGCATCCTCCTCAGCAAAGAACAGGACGGTGTTTGGGCATATAACCGCAGTGAGCACCCCATATTTGTCAACTCCCCTACTCTGGACATGCCGAACAGCAGAACTCTGGTGGTGCGAAAAGTGATGCCAGGCTACTCAATCAAGGTGTTTGACTATGAGCGTTCCTGCCTCCTGAGGCACACCACAGAGGCTGACCTCCTAGACGGACCCTACGACCCCAACAGTGTGCGCATCAGCTTTGCTAAGGGCTGGGGCCCCTGCTACTCAAGACAGTTCATCACCTCCTGCCCTTGCTGGCTGGAGATCCTCCTCAACAACCACAGATGACACAGACGGACCCCACAAACTATCCCAAATATCATCTACCTAGATTTAATATAAAGTTTTATATATTATATGAAATATATATTATACTTGTAAATACGGAGTCATTTTTACAATGTAATTATTTATGTATGGTGCAATGTGTATATGGACAAGAGGAAAAAACAGAAAATGCACTTTGGCTTATATATATATTATATATATAAATATATATAAAGATAAAGAATCTTTCAATACCAACTTGAGAAATTATACAGCAAAATTAGGATGAGCCTGGATTTGGTGTATAGTTTTCATATACTATTAATATCCAGACAAAAAGCTAACACCATTCACACATTGATAATAAAGTATTCGCATAATAATTCTCTGTTTGGTCTGAATCATTAGCACTTGTATACTGCATATTGAGCATTTTTCTCTTTCCACCTTTCACCAGTTGTCAAGAAGAAAAGTATCAGAGTGTTGTTTCACTGTGTATTCACAATTGTTACTGTGTGGAGTAGTGTTATTGATAGTAGTGGGTATAGAGGAGTTAATTAAAAGTCCCAAGCAGATAATTGATATTTATATTACAGTATGAAGCTTGTATACTGGATCCTAAAACAAAGTGAACAACTGTTCCACATGTCCTTGAGGTCCTAAAGAGCCCTAGTAACGAGGGCCGACAAGAGACGGTGTAGTACAGGACAGTGTAGGAGGAAATGATGGAATGATTCAAGCTCAGCAGTTAGGACATCCTTCCAAAGGTGCTCCTACTTCAACACATCATCACTGGCTCACAGTCACAGGCCTTGGGTCTCCACAGCCAGCTTGTCTCACAATGGATGATGTTATAACTGACCGGGAATGCAGCACCCTGCAACCGGCACAGTGATACTGGAATGTATGCAGAGAAACCAAGAAGTTTTACAAGCCTACTGGAATCTTAAAAACTACAGCCAAGGTGGATGTGGTTTAGCTGGCTTCCTTCGTAATTGCTGGTGTTGGGTTGTCAGATTGGTGGTGGTGGTGGTGGTGGAGGGGGGAGGGTGTCTCTGCCAACATTCAGCAATAGAGGCATTCAGTAACACTGATTCTGGTTTAATGAGTGCTGAACTGTGCAGTTACAAGGATACATGTTTTGAAAGTGGCTTCTCTCACACATCAAACCTACTGGAAAAGCTCATTTAAGTTTGTGAACAACATAGTTTGAGCAGAGAAACAATGAGAGATTCTTTTTTTATGATAGGGTTGTTTGTTTGTTTTTTCTTTTAAATTGCTACTTTCAAATCGGGTGTGTTGCTGAGTGCATCGTCTCTGTCCTTCCCCTCCTTCATAAAGGCTCAGACAGCCTCCTCCAGGCCTGCTGTCTGTCTGGAGCCAAGACTGTGTAGAGTTCAAACAGCGGAGAGGAGTGGCTCCACTCCGCCTCTGTCTCTGCCTCCTCTCTTCCCTACAACTGGGGGCCATTACTCTGCTCCTTTGTGTCTCTGTTATGGGAAAAGGGCCCACCTCACCACTGGAGAGGAACTGGCAGACAATTATCTGGGGTTGCAAGGAGCTAAGACACATAGTGGGCAGATTACGCAAGCCACCACAGAGGGTATGAGAGGGGGCCTAATTAGACAGGGCTGGGCAGAGGCCAGGCGACAATACCCATCTACTGTAGCTGCATCTCTGGGAAGGTGCCTGCTTTGCTTTGCTGCAGAGCTGGAATAGTTGAGGCAGAAGGACTGTAACTCTGAGAAAGATGGAGGAAAGAAGGGAAAAGTCATGTAAGCAGCTTTGTGTGCTCCACGAGCTCAGGAATGGCATTGATTAGTAGGCTGCAACCCTCAGTCATTTTCTGGAGAATCCTGGATCACTCTCAGCCCCAAAACCGAATCGCCATTTTGTTCCAGTGTTTATGAAACACTGAGCTGCAGTTGCTGCTTTGCATTGATAAGAAATGGATGTTACAGAGAAAACAACATAACAGCCACTTGCACAACAACACCGACATGAAGCGCACTCTGTATGATGCAGAAATGCTACATTTGTGTGCCCGAGTCTCTGTGAGTTTGTTTGCGAGCACTGCTTTTTAAAGCTCTGCATTTCGAAACCCTGTTATTATGGCTTCTGTCCTGCCAAAGCCTCAGTGCATTCCTCAGACTGTAGATTCTTGTCTGTAAGCCTCTCCTAAGGCCCGATTCTCCATATTCACAATTGACATCAAAGGATTAAGGTCTGATAATTACAATCAAGTCTCTAAATTAATCTGCTCCTCTGTAAACAAAAGGCAAACACACCTGCAAAAACACCCCTCAGTTAAATGAAGAATCTTAATCTCTACTTGTTCTCATAACAGATTAGGGAACTAAAACAGACACAAAAGTCAGTATTGAAGAGTTAATAGGTCATTTGATCCAGGCAGATGTGGAGCAACCACAGCCCACTACTACTCTCTCTGCCCTGCACATCTGGCCCCTGTAAAAACACAGTGAGGTAATAGCACCTTTTGAAACACTGAGAGATTACACAGCGCCTGAAACACTTCCTGTTCTCTTTCTCTCTCTCTCTCTCATGAACGCCGGCCCACGGAAGTCTTCTCACCTTGGCTGAGGGTGTTAATTACGGCTCCTCACATCTGCCATGCTTGCCACTTACTGGGCAAGCTGACACATGCCAGTGCACAGGGGGATCCACGCTCTCAGAGGGGATTATGGGCCAGCACGCAGGGCAAACCAGGAAAGGGAGACTTTGCCTTATAGGCTGAATTTAGGACGGCATGGGTTACATGTGTCTTTGCCTGCACAGGTTTGTGTTGCGTCTTCACTTTGATCACAAGCAGTTTTTGAATCTTTTCTGCTGCTAAATCTAGCTTTGAGAGTGACATTTGCTTTGTACCTCCACACTGACAAACCATGATTCTGCTACTGTGCTGCAGGCCTCTAACCGAGCCTGGAACAGACCATTGAGTAAGCATTTAGGTGGTTTTTCAGAAGCCAAAAGCTGCCCATTCCTGATGCTTCTCTGCAGATCCCACCCTCCCCCAAGTAATTACAGGGTGCACAGGGGCCTCTCTGACGTACGAAAAGGATTTATTTTAGTGAGTTTCCACAGAGGTTAAAAGAATGCCACAGTGTGAGCACACGCACATGGACACACACACCCTTAGGCTCAATCCTAAGAGCATTTATCAACAGTATATTCCTGCCTCCCTGTCTAACTCATATCATAGCAGCACAGTGGTCCTTACTGTGGAATTGAAATCTGAATTAGCATGGACATAACTTCAAGAGGTATCTATTAAACCCTGTTGTCACTTGTTTGCATTCTGCTTATAAAAGAGTAAAAGCAGGCACAGTGAAGTCACAATCTATCTTTACTATACCACTCTCAACCTGACTGAATGCAGACGCCTCCTTTTTAAGTGCACGCAGGCATGACACCACTCTGTGTCTTTCGTCTAAACTATGATGTTTTTTTCCACTTAAAATCAGAATTCCTCTTTCTGTTAACCCCTGAATAAAGCCTCGCCCCTTAAAAGGCTTCATTTGCTGCAGCAACCACCAGAATTACATTCTTTTAATATTCCATTTTTCCTGGAGAGGTAGTGTTTTCTCTTTCTTTCTACATGAGGAGTTGCACTGATGAGAAGAAAAGATGTGTTTCTGAGTTCTGTATGATATTGTCTCCAAAAAATCCCTGTAATTTATACCAGCCCTTAATAGAGTTGCTTTATGGGCTATAATCAAATCCCTTCAGACCCCACTATCTAAATTGTGAGGCAATAGCACATGAATGCAGTGTGCTACGGCAGTGCCGAGATACTTATTTTTATGCCTACATGGTTGTGGTTGTGTCTGCCTGTGGGTTTTTGGAAATGTGACTCTGAGTGAACCAATCATGAATGAGTTTTAGAGTTTGTGCTAAGTAATACAAAATACATTCACTTAACACAGAGTCTCACATGTTTTGAGAGGTAATCCTATATATTAAAGTCTGTCATGCAAATTGATCTCGCCAAGAGCTCAACAACTTTTTTCCACAGGGCCAGTTTGTCCTTTTAGAAGTCTGAGGGTTTTTTTTTTTCCAAGAGACTGTAAAAGGGAAGATCTAGGAACGTGGCCCCCTTTTTTTTCTTCAGGGCTCCTAATATGTTCCATATTGTGAGTTTAAATGGGGTGGACTCAGGAAATGCAGTCACACTGCTTTGCCTTCCAAGCTTCCAGTCTGAGGTTTGGCCTGCAGTGCTGGTGGTTCTGTGGACTGGGGCTGATTGGGCGGTTGGAGCTGCCGAGGTGGTTAGGCTCAGCCATGTGGGCTTTCTTCCTCCTCTCCTCAGGAGCCGAGATGTCCACGTTGCTAGTTCTGTTTTGTTATGTTTCTCTGCCTGCACTGAGGCCCATTATCATGTACACTGCACATTAATGCCTCTCATTCTGTTTCATAAAGCAGCTTTGATGAAGCTTCATCATTCTGGTGGCTCAGAATTTTTTTAAGCTAAATTTTGACATTTAAGGAAATACACGTATTTATTTCCTTTCCAAGAGCTGAGATGAGAAGATCAATGCTACATGATGATCAATACGTATGTAGATGTACATGTTCGATATGTACAGAAGCAGGCTAGTTTTACTTGTGCAAACAATGAGACAGCAGTATTTTCAAATCTGTGCAAAGGCTCAGCCATAAATATATCAAATTGTGGTCTTACAGTGGTTATGTGCAGGGCCACGTCTTGGCAAAATGCAATTAGTTTCTGACTTCAGGTATGCTTTTTCAGACATATCCAGGTTTTTCCCTTTTCCTGTATATATGCTAAAGTAAACTAAGAGCCTGCAGCCTTACATTAACATACGGACATGAGGGTATTATTAATCTTCTCATCAACCTAGCATAATGCTCAACAACCTGTGTTTCAAAAAAAGTTGAACTGTTTCTTTAATCCAACAACATACTAAAAAGAATACATGACAAAACATAAGACAGTTCAGGTAAGCTAAGGAAAGACGGGTAATCCAGGGGAGCCAATCCATGAGTCAAAGTACAGCACTAGGCCTAAAATGTATGTTGTTACATCCAGTGCATCCAAAAATAAGATTATGTTTCTTTGTAGATATATATAAATTACATATTTTATTACACTTTAAACATCAGGACAGAATCACTAATGCTCCCCTGATGCTCATTTAGTTTTTTATTTGTTGTGAGATCTTTATTTAGCTGGTTCCAGAGCATGAACCAACCCTTCAGTTGTTGGGGATGACTTTATGTAGCTGTAGCTAAGTACTCTACTGGCCAGTCCAAGCCTGAGCTATGGGAACGTGTCTCTGAGAAGAGTGAAGATGAGTGAGGAGGCTCAAATTCCAGCCCAGAGGTCAGGTTTCACATTCTTGGGGCACACACCACTGCCTGTCTCCACACTGACATACCTGCTGAGTGTATTAGTGCCAGAAAGGGGCCACGAGTCTATGTGTGTGCATGCTTAAGTGTATCTGTGTAAATATGCACGTGGGGTAGTGTGTGTGTTTCATTCAAACTTAAGTGTGAAAATTAACATATTACATTCCATCATACATCATCAAACGTAGAACACACACAGAAACGTATCAAAGCAAACAAAGGAGTGAGCTGGGGTTTTTTTCCCTCACTCTCTCTCATGTGTGATACAGCGGGAAAAACACACACAGATGTAGAGAGGAGTTGGCTCACCAAATCAAACCACGCACTCATTACTCCATGCACGCCATTCACAATCAACTCAGAGGGTGGGTGGGAGTCCAAAAGAGCAAAAAAAAAAAAAAAGCAGGGCTCCTTCTAGTCTCATTTGAGTAGAGCTGATGCCCTTGAAATGCTGAGGAATCCAGAGGGGAAACCGCCGCAGCTTTTTAACTACTTGTGGTGCCTACTGGGCTGCTGTGCTGCAGCATTTTATTTCCGTGTAAAAGTTTGTTGAACAAAACTGACTTGCCTTTGTTATTGTTCAGTTATTTTGTTGTGATTTTAATGGAAAGAAGGATATGAATACCAGTCCAGCCGCACACAATGGTTTTCATTATATTAACAATAGTGTTTATTTCACTGTCTTTGAACTGGGCCTCTATGAGTAACATACGGGGAAAGTAAATCACTAATTGGATTTAAGTGAGACTCTTTTTGTTTCAAATGTAGTTACAAGACATATTTAGATTTGCCCCAACTTTTAGCTGTAGGGACAAAATAATTAAAAATTAAAAAATTATTTACATTAGTCCACCCTCATGTGAAGGTTTTATGGACTTTGACATCCATTTGGATGTTGATATCTGAATACCATGCTTTAAATTTATGTCAGGCTTGGCAACCCCAGTGCAGTGTAACTTTACATTTGATACCCACCTCTTTTCCATTACAGCTGCAGTAGAACAGGCCTGTGGCCAGGAGTTCCTGACTCATCTCATTCATTGTAACAATAAACTACAAATTTCTTAATGCAGTTTAATTTTCTTTTTCAAATATTTTTGGAATATTTAGCCAGCTTATCAAAGAAGAAATTAAACTGTGTCAAATATCACCAAAACAGAGAATCAGAGGTGCCCAGAGGTCGGGTGTTCAGTCCCCAGGCTTGGTGAATATGGGGTCCCTTGAGAATGTACAAAAAAATCCCCTGAGGGTTTTCCAGCCAACTAGAGCAGCCAGTGTTAATAACATGTCTTATTCCTTCAGGGCTGTGCAACATGATCTCCATCTGACATTCCTGGGCTTTTGTTTGTCTCCATTTCCACTGCTCTCCAGCCCCAACTGCTTCACTCGTCCCGTGCCATCCCATATGAGGCTGTTTAACATCTTAATCTGCTGCTGTCTTTCATCTGGCTCCTGTTAAAGCCTTAACAGAAAGATTGTGAATGCTAACTTCTGTCAGCACCTCGCTGTAAGAGAGCAAGGGAGAGGTGGAGAGAGGGAGAGGAGCAGACAGGAGAGAGACAAGGAATGGGAAGATTTAGAAAAGCAGATGAGTGGTGAGGGTTCACATTTGGGGTGGAGGAAGAAATACTTGAATCTAATCTGAAAGTAAAAATACCAATATAAAAAAACCCATTACAAAAATCCTCATATTTTAACAATTTATACAGCAAATCATAAGCATAATCATTCAATAGTAAAAGTACTGGAACATGCCATTGACACACACATTAACTTATTAATGAAATATAAAACTGTTCTAGTTGGACAAGGTGGTGGTTAGATGTTGTGAGATGATTAATGAGGTCAAAAGAAATATTCAATTATTTTACCTCTGTAAATAATTGATGATTGTCTGAGATTGGCCTTCTCAGACAATCATCTATTTGATCATCTAATTATTTGGTGGGGCTGCAACTAATGGAATAAACAAAATTTATTAATTAATAAACAAATTACAAAATCAGTGATTTAATCTGTAAAAATGATTTTTTTTCTTATGTAGGATTATCTGAAAAAGAACATCTAGCTACAGATGTAGAGCTAGATATATGTATCAAATTTCACAATATTCTCACTAAAATATAGATGGGTAGAAGTATGAAGTAACATAAAATAGGAATACACAAGTACTAGTACCACAAAGTTGTACTTTACTGATGTCCAGTACATGAGTACATGTACATGTACATGTAGTTACTTTCCAGCACTGCAAAGCAAAATACCCTCAGGTCAGTGCTTCATATAACTACCACTCCACCTCACCTACATGGATATTTATGTTCCTCCTGCTGTAACACAGTATAGATTAAATGCCTGAGTGTATGACATGGGTTTTCTGATCATTCTTCCCTCTACACCACCAGCTTGTACCTGTTAAGACGAAGTTTGGAGGAGTAGACAAACCAGGTATCTCTGCTGCTCTTGTCAGACTGTTTCTGAGCTTGATGGCATGGTTCTCACAGATTCTTCAGCAGATTTATGGGAACGCCCATCTCCTTGCCTGTGGCTGCAGGTACGAGTGGCGGCAGCCTGACAGAACTGATGGGCCTGATGAGGTTCTTACAGCTATTAACATGGCAAAAAATCACTGATAGGAATGAGCCGCCAGCTACAGGTGCCACGTCAGCTTCATTACACAACCGGGGGTCTTACTATCATTAAGGAGCCAACATAGCTGAGCATAAAGCATCACACAGATCAATGCAGGTTCTGTGCCATCAATGGGCATATCTCATCTCTTCACTGGCATTCCTCTAATTGCTTGAGTCTTTTTTTTACTTTGACCTGTATGAACATAATGAAGCAATCTAGGGGAATTAATATAAATGCTGTAATAACTGCCCTTAGGGATACTCAAAATCAGGATAATAGCAGGCGCCTTGCACGACGAAAGAAAAAGAAAATCCTCATTACACTTGCTTGTGCATTCTTCGCGAATGGCCGACATGCTGCAGCTTGTCACTTGTGCTCAGAAAATGTACAGACTTATCTATGTGGCTGTTCATTCCTCCTTTGCCCCGTCCTTCTCCCTTCACATTGAAGGACGGGGCCAGAGTCTGGCAGAATGATGTGTTTGTGAGGGATATAATGAAATTTATATTTTTTGTAATGTGTTTTATGTCCCGTGGCGCTCCAGTGTGAAAGTTCAGTTCTTCTCCAGAAATCCAAGCTGCAGTCTTAAACTCTCATGCAAAGTTCTCGCTCTCAGATACGGGTTTAAACTGAGGGCAGGGTAAATTTGGTCCTCCGTGTTGGTGTATTTTTACTGGCATGTCCACGTTTTTGGGCACAACCAGGCATCTGCTAGTATTTCAGGTCTCTGGCACAGTCTCAGTCAGAGAGGTACAGTATCAGGGGATTTTTTCCCTCTGGTGATGGCTCCAGTTCAGCCTGAGGCCTGTTCACATCTAAAGAGAGGTGCCGTGTGTCAATGTGATCACTGTGTGAGAATACAAGAGAATAGGCAGGTGGTTGTTATAGCAGGACAAGCTAGAGACACATTGGTGAAGGCCAATCAGACCTAATACATGAGGAGTCAAAGAGCTGTTTTATTTTGTTTTGACTGGACAAATATTTGTGAGTCCATTATGAGGTTACACCTACAGACATGGGCTTAGGAGACAGTAGGAGTTTGTTTTCATCCTTTTCATCTTCCCCTAGCTGGTCGCCCTCTTCCTTCCCTACTCCACCCCCCCAGCAGAGTTTTTAATATCAAAGTGCGCTGTCTGACAGGGGGAAATCTGAAACAAGGGCTCTTTTGTTGGGTCTCTCTCTAACTGGCCGGGAACGACAAGAACTTGTCAACCGTTGTTCAGTTAGAAAGGAAGATGAAGAGAGGGAAAAAGGGCTGGGACAGAATTGGCTCTTCTACAACGTACAAAAGAGATTATTTAGGTGTCTGGCAGTGGGTATGAAACTGAATAACTTAATTTTAGCTTATTAAGGAGCAGACATAATGTAGATATGAAAACACTATGAATTTTTCAGATTCTCCATATATTTATTATCATCACACATAATAGTCTGCGTCTGTGGAAGAGTGGGAAGGGTGTTGTGACTCGGCCAGAAAACAGAATGACAACCACAGCCAGGGAAAATATATTAGTTTGCCTCATATTTACAGCCATGTACTAAAGCACAAATTTGAGATAAACTTCAATATATATATATACATATATATATATAGTTATGGTACTTTGTACTTCTTCTTTACTGGAAGAAAATACCGTACCAACCTTTTACTCTACTACATTTACTTAACCACTAAGACTTGTTGCTTCAATTAAACATATAAAACAAATGATGTATTATCATGGATTAAACATCCTGCCCACGCACAGAATAATAAAGTTGTAACCAAAGGAAACCAACATTGGAGCCACTGTCCTCTTGAAAGTTTTATTTTTATCTTTTGTACACAAGATAAAATAAGACTAAGACATAAGCGCCTCCACCCACACTAGATTGTTTGTGTGACTGTAGCTGGGCACAGCAGAACTGTATGATAAATGCTTATGTTATTATATTAACATGCTGATGCTCAACACACATATGCCTATCGTGCTCTTCAGGTTAGATTAGCATGTGAAGATGCTAAGATTTGGTAACAACATTGAAGTACAGCTGAGGCTGATGGAAAATGCAAGTTGAAATTTCTTCATATGCACTGTGAGTTCATCACATTATGGTACAGTCCATCCTTAGAGGAACGTGAATTTAATGACAATCCATCCAGTAGTTGGGAGATATGTCACACGAAACCACAAAGACAAAAGGTCAGACGATCACAAAAGTCTTTATGGTTCATCCTCTGGAAACCACACATCTACACAAAATTTTATAGCAATACATCTGATAATTGATCTACTCAACAAACAGACCATCATCGCTATTTCTGGTGTCATACCACTAAAATGTCGTATTTAGACACATTGTCTCCATAAAAAAGGACATCCTGAATGACAAGCATTTTTACTTGATAATAATTAGTAGATAATAATATTTTTATTTAAACTGAATCCTGAATGCAGGACTTTTACTTTTTACAATCATCTGAATCATCTTCCATTAAACTTCAAATACGCCATCCAAAGAGTTATGTGCTTTTATGATGGAAAAATTAAAATGCCCTCAGCTCTTTTGAGATACCACAGCACTTGACAAAGGTCGACTTTTAAAGAAAGATATTTAGCTTGTTCTCACAGTAAACAGTGGGGATAAAGTCATGTCTGAGATGGTGATCATGTGATGTTGAGGATTAACAATCTATGTTGAGTTTGTGCAGTCTTTTTAGTTCTGATCGTTAACCTGCCAAAAATCATCAAGTCACCACACCAGAGATTGTTGACTTTAATCTCTGTGAAGTGTTTGTTCATGTTAGCGACATGGTGACAATAAAGATCGGCTGGATTTTAGGGCTATTCATGCTTTTATCTCACTTTCAAACTAACAGAAAAAACAGAATTTGCACTGACTCAGGATGTTCTTGCCATGTTATGTAGAAACTTTATTTGGCTTGTTTCTACAAAGAACATCCCTATGAGCAATGGTTCAGACTGTAGGTATGAACATGTACGGTATGCTTACAGTGATCTGTAATGTACACCAGGAAAAGCGAGTGTGTGTGGCTGATAGCCAGCTGAGGCCACAGATGTGCAGCACTGTTTGTGCATTGTCCTATGTTGTCAGTGTGTAGTGAGGAGCCGGCTACTGGACACACACTGCGGGATCTGGGCAGCAGATGATGGCTCACTGTTTCCAGAGATAAGCTGTTGGCTATTAAAAATTTACACCATGAGAATGAGAAGAAGTTTGTGAGGGAGAAAGATGTGAAGCTTAAAAAGGCTTAAATGTTGTACGTTGGCACACAATTATCATTCATCTGCAGTCAGGTTTCAGCTCCTCTGGTTTCTGGTTTCTACCAGCTCTTGTTTGGTGCTGAGCAGATGAGACACAGCGGGTTTACCACAGCTTTTTTGGTGTTTTGCTGCTGTTGGAAACAAACTGTGCGACAGTAGAACAACACTAAAGTAGTTTATCCCTTTGGTGAAAAAATGAGTACAGTGTGTTAAATAAAACAGTGTTGTTATGAGTCCCAAAAGTCAAAACAATAAGTTGAAAGATGCTACAATAGGAATAGATAATTGATGGTGGCAGAACCATCAGCACTCAGTCTTCTTTTCTTCTGTTAATCAATCAGCAAAAATAAATCAGTCTCTAATTTCCTCATTCTTCTGTAGCATCTTTTCTTATGTTGCATGTCTACAATCTTGATGTGGTTGTATACGTAGCCATAACACTGTTACAAAGCCTTCTTGTTCTATGTATCTCCTCTCTCACGATTTCAGGTTTTCCTTTTCTGTCATTAAGCAAACGTATCTGTGTTTTTGTTGAGTTTGTCCTCCTCATGCCTCAGTTTTCCCTTTTTCCATTCAGTCATGTAGATGGCTACTTTTTCCCACACTGACCTGCGAACAGAGAGTTAAATCAACAGAGGTAACACTCGTCTACCTTCCCACCAACTTGTTTGCTTTCCATCTTACGCTACTCACGGAAAATTGAAACCTTACTATTTTGAGACATTTGAAGGGGGAAAATACTCCACCCAGAAGTTATGCAATTTATAAATATTTTTTCCGCTATTTCTTTCATGTGTTATTCAAGAATGGTCAGCACTCCTCAAGGGCCACGTGTGGAGTGCATGGAGGGATTGTTGGGCAGGCACAGCACTCTGGGAAGAAGTGGAAGTGTTCTGTCATGGTTGAATTTGGTGATTAGAGACCATTTGTTTCTGTCAGTGCAAAAAGCTTGAACCTTCTCTCTGTGTGATAGATGAATTAGGATAAAAGGAGCCACGCTCATCAATGAAATGCTTTGACACCGAGATGTCCTGTGATTACCTACACCAGAATATTTTTTCTGTGATCGACCTGATCATCCTGATCAAGAAAAATCTTAAATCTTCAGACAGTTCTTCCCTGTGTCTGTTCTGTGTTCTTGTATCCAAACTTGTTCTACTCTTACTCTACCCCCCTGTTGGTTTCTTCTTTATCTTTGTCTCTCACACACACTCATGCACATACATAATAAACATACTAGTTGATGACCTGGCTAATGCTTGTTCCTTGTCTAAAGAGCAGAGATAAAGACAGAGAGGAAAGTGGCGAGTGGTGCAGTAGACCCACCTCCCCTCCTGTCCTCCCCAAGGGGATCGGATGTTCTCAGCCGTTATAAGCAAGCAAAGCTGGCGGCCGGCAGACCGTCTGGCTCCAGAGCAGCCCGGGCACACAGACAATGCCAGACCTTCTGTCATGAGGTTTGCTTTCACTGAGGTCAGCTAAACAAGTCTTCAGGCCCTAAACACAGCCATGTGCTCGTGCACTCTACCACCCTCATAAACACACGCACATCTGAACACACTCAAGATAACTTACTTTATTTCCTACCTAAGGCAACAGTGTCAGCCTCTTGTTTGTGTTGTCTGTGTCTGTGTTTGCG
Organism: Ctenopoma multispine; assembly: GCA_034779795.1. Lineage (NCBI taxonomy): Eukaryota > Metazoa > Chordata > Actinopteri > Anabantiformes > Anabantidae > Ctenopoma > Ctenopoma multispine. The sequence continues at coordinate 14,160,945 of JAUYWH010000024.1, forward strand.
GTGTCGCTCTGTTCTGCAGTCAATGACCTCATTCTCCTTCTCACCTCAGGGGAGAGACCGTCGCTTGGCCTGCTCACTGTGCCAACATCAACATACTTTGTACATGGTAGCATTTTGATTAGAGCATTGCTATACATTATTGGACTGTCACCATCAACTGCCAGTGTACACTGTAATAACCAATGTATCATAATCTCATTAGTGAGTATAATCAGTGTAGAATTGTGGATCCAGTATTTATATTAGAAACACAATATATTGTTGTGCAAATACTAGAAAGTAACAAAAGATATGTACTTATGTACTTTGGTTACAGTTTGGATGTGTTGCATTACATGATATGAGTATTTTATTTGTATGCTGTGCAGTATTCTTTAACATTAGTAGGCTGCCACCTAATATAAGAACATAATTGTATGTTATTCAAGGATAACATAAAATTGATTATTCTCAGTTACAATTAGTGGAGCTTGTACTGATCAGCAAGCAAATGAGAGAAAGGTAACTCTACAAAATCCCTAAGAATACCAATTAATGAATAACTTTGATTTTAGGCGTCTGTGGAGATTCATCCAGTTGAAGTTGTCTTGATGCCTTTTTAGGCATCATATTAATTTTGTGACTAAAAGTATCATAGTGTACCATCTTGTTCCAGCTGTAAATACTGTACATGTTTTGCCCATCAATTCACTTCCTCAAAATTCTGCCTTATGATTTGTCATCTATTTAAAGCTTTGGATGGATCTGCACTAAAATTTAAAGGTTGTGTGGGTCTGAGCGATGTTTTGCTGTGCCACATGAGTTCGTAATGATTGACTCACCTGCTGACGCTGCTGTGTATTTTGCCTCTGCACAAACATATTTATTTTCCTATAAGTAATACAACTCCATTATTTGTCCTTCCCAGTACTAAAAAAAGTTTTAAGGCAGTGGCACTTTCCTTTGTGTCTGAAGGCATAGACAGAGAGACGAGGAGGGATGCTGTGTGGATCTCCTGTGTTTGTGGATGTGAAAATCAGGCCTGCACTCATGAGAGCAGAGTAACTTTTATGAGTGAGTTATTCCAGCTGAGGCTTCTTTGTAGCCTGCTGTGACTGTTTTTGATTTCACAGCTCACCCCTTCTCCTCTAGCCCAGTCAGCATCCCTCCCCCATTCCTTAACCCCTCCCCAACCCCCATACTATACACTGATACTCACTCACATTGGCTCTCACATGTTAAAGTAAGCGACACGCACCACAACAGGTGTTTACACTCGCTTGTCTGTCCACACAGGTTTCAGGGTGATTTATGAGGGATGAGAGGAAATTAACCATGTAGGATTACATTGTGAGTGTTAAGACGCCGGCAAGACCTGCAGAGTGTGTGTGGTGTTCTTTGTAAAATACTGCTCGTCTGCAAATGTGAGACCTCTGATAGACAGACAGCTTTAATAATAATGAACCAGGTGCTTTTTTGACTTGTTCTATGGGCATGAAGCATATCATGGTCCGCACATTTATTTAGCACATGTTTTTCATCGAGTTTGGGGCTGGTGTTATGACAAGTTTTGCATACTTACCTTACTCTTACCTTAACCTGAAACCTAACCTGCCCTAACCCTAACCACACAGGGAAGGCCACTACATGGAACCCCAGCTACAGTGAGGAAAGTATGGACACATGCAATGGCATGCATCTCGGGAAGCTGGCAGAAGTTGGCACAACGTCTGCAACCAGAGTATAATGGCTTGTGCAACCTCAGTGTCTGGGGGTTTTGTGGACATTTTGAGGGTTCTGGGTGTATTGGTCAGGAACATTTCGACACAAAGCCGTTCTAGAGTCACTGGGCGATCACTCTACCTACTGTGCCAGTGTCTGCCTCACAAATATAAACCAGATGCAACTTTTAGAATTCAAAGCATCAAAAAAGCCAGTGTATACTGTATATATATATTTATATATGAAGAGACTCTAGACTCCAGTCTTTTGCTCTTATTTTTCCCGCAGGGGTATTATGCTGTATAAAATAATACAGTAGTCTTATAATATCTATTGTAATTACCTAAAATTATGTAGTTACTGTAGGAACCTTACACAAAGGATTTGCCAAGTAGAACAAACAACTCTGCCATTTTAACCTGAGTAGGTTACAGGGCAATCTTTAGAGAAGCAAACAACAGATACATGCTCTAAATGTTTCCTTTTATCCTCCCTCTCCTTGGGCCTTCTCTCACTGTAGTCCATGCTTCTCTCCTATATCTTTTCCCTTCCTTCTCAGCCACCCCTGTTTTTTTATCACTCCCTCTCTCTCTGAATGAGCTGCCCTCGGATTACTGGGGCTTGTGGAGGTCTATCAGAAACATGTGTGGAGGGTTGGAGGCGGCTGATGGGAAGTCCTTCGTCAAGCGGCTCCTCATTTCTCCTAAAGAGCTCGAGCCAGTGGGGAAGAAAACCTCTCAGCGAGTTCAAAGACAGAAACTTATTAGCTTTTTACAGGATATTATTTTCCACTGAATGGATAAACAGGAAAACACTTCTCACCCTAAACCACTCACTGTGAAACACAGAAGTCAGTTGGAAAACTGGATCATACACTCATCTCTCGGCACAACCTTCAGTCATCACCGCTCCAGCTTTTAGCCTATAATTCTCCTGCCCTCTGTCTCTGTCTGTTTGACTAACTCTGTGTTTGTTTGACTGCAAATTATACCACCAGAGACATGACATGTTGGGATTTTGGGACGTCATAAACAATCATGGATAATAACACTAAGGCACACTATTAAATAACTTAGAAAGAAGCAACTGAATGTCAGGCTGCTCTCACAGATAGTGTTCACAGTGTGAACTTGTTCTTTCCTGATTTAAAATCTTTCATCATAACGGTGTTGATGTGTGACAGTGGCTAAGAGGGACAAAAAGAAGGAATTTACACTTTTAATATGAATTCACTATGTTGCAGAGCACTCAAACACTGCCACCTTGTGGACACCAATAAAGGCATGAAGTTGCAGTAAGAGCATAGTTTTCAAAACAAAACTCGTAATATATATGAAACTGATGTTTTAGACTTTGTGGTCTCATATTATATATATATATATATATATATATATATATGTGTGTGTGTGTGTGTGTGTGTGTATATATATATATATAATATGTGAGCACAAAGTCTAAAACATCAGTTTTGAAAAAGTACACAGACCCTTGACTTAAGTAAAGATAAACTAAATGGCAACATGAAACACCCCATTATATTCAAAATCCCACCTACTTTAAGTTTGAGTGCTGAAGTATTGCCAGCAAACTGTACCTAACATTTTATAAGATTAGCAACACTGAAACAAGTAATTTGACATATTTTTTAAGTACAGAAGTATTGCCAGCAAAGTGTCCTTAAAGTGTCAAAGTTATCTACAGACTTACTCTGACTGACATTAGTTCTAACTACTTTATATGCTGTTGGGTATAGTAATGTAGTCCACTGGATTCTAACTTAGTGGCCATGCCAAACTAAAATAAAATACATCTGGGGTATGGGTAGAAAGAAAATTTCTTGCATATAAATTATTTTTTTATATATGTATATTAGATAGCTTCACAACTTTGAGTCACAGATGAGAAATTAGAGGAGCAATTACTCTTTTGATGGGAGTAGGCCCCTAATAGACACTTTATTTTTGTAAAAAGGTCACAAACCAAAAAGGTTGAGAGCTACATCAATTTATCTCCTGTAAAGTAACTTGTAGCTGTGCTAAACATAGAAAAAGTAGCAGACAACTTGAAAAACGGCACTAGTATGACTGCATTCTGGCATTTCATGCAACCAACAACAAACATATGCCTCAAAGATCAAAAGTCAGTGGTACCCTCCTTAGGCAAATCATCTCACATTACTTCCAGTCTATATTGTGTATATTTACCCAGTAGCTGCAAGTACATATCAACACATCAAACTCAGTATTTCTGTTTCTTAAGAAGCTTTCACTGCAGACCAATACTGCCGAAACAAGAAAATGTCTCGCTGGTCTCTCTTTTAGCTACTGAGCAGACTGTGAGCTGCCTGACAATGGGCCAGGAGGGGAATGGAAAAATCCACGGCATTTAGGTAAAACCATGTCATAAAGGCAACACTAATGAGCCGGAGGTTTTAAGAGAGGGAGAGGAGGAGGAGGATGGAGGAAATGGTTTACATATGGATTTGAAAGAGCGCAGGCATAACAGCTATGTTGTGTATTTAATGAAGCAAAGTAATCCTAGTGCTCATGTCTCTCCACTGCTGCTGTTCTACCACTCATCTTTTTTTTATTCTATCATGTTATTCACACACAAGTAACATTGAATATATTAATTTGTTGTGCAGAAAGTGTGTTACTTAATCTGACTGAATTGTAAAGGAATGTATCAAGAAAATAACACAGAGTTTGTGCTTTGTCACAAAACTGCTCCTTTGTTTTAGACCTTTCCAGAAAGTACTGAGTGCCTTTATAAACAATTAGATTGCATCTAACTGTGAACTACAAGGTCTCACTTTTCTGAGATTAGCAGCACTAAAACGAGTAATTTAAGATCTATTTTATACCTCTGTTTGGGTAAACTGCTGATGAAGCTGTGCAAACTTATGCATTGACCAGAGGCTATGTGCCAATGCATAATAGATAAATGTAGACGATTGTTGAGGAGTACAACAAGCCTGATTGTTTTCTTTTCCTGGAGCCACATTAAATCATCTTTTAAACCACATTAAACTCCATTCCTATTACACAGATAATAAGACTGTAGTTTTAATGAGTGATAGGTTGAATCTGGAAGAAGACAAAACCCACAGACCTTATAGATATTTTAGTCTCATTCAGCTCCTTCTTCTAAACATAAAATTTAGCAAACAAAAGAAAAAAACAAACAAATTCTAAATGACCTGAAAACAGTTTTGGTGCCTTGGAACTGAAAGAAATTGTAGTGTTAAGAAACCAAACGATCATCAAGACTTTGGACATATTGTTTCAAGCTAATGCAGTGCAGTAATTAAAATAAATCTGCAATTAAACTTTAACCTTAACAAATGTACCATGCAATGATAAAGTAATACTACACACAGATTATTTACTATTAGTTTGACATTTTTTACTAAAATTAACCATGACTTCTCAGTCTGCTGAAATGTAATCGCATACCCAAACAGGTGACAGCTGTGCCCATTAAAAATGTGTTAATAAACCTGATCAACAACAAGTGTTGCTTAAAAATTTCTGTGTCACAGACATTCACCTCTTTAACCACATAATGAAAACAGAAGTGGTGATTTAGTTGTGTGTCTGAACATTTTGAAGAGACTGTTTTATGTGAGACATAACAAAGACAATTTGATCCCAATCCGGTCGCCCTGTTCAGCTTTAATCCCCTTTCATCCTCTACATCTGTGGCCCCATGCAGTATGCATCTGCTTTTAAGTCCCAAACCACATTTTACAAAAGAGCTAAAGACGAAGGAACAATTACACTAAGTTGCAGTTGTTTATTCCAGCCTTGATACCATATCTCAGTGTAAGATTTATGGTAATTCATTAAATACAGCAGAAGTACAATCAGTGTAACCAAAATTCATTGTTAATTCCTAATTCTAACACTCATTTGCTGCTGTTGAATCAACTTTTGGAACTTTCTACTTTACCTAAATTCAACAGCTGAGGGTCAAGAGTGAAGATCACTTCTGTCATTGTGCAATACTGATGATTGTATTTAATTACTTCTCTGAAACATGGCTTCAAATACCTAATGCAGGTGATTTAGTCCAGAAATGATTCCGAAAGGTTGGTCTGTACCGGTTTGTTGTTGGGAGCCAAGGTGCTTAGTTAATAGAGCAAAAATATGCGTTTAAAATGTAAAATGCATGTTTGCAACACTACTATTAATGTATTATTATATTAGGATATAATATAATTAACTTTAGTCTCTTATTATTAATTGTTATCATATAACAGGGTTAGGGTAAATAACAGATAACATATGTTCAAAATAATACAGAACTTTCCTTATAAAAGAGTTACACATGTATTAGTGTCTTACTATTCAATTGCAGTTTTGGAAAATTAGAAAATCATAGTACAATTTGTTTACTGCATGTAAACATAATTTTATGTACCAGTGGATTTCACTAATATCAGTCATATTAGTGAGATTTCAAACAACTAAACCATGTATTCCTTGGCACACAATTGGAAAATGTATTGTGTAAATGTATGCACACATTTTAGCACACAGTGAGAAAGATCAAAAAGTTTACAGTTGCTTGTATACAAATACTAATGAGAACACTCTATAGGGAAACCAAACCAAAAATAGTGATGAGTCCAATAAGAGCTTTACACTGCCTGCAGCTCTCTGAAATAACCAAGTTTTAATGTTCAAGAGTAATGCTTAATTATCCATACATGGCCATTTACAAGAATGTTGCCACAGGGCTCGAGCTTCACAACAGTCCCCAATGTAATAGAAGATAGCATTATTGCGTGCAGTCAGAATTATTCACTGCATTACCCACGATTCATAGCATGTATTAACACAAGCAATTTCATGCATATGGATACAGTGGGTCTTAGCAGGGGAGCTCCTGATTGCTCTGAAACTAATTTCACAATCATTAGTTTTGGTGGTGGTGTGAGTGACAGAGTGTATTTACCAGATTTCAGAAAATGATAAGTTCCACAAGCGTTGTGGTGGAAGTAAAGATGAAAGTCTGATCTATGTGAAGTTCTGTGAGGTGTAATGTGATCTGTAAAGTGAATCCAGTCAACTTGTCCAACTTATCCCATTAGCAATAATAATTTCTAAGTGTATATTTTTGGTTATATAATTGTCAACCCATAACATTGATATTTTTAAAAAGCCACAGAAGCAGACATATTGTGTAAATATACAGGGCCAAGAGCTGGAGGTGCAGACCAGGCAGAGAGACATTTTAGCCTGGAGGTGAAGTTAATGAATCGTGTTAAAGTTGTATTCCATCCATATGTAAGACGAGGAGATATTTCGCAAAAGCCTCTGAATCAACTTAATGCTGTTATGGGCCATTGTTCACAATAAACATGTAAATTGTGTTTATGGAAGAGCATATAAATCAATGGCACTGATTCAGAAATACATTATAATCACAGTGAGTCCTTACTGTGTTTGTGCACAGCAAAGATCTGCATCAAACAAAAACATAAAGGTAACACTGCACTGTATATTTTAATGTACATAAAATATCTCGAAAAAGGGTTTTCAATAGCAACTGGTCCAGTCAACCATGGACCTGGATGACTGACAACCTTCACAGATAAAATGCAGCATATTTTCTTAGTATAATAGTTCTTTTTCAGACATTTTAACTTGACATGGTTGAAAATTTGTTTCTAATTTCATTAACAATAATACTGTTTTCAGGTGTCCCATAAAGTATGAAAACTCAAATTTCTACAATATAAATGTTTCCTTTCAATTCACAAATATCTGATGGGTTTGTAGTAACAGCAATCAGTCACCAGGTGGGGATATGTAATTTTTACATTGTTGGTACTAGTCTTTCAGATATATGTCTATGAGCTGCACTAACTTAGGAGGTAAAAAGTCTCAGCTGTATGCAGTTTTTCTTGCAGCTTGAAAATGTCTGGCAATAATTTTGGAGCCAATAAAACAAACTAAGAACATTACTAATTTTTAAGATCTAATTCTTAGTGGCAATGCAAACTCTTGCTGTTTGCTGGAGGTCACCATTTCTTTATAGTAATAACACAGTTATAAATGTTTGTAATCCATTAATAAATGCTGATTCTTACTCACTTTCTAATAGGCTGCATATCACCTGTTGATGTTACTGTCATGTTGTAGTAATAGTTTTTTGGCCTTTTCCACATGTGTCCTGGATTCTCCTGAGCAACTCAAGGCACACTAGAAAGGACAAAGCAGGTGCTGGAAAAGGATAACACAAGCCAGAGAGATTACAAACCTGGCAATCCAAAAACGTTTCTATTAATGACGCACCACTAATAGAAAACCATGGACAGAGCTCAGTGGATATATTGATTAGACCCGAGCACCAGTACAATTTATCTCAGAACATTTATTAATATTAATTAACAATAGTATGTTTCTGTTGGAGACAGAGGACAACAATTACAGGTTTAAATGGCTTTGTTACAGATTTAATAGCCAGTTTTTGATTGTTAATTTGCATTCAATAATGTGGCCACTATAGCATCAGCAAACAATGGTTAAGTGTTATACATAATAGATTTCCTATATAATTACATAAACTAAACTTAGCCTATATTTAAAGTTACTATATGCAGTTTAAGCTGCAATGACAGTTTTCATGGCAATTCTGAAATTTCCATAGATAAATATAAGATTTGAATAAGAGATCAGAGGTGTTTTAAGTACACAAACTTAATACTCAAGTAAAAGTATAAGTATGTGCCTAGACAAATACTCCTCTGCAGGTAGGAGTACCCTTAAATTTTTCTCTTTTAAGTAAAAGTATTAAAGCTCTAAATTTTCTTAAAGAACAAAAATAAAAGTACTTAACTAAGAAAACAGTGTATTTTAAATAATGTTGAATTTGATGCTTTAACGTAATTGTATGAATCTAGTCCAGGTTTGTTGTTATTTATTTTGGGATGTGATCCTTGAAAAAGTACCTAGTACGAAATAACTGAAAGTCACACTGTACTACGTGACTAAATTGAGATTAGACAGAGTGAAAAGTGGTTGAACACTTTAGCAAGGCACTGTATTCATGTCATTTTCCCATTTGGGGTTGAGCACATCTAAAGGCCTGATCCTACAATCGCCCCTGATAGAACAATTGGTTACAACTTATAAATTCTTTATAAATGGTGTCTTATTTGATTGTGGTTCTGCAAACTCATGCTTGCAAGTAAGAAATGTCAGTAGTCACAAATGCACACACATGTGAAATAAACAGAAGAGACACCTACAGATAATAAGACAATATAGACAATAGAAAAATAATCATACACAATGGAGAGAGACACTCCAAAGAGAGAGAACGTATGATCATGTATCACCTCCATAGGTCTCAAACCAGAGGAAGATTATTTGACGCTGCTGTGGTTCAGGTCAGAAGAAGATGAAGACGGAGGTAGGTCACTACTACACCAGATTTGGAGGTGCCACTGTCTGGGGAGAGATTGATGGCTGCAAGCAGCAGATAACAGCTTTCAGAGAGATTAAAAAAGGCGGCAGAGATTCTAGGGAAAACGGGACCCCACCCATCTGAGGCTGTGCTGAACAGCCACGTCTGATTCAAATGCTACAATTGGCTGTTGAGGCAATTACAGGTTTATGAAGGGCAAATGTGTGCACTACACTGACTTTTCTTTATTCATATCATACACTTAAAATGTAACATTCATCACAGAGAAGATGTGTTTATGGTATAACTGTGATTACAATAAGATGAATGGTTTCCTTAAAAATTAGAATCATTTTAAAGATTTATAGGATTTACAAAACTTTAAGTCACAACAGTTTGCCCATATGGACACACAAAAGACTATTTACTCTAATTGCTACTCCATCCTTGTCTAAGTATTGTTGTGACAGCAGCCCAGCTGATCGGGCCCCTCCAACACATTCTGCTTGTTTCCCACGCAGCTCATGAGCGGTCAATCACAATGCTATTGTTATCCCTCAGATTGTCTGCAGTCATTACTTAATCAGCCAGCCATCGTGCCTTTTGTCCAAAATCATTCTTCACTCTGTCCCCAAGACCTTCTCCTGTCTGCTGCAACCCATCTGCCCCCCTGTCTCACACATAGCACACAAGACCTCCCTCTTTCACGCACAAACACGCAAAAACCTCTCCACACCAGCTGTCCAGCTCCTGCCCCGCTGGTAGTGAAGGTGCTGGCCCCAAAGCAAACCATCAGAGTGCATATGGAAGGAGTGGTCACTGCTCTACAGCCTGTTTCATTTATCCGTGGCGATGAAATTTTAAACACAGATTTCCATCTTTAACTTTATCTGAACAAAACAATACACATACAAACAGATCTTACATACGCCACTGCCAACTGACTTACAAAGCATTTAACGTTCTGTAGGTGTGAATATGTATAAACACGACATGCAAGATCATGCATACATTTAATAAAGCATATGATAAAATCATTACTCATTAGTCAGTGAAGCTTGCTTTTTGATTTAGACAAAACATGACATTTTCTTGGGCTTCAGGAAATTAAATTAATTATTAGCTACAGTCCTAATTATTAATTCAATCAATTAAGCTCATGTTTAAGATTATTAATGTGAATAGGGCTACATCAATACCAACTGACTCAATCAATTCTTTGTTCTTTAATATTATTTTTCAGGCACCACTGCCAAAAAAGCTGTAATATTTATTTAAGAAGAAGGAAATAGAAAGCCTTTCCAAATGCTCGCTTAAAAATAGGCAGCAGTCATTGATGGAGGTTATAAATAGAAATAAGGAAAAGAGGCTGGTCCTAGATGGTATATTTATAGCACAGGCACACAGCTGTTTACTGGAGGCAGCAGCTAGGGGTACACTCATCAATGACACCATAAAACCCCAAATAACCAGTCAATGCAGAGATGCCTCCCTCGTCCATTTCTGGAAAGATGCATCTGAGGTGAAATTAAATCACTTTTATGAGGGGATCAAAGGGATTACAACCAAGGATGTTCTATTCATGGACACAGTAAATGCAAAAGTTGGATCACTTTTCAGTGTTGACATATCTCTAATTACAAAAATTTTTACATTTCTTGCCTCTTACGTTTAACATAAGTTGCACATAACAACAGGGTGTAATAGGGACATAATAAATCACAGACACGGGTTAATTAAAAGGTGTTTTAAAAAATGTCCCATACTCATAGTAATAACATAAAGTTATATTAACATAAACATATATGTATATAAGTGTATTTGCAAATTATCTACTGTATTTTTGTAATAATAGTCTGTTAAAACTGCATTTACCCGTACACTTACTTGATACAGGTGGAGGAGAGACCAGCTGACGGAAGAGCAGGAGGAGGGGCACTGACAGACAGCCGGGCTGCTGGATGAGCTGCTCCACTCCGATACACAACCGACTTCAGCGGAGGAAATCTGCGACACAAGCCGCTGCTGAGCCCCCGGCAGCAACCAGCGCTTCTTCTGTCTGGGAGTTGAGTTAGTTAGCTAGGCTAGCTAGGCTAACTAACTAACTAACTTAGTTATAATAATAAGCATTTCAGGAACAACCAACTGTGGTGGAGTCTGAACTTTATAATTATACCATAGCACAGCAACTAATTGTTTTAGTTGCTATTTAAAATGTCTATATTACCGTTCACTCCTCCAATCGTGAAGAGGCTTCTTGGCTGGAAGAAAGGAGAGCAGAATGGGCAAGAGGAGAAATGGTGCGAAAAGGCTGTTAAAAGCCTTGTTAAGAAGTTGAAAAAGACGGGACAGCTGGACGAGTTGGAAAAAGCCATCACAACACAGAATGTCAACACGAAATGCATAACCATACCCAGGTAACGACACTGACAGAGCTAACTAGCTTAGCTGCTTCATAGTTAGCTAGGATAGCTAAGCTAGTGTTGGTGACAGCTAGCTAGCTAAAGTTAGCCGAGTAGCTCGCTAGTTAGCTTGAGCTAACAGTAGTTAGCAGCCAAATGTCTTATTGAAGCACCTTTTTGACTATTTGATTATATCACCTTCTACAGGGTAGTTACTAAATTCATATATGAGAAGATGTACTGTTTCGTGTTGCGCATTTGGGTTTTAGTTACATTGATTTTTAGCAGTAACGTTAACTTAGCTGCCCCAGTGAAAAGGATTCCAGTCTGAGTGCAAACTTAACCCACTTTTCTGCTCTAAAATGTTATTTTGTTTAGTAAACAAGGAAGCTACACTACGAGTGGTGTTTTATCAGTCTGAAATGCTGATACATGGGAAACCATGCTACGCCTATGAGTGGTTGAGTTAGTGTTATGAATATCAGCTAACAACCCGTCAGTAGCTAACGTAAGTATAAAGTCTAGGTTTGCTAATTAACATGACCAGTGGACCAACGTTGCTATGTGCAAAGGTACATGTCATAATTGTGAAGGAATGTGACGGACAGTAGTAGATACTGTTTCTCATATGTCCAAGCAAGTTTTAAAAAAATGTCTGAGCAAGTTTCACCCGCTGACCTGGCAGCTGTGGCTCAACCAGTGCTACATAAACAAGTGTGTCTGTTGTTCACACGGGTGGTGAACAGGAGAATTGGTGGTTTGGCGAGGCACGACTCTGACTCACAAAGGATGTTTAGACTGGAGTGTGTGCGTGTTGGGAAAGTCGGAATACGTGCTTGATTTGGGGTTCCCCATATGGGACAAACATCTGTCTTAAGTCCTGTATAGTTTGTCAGATATGTATAAAGTAGATTGTTTAATGTAATACATATGTACAGTTGTACTCTTAGTGGTCTGAATTATTCAGCAACTGTTTATCAAATGTTTACACTTGGTTGGATGAAGCAAAATCTTGGTCCATGAACTGTAGGTTGACTAATAACAGCTGTTGGGTATACAGAGTTTCATTCCTACAGCAGATCTTTGTGCTGTGCTTTCATCACCACGCCTATTGTGACTTAGGGAGATGACATTACTGCAGGCTTTCACTGTCTTGTCCAAGGACACTTAAATATGTGTCCATTTTATAAAGTGTAGTAGTTTGTTATACAGAATGTAAATAAGCTTGTAGATTTTATAAGTGCTTATTGCTATTTGTAAAACTTAATACACAGAGCTGATATGCTTTTTTTGTTTTAATGAACAAAATGACTAAAACCACTGGTAGGGGTTGTTTTTGAAAACAGACAGGAGGATGAAAGACGATGAAGGGAGGAAGACAGGAAGAATTACATACAACATTGGCCCCTGGCTGGAATCAAACTGGGGACATTGATAGCAATGTGGATTGTAAGCGTCTTAACCACTAGACCACCAGACAGTCTTGACAAAGTGTTGTGTTTGTTCTTTGCATGTTTTGACACATCTACTCATTTGTGTAATGTCATTAAAAGTGTTGTTTGATAAGTGCTTCTGGAGTCAGACACTTGGACAGGAAGTAGTTTTCAATCAAGATTTTTTTAGACAGTAAGTGCTGGATTTGTGTTGGGATGCGCTGAACCCAAGAGCTGTACAACTTATGGATGAGAAATTTGGTGTTCTTTATATCAGACTGATAAATCCTGAAAACAGGACATAGTCTAGGCCACAGCTAGACATCAGAGTGCTGAGCTCAGCTCCCAGCAAATATCCTTTTATGCAGGGTAGTGCTGGAAGATGAGTTTGACCCCATCAGTTTGCACTGGCTACCAATGTGCTTTGAAAGCTTGAACTGCATTGTTTGTCTAACAGGCAGCTTATTTGTTTGTTTGAGATAGATGCATCTTTTTATGATAAAAAACATGTTGAAGTCTGTTGTCCGTTAAGAACAACAATTGACATTGGGGATAGAATAAAATATGGTATTTAAACTAAAATAACTATTACAGTCACATTTGAAAATTAAAAGTGGATCTTTTTTTGCCTTGAAATATTTTGGCAGGTCAGCTCACCATAATACTAATTCAGGTCAGTGGAAGTGGAATTTGGCTTTTAAATCTCCCATCACCTAAATTGAGATGTTCAATATTGCTGGTTGTGGTCTGAGATTCGAATGTTTAAGTGTTTTTTTTATAGCAGCTAACACACATACTGACTGGCAACTTTATTAGGTATGCCTGGCTTCCCTGTTTACATAAATGACGAGGCCGAAACATTAGATTATAAGATTGTATAAGGGCACCTAATAAAGTGACCTGTGGGATATGTAGATGGTAAAAAGAGAACATGGAACTATTATTAAAATATTCTTCCATTTGAACAATCTACTGTTGATTTTAGATAGACAGGAGAACCTTCTCAATTTCTCAATAGCCCTAATAGTAATGTTGTCAGATGTTGCATAGTTTTAAGTTCTTTGGTGTCCTCTAGCTAGTGGAGATATTTAAGTTTAAAATATCAATGCTCTTTGTAATGTTTAATGTGTTGTAGCTCTAGCACTAGTTAGCATTGACTTGTTCCTCTTGTGAACCCAGGTCCTCTGACATACTTCATGGGAGGTGAAGCCATGGTAGAAATGAGAACCATATGTTTCTTGTCTGACAGCTCAACAGTGAACTGAACTGTTGATGAGTTCAGCAGGAAAAAAAGTCACCACCACATCAGGCTCTATATGAGGAGAGAGCTCAGGTTAAATGTCTGTTGCTTTTTTAGTTAGTTTTGTGGCAAAAATATGGTCCTGTCTTTCACAGGTATATAACCAGGTGCTATTAGGTTACATGACCTTTTGCACAGAGGCCAAAAGAGCTCTCTTTTTATACAGTCATTGCAATTGCAAGTTCTTCATATGATATAGTATCATAATCAAATACACATTTTGGCCATATATGATTTCCAGTAGAAAATGTTTGCATTTGGACACTACTAACATCAGTTTCAGGATATGTTGTATCTGGCCTTTCGTTTGTATGCCAAAATGATTATATTGGCATATGGTTTAAGATGATTTGGATGCTTTGTATCTGTATTGCTGTTTGTGCCAAAAACTAAATTTTATTTTGGGGGGTTTCAAACAAATAAAAAATTTGTTTTTAATAGTACTTGTGCAGTTAAGGTCCAGTGTCCATGGAGAAGGTTTATATTTATGTAACATTCTATGCGATGTGATTGGAGATAGATTAGATATTCCATCTGTTATAAATCTGAAATTCATTCATAATTAGTTAAACATTATTACCAAACATTGTCACCAGGTAGAAATGTTGTTTCATTTAACATATTGCCTTTGTAGTACATCACAATATTTAGTAAAAAAATATTTTTGTTCCACTAATGTTTTTTGACATAGTTTCCTAACTAAACATTTATAGTAAGGATTTCAGAAATAAGAGCACAAAGCAAAACAACAGAGTCATTATCTAGAGTGATCTAAATCTTGATGTACCCTAACAGTCTTTATGATGGTATGTTTCAGGTCTTTAGATGGGCGTCTGCAGGTTTCCCACAGAAAAGGTCTTCCTCATGTGATCTACTGCCGTTTGTGGCGTTGGCCAGATCTGCAATCCCATCACGAATTGAGGGCTGTCGACCACTGTGAATTTGCCTTCCACACAAAGAAGGATGAAGTGTGCGTCAACCCCTACCACTACCAGAGGGTGGAGACACCAAGTGAGATCAGTTAATTGCTACATCATCCAAATTACTATATTTAAAGTATGTTTTTTTTTTTTTTCAAACTGAATTTCTTAATGAATGTATCTCTGTGTTTCCAGTTTTACCTCCTGTCTTAGTACCACGACATACAGATATCCCAGCTGAGTTCCCACCATTGGATGACTACAGTCCCTCCATTCCTGAGAATACCAACTTCCCAGCTGGAATTGAGCCCCAGAGTAACTATATTCCTGGTGAGAAAAACAATTCTCATTGTGCAGGCTTAAAAAGTCCATACACTTAAATTCTCTTCAATAAGTGCATTTACACATACTAAAATAACCTGGTTACGATCACCTGTCTGGAATAAGTGAGTTGACTAAAGTTAGAGCTGGGTATTGATTCATATTTCAAGAATCGATTCGATTCCGATTGTCAAGATTTAGAATTACTTATCAATCAATTCGGGCAATATCAAACATTGGCGCCTGCCGCCATGTTGTTTTGATATCTTTACAATTAGCACACATACGTGAACAGTGGGTGTCGTTACAGTTCACCAGGAGAAACTGTATTAACCGTTTAATAACTAAGCCTCAGAATGCACGTCTGGACTTTTTTTTAACCTATTTTAACTGTAAAAAGGGCAGAAAATGTTAAAGGGTAAAATCGATCTTTGGATGTATGAATCGATATTTAGTAATTGTTATGAGAATCGATTCAGAATCAGAGAATTGATTTTATCAACACAGTCCTATACTGAGTGTTTTAGATTAGTTAATTCCCCAGGAAGTACTTTGGACTTTCTGTCATGTATACCCGTAACTGGGGGTTCTAACTAACTTGGTGAATAACAAAAGAATGCTGACAGAGAAAGTAACATAGTAAAGTAGAGTGGAGTGGTTGAATAAAAGATGAGATTACGTAGAACAGTCTGCTCGAAGTCAAACTGAAACAAAAAGAGACATGAGTAGAAGTCAAATTAAATTTGTTTCCACAGCTGAACGTGTTAAATTAAATTTAGACTTTTAAGTCAGGAAGCAGCCGATTCATACAGTTACTATAAAATCTGTGAGCCATGCTCCATAATAATTCTGGGGTAAAGGAGAAAGTTGATTACTGATCTACTGACTGATTACGTGTATTAATAGTAACCATGGCAAGACAGCATGACAGACTGCACACCAGTCTGTTTCCAGATTACATGCATAGTGATGAGGTTACTTACATGCATGCAAATGCACAGATTGATTATTTATTGTGTATTTAGTTTGAAAAGGACTGTACAAAGATAGCCTGACCTGTGACCAAAGTGGATTTTGAAGGAGAGTTACAACATCTCCATTGATTCTAATAGAACAATTTTGTTTTTCAACATTGAAGAACCATGGAGATTCAAATAGTCCCAAACACGGGGAACTAGCTGTTGAAGTAGGTGTTTTATAAATTTATGAGACCCGCTATATTTTTGACTTCGCAACAGCTATTGCAGGATACTGACATTATTTTTTTACAGAAATTTAGATTAGATTTAGATTAGATTAGATTACTATTGTTAGCTAACTGTTTTCATGAATTGATTGGCAGGAAAATGTCTATGTATTTTTTATACTGATACTGATTTGTTCTGTTGCAAAATGGTTGTTTGTATTTATAAATCTTGTTTTTCTTGACCCTGCTATGGTACATTATGTGTGCATACATGTCCAATAAATCAGATTCTGATTATAGAAACTCCCCCGCCTGGCTATTTGAGTGAGGATGGGGAGACAAATGATCACCAGCTCAGCCACAGCATGGACACAGGTGAGTCCCATGAAAATACAGTTCAGACTCACACAGTTCTAATTATGCCTTATTGAGATTATAACCAAGTCCTATATTACCACTCTATTTCAGGTTCACCCGCCCTGTCACCCAATCCTGTGTCACCTGCAAACAGTAATCTTGGTAAGAAAGACTGAAGGGGCTAGCTTTACTTTAAGCATAGTATTCATTATGTGCACAATGAGGTGAAATGTCAGAAAGGCTCATTTTCCTTTTAACTGGCTGGAAGGGAGCCATGTAAGGATAAAACCAGCATCTACGTGCTGTTTTATGTGCTGCAACTGAGCAGGTAATTACTTATCTGGCCTGCAAGCTGACACTAGCAGTGTACTTTCCCTGGTAAATGTTTATTTGGTGGCTTGACAAGACGTGTTAGTGTTTTAAGTTAGATAAGATGAGACTTTAGGATTGCTAATGTGGTTTGTTGTTCAAAGTCTGTGGCTCCTATGTAAAAGGCTGCTGACTGGCTCAGTGTGGCCATATATTCTGCCTGTGGTAGAAAACAGGCAGTAATGCTTTATTCAAAATTTGATTGGTTGTATTAAAAAAAGGTACTGGAACAGTGTTTGCAACAAATTATTGGAAAACTAGCGGTTAGCAGAATAAAACTGAAACAGTTGAAAATCATTTCTCACTTGTGGTTTCTTAATTGTTTTTCTTTAAAGGTGAACATGGCACAAGTGATTTACAGATAAGATATGTATGTAAATGCAGCCTTTATGAAAAATGAAATCAAATGTCATATCATTAGTCATCAATAGTCATCTGTGTTCTACGATACTAAACCGTGCTTTCAAGAGATACTATATATTGTAGGATATAAATTATGTTTCTCCCCAATAATGTTCAGTGGCCACTGTGGTGGCTTATTCAGATAAAATATCACTGTATACTATTGGTCAGAAGATGGGTAAGGAATGCTACGTGATATACTATGCGTGGTAGCTGCATTTACTACAAAAAGAGAGGAAAAATCTGATGTCCGTGAGATTTTATATAATTGGTGGGAGTCAGGGAGCCACTATTAAAATGGGGAATACTCCTGTAACTTCCGGGACATGTAGATATATTCTAAGGGATTGTGCTTGTTAAAAGGTATTAAACTAGTTTCTGACTGTTTTGAATTGCATTTTTACTGAATTGCATCTTGCTTGTATTGCCTGTACAGTAAAAAACTTTAACAATGTACAGTCGTAAACTAAGTCTGTTCTCTCAGTCACAGAGAACAGACAGAAACAGAGAGGAGGGACTGCAGCATAAACACCATAATTGTATTTTCAGATCCATTTATCTCACTCACTGCTCTTTTCACTCACTGCTAATAAAATGCCTCCCGACAGTCACTCACATTGGTGCAGCCAAATCATTTTCAGTTGCATATGCGTGTCAAATGCTTCTATTCTAGGCTGATGTGTCTGCAGACATTACTTATTAATCATTTAGCATGAGAGCAGGTTTTGGCCTATGCCAGTTAACTAGAAATGTCAAAGATCGACCAGATTATTCAGTTGATCACTACTGTATACCGTGTGTACTGTAGATGTGTTTGTAAGAGCATTCATCCCCACCTGACCGTATTTGATGACTATACCATACTGTACATGTCCTGTCCTGTCCTAACAGATAGCTTTGTCAGATGCCAAAGGAATCATTCTTACTGTGGCAGAATTATAGTCTTTTAACTTTGCTCATGGACATAACACATCAACATAATTTGTTTTTGTTTTTTGTTTCGTTTTATTTCTTCCTTTTACAAATTGTTGATGTCTTATTGAAGGTGCTGTTCATGCTGTATGAAGTCCTCAGATTATCAGATTAAAATATCTTTATAGGTGTGAGCATGTGTTTAAGAGAGACAGATGAGTAATATAAAACAGCAGCGAACTATGTCTGGTAGTGTTAGCCTCAGGGCAGTAATAGAGTAAGTACGATATGAATGGATTCTTTGTCCATGGTTTGTCCTCGACTGTGTAAAGATTCAGACAGCTCACGGTAATGCAATAATAATATCCGGTTGCCAGGTTATTCTATCTATGTGGAAAGCCACTAGGAGGTCATAGAAAAATAAATAACTACGTCACGTCTTGGTCATTTCTGACTATGAAATCAAAGGGGACTTTATCAGCAATGTGCATCTTCATAATCAGAGGTTTGTTTGACCACAAAGCAGTTCTTCTAATAAATACTCAATTATTTTTTATGGACCTTACTGAAGCTTGTGTCTCTGTAAATGTCTATTTATCTCACCTACCACCCCTCATCTCACAGATCTACAACCTGTGACGTACTGCGAGTCTGCCTTCTGGTGTTCTATATCCTACTATGAGCTGAATCAACGTGTAGGAGAGACTTTTCACGCATCTCAGCCCTCCCTAACAGTAGATGGATTCACAGACCCCTCCAATTCTGAGCGCTTCTGCCTGGGTTTACTGTCAAATGTAAACCGCAACTCAGCAGTAGAGCTCACTCGCAGGCACATAGGTACTTATTATATTTAAGAGCCACATAAGCTCTAATATATTTGCCTATTATGTTTGCTGTTCACTAAGCTACAGTCTTTTTGTTGCATCTTTCAGGACGGGGCGTGAGGTTGTACTACATTGGGGGAGAGGTGTTTGCAGAGTGTCTGAGTGACAGTGCGATCTTTGTCCAGAGTCCCAACTGCAACCAGCGTTATGGTTGGCATCCTGCCACTGTCTGCAAAATCCCTCCAGGTTAGCACGAGAAAATACATGCAAACATGTGACACCATCAGATGATCCACAGACATCTCTGTGGTTCTCAGTGCTAGTAATTCTGATGGTACATTATTTGTTTATTAGGGTGCAACCTGAAGATCTTCAACAACCAAGAGTTTGCGGCTCTGCTTGCCCAGTCAGTAAACCAAGGCTTTGAGGCTGTCTACCAACTTACCAGGATGTGTACCATCCGTATGAGTTTTGTCAAGGGCTGGGGGGCTGAATACAGGTAAATAAATATATTTACATATATTTATATATATATATACACAGGTATATATATATATATATATATTTTTTACTGAATGCCGATTATATGAATAATGTTTACTAAATTAATTACTGTATATGTCATTGACTAAATATGTTTATTATAGAGCACTTATGTGTTCAGTTAGCTTATTTCAGCTTTCCATGATCAAATCCGGCACTAACCTTAACACACCAGCCATATGCTGTTTTCTTTATCTCAGCCTGTTTAAAGTCACTACTGAACAGTTTTAAGGCTGATAAACTTTAAGGTATGTTAATGTTCATGATGTAATTCAGTTCAGTTTGGGGGTGAATAAGGGTGAGTAAAGGGTGTTTCACACAGACCTATGGTAGCAGAAAAAGAGAGTAATGGGGGAGGGTGCAGCTGTGACTTGGCAAGAGAGGGTTGAATAACAGAAGAATGCAGCAGGCATGCAGATATAGGGGGGCATGGAGTGGGAGACACATTTCAGACACCCTTTGCAAAGGGGATTCCCACTGGACTGTGAATGGCGTGTTATATTTCTGGCATCAAACACTTTGGTCTCTGGTATAAATTTGAATGACTGTAAGATTAGTCTGACAGTGATTTTAATTTTATGGTCCTATGGTGTAGCATGAAAAGCTATCAGTTATGACAAACTATGTTGTCCCTGTCCTCTTCACCCTGCAGACGTCAGACAGTGACCAGCACCCCCTGCTGGATAGAGCTGCATCTCAATGGCCCTCTGCAGTGGCTAGACAAGGTGCTTACACAGATGGGCTCTCCCAGCATCCACTGCTCCAGTGTGTCCTAAGAGAAGCACATGCTTTCTAACTGCCCATTTTCTCATTCACACACTCAAATACACAGAGGAAAACTCAAGTTTCTGATAAGAAAACAAGGTCTTCAACAAATCACCAATTCACTCTCCTTCCTCTGTGTATCTAACATCACCTCACATGCACAGCGCTTTCTTTAGTACCACTTAGTGTTTCCATTTCAAGCTTATTTTACGACTTGTGCATCATTTCGTGCACCTGGGTACATACAGTAGGATTTAGAAGAAAAAACACATTAATCATTCAGATATCATGTCCGCGCTTAGTGTTAAAATGTTTTGTAAAGATTGAAATGTTTGTTATCCAAGTTGAAGTTATTTTAAAGTTTCAGCTTGGTCATCTACATGTTTCAAATCATTTTTGATTCTATGAATTAGCCTTGATTATAAATATGCTAACATCACTGGTGTTTCAGTGTCCCTGTACCACTCTCTAAAACATTGAATTGGCTTTATCATCTGAACTATGAATTAACCTGGGACCAGGAACCCGATTCTGAGTAGCAATTAAATAGAATATATTTAATTAATATTTCAAGTACAAAGTACTTTACTCATATTGATTTCCCTGCATTAATGAAACATAAATTGTCAAGTCATTTAATTGGTATTTTATCTATTTTAAATGAGAAAATAACCATTAGCACTATGATTTCTTGAAACAAACCCTTGTATGAAAACTATTTTGCTCAGTGAAAGACATTTTATAAGTTATTTTTGCATACTGTCCTGCATGGAAATATATTTTTATTATTGCCTTAGTATGATTGTATATAAATATTTATAGCTTGTGATTTCCTGTAGTCATGCATTGCTTGAAACAGTGGGCCTGACAGATTTCTGGCATGAGTAGATTCCCCCCCAAAAAACAAAACCTTTCCTCCTTGAATGCAGGCTTTTGTAACACAGGCCAAGTGGTTCTTAAGTGTAACATAGGATTACTGTGCCACATAATACTGTTATTTGGTAACAGAGACATATAACAAACAGAATGAGTTATCATAGTCGACTGTTTGAATTTAGGTACCACTTGACTTCAGTGTGAAGGGTACTCTACACATGACTATGGCTGTTCATGTTGTCTGTGGCAGTGTAGAGTAAAACAAACTGGTAGCCAACAGTACATTATGCAGTGCACTATGGTGAAATGACACACTTACAGTTTACTGTGTTGATCAGAGTAAAGTTTTAGTTCTAGTGGCAATTTGCTTGTCCAATATTGTATATTTTATGTACAAAATAAGGCATGTGTAATATGCTTGCTGTCCTTGGTCACTGTCTATGATGGCACCATGTTAATGCTGCACTTACAGTACATAAAACTAAGTCATGTAATGTATTTCAGACAATTACATGGTGCTAGATTGAAATGCAGTGTACTACAGTACATTAGGTAATTGGTAGATATGTATCAGTAATGGTGTTCCTTGATATCCTCAGTTGGTGATTTCAGTTTCAAGTCTTATGTACAGGTTTTATCATGTAGCCTGATATTTATTCTTAACTGACAATTGTTTTATCTGTGAAAATGTAATAAACTGCAACTGAGTAATAAGAAATCTAGGTAGTTTTCTTAAACCTTGGTTTGTTAATAGACATTTACTACAAAAATAGGAACCCTTCTATTTAAATGTAATGAAAGAGTTGAGCTTTATGTGCTCATATAGTGCAAGTCTTCAAGCTTTATAATAAGCTAAACTCGCAAAAATTAAAACCACAAGCCTTTATGTTGATTCAGCAGAATGTTCATTAAATCTCTAATTTGTTTAAGGATAAGGCACATTATGTCACTTGAAAATATGACAACTGTACCTAAAACAAAAAACACATAAATCAAAGCCCACCAAATTTATGTCCTGGTTTTTCCATACGCATCAACATGCTGAGGTTCACTCAGGGCTTAAAGAACAGCAAGAGACCCAAGGGAGAAGACAGAAGGTCAGGGCCATTCACTGACTCTTTTCTCCATAATGATGCTTCTCACTATACACAAGTATTCCAATGATTTCATTTTAAGAATAAATGTTTCTAAACACGACTGTGCCTACAGTAGCATCTGTAAGCTCCACTCTCCAAGTGCAAGAAGCATGTCAAAGGGTCCTGGATCATGGAGCACCCAAGCATGGATGAGGATCAGGAGAAGGGAGACTGAGTCACAGGTAACTATTTTTAGCTCTCTTCTCCTGAAGATAGTCCGTCGACCTCCTCTTCATCACCCCCAATGGCCATCCAAAATGCTTTGGCTACCTGGAAACCAGATATAGACTGATCGGATTTTGCATGTTTATGTTTGCAACATTTACCTAACTAATTGAACCAGTCAAGGATTTCCTCTGAAATGTAGCAGAGATACTTTTGTCATTGCTCTCACAAGGCGATTGTAAGGTAACTTTGTTATTGTACTCATTTTCCGGTGACTGGTTTGACAAAGGTGTGATTTGTGGTACAATATTCATAGAAATTACATGGTAACACTACTTTCATACACACAATTTATGATACATCCAGGATCACATACTGTTGAAACTGTTGAAGATACATGCTTGGTGTCTTGAGGTGTGTATAGATACTTACTTTTTCTGCATGGACCTTTCTCTGCTCATGAGGTAAGGATGACGCTTTGTCTACAGGTTTAATATTCAGAGAAAAAATGTTTACATCAACTGACCTCCATATCCACAGCAGTTTTTGTTGACAAGGCTTTTATTTAGCAATTACCTTTCATCTCTTTTAATTTTGTAAAGAGGCGTTCAAAGTTATCCACATCTGCATCTCCAGCTGTCAGATTAGCAAGCTCCTGGATGTCCAAATCAGTCATTTCATCTGAAACCAACACAACTGAGCATTAATAATGTCACATGTAAGGTTATATGTCACTGATAGGGTTAACATCAGCCTTGGGGTGTTAGCAAGATTAGATTTCAACAGGAGCTGTTCACTTACCAACTATGGTGTCCTGTGTGTCTGAGTTGGTACTACTTTCTGTATTGTCAGCCGCCTCATTAACAAGTGTGCCCTCTACTGGCAAACTGGAAGACTAACAAAGAAATTGAGCTAGATTATCCTACCTCTTTGAAGACTAACAATTTTAAAATCCCATTTCATGAAAATCGGTTGGTATATTCACAAATAAGTTAGAACACATGTAAAATAGACAGGAAATAAAACAAAATATTTGCAAGAAATATGTCACTGACTGGTGAATCGGGGCAGTTGCGTGGGTTGTTGTGTCTGGAGGCCACCAAACTACTCATCAGACCAAAGCCCTGGTTGTGCCCTGTATATAAAGATATAAACTGTCATATTCCACATATACACAAAAGTAAATTAAATAGGGAAAATGCAACATGTTAGTTTTATTAATGGAGTCATCTCACCATCCTTCATCTCCACACTGGACCACACATTGGCATTGAGAGCCTGGACAATTCGCTTTACTCCTGTGGATTCTGGAAAATCATCTGATAAAGGTAACAAAGACAGTATGAATGAGCAAAATATGAAAATATAATATAAATGAGATTGGTGAAATTGTAATTTCTATTGTCTGTAAAACCCACCATCCTCATCTGGCAGATCCTGTGGATTGAGCTCCACCAGTTCAAAGGTGTGAGACAAACACCACTGTTGTGCCTCATGTCTGGTGACCCCTAGAGTAGAAATAAAAGTTTCACATGCCATATCATAGGCTGAAAATTTGTGCTTTCTGCAAACTAGCAGGCATCACGCAGTAATGGAGAACTAACCATTTTCACAGACTCTGTCACACACCAGAATAAGCACCTCTGGAGCAAGATCTTCCACCACTGATATCCATGGATGTAACTTTTCCAGGCCATCTTTCTGCAAACACAATGCACAATAAATGTTACATAGCAATCAGAGGACTGTTGACAAATTTAAAATATACTAATTCATGAGTCACGTACCACTGTACTGTCAAAATAAGCGACGAAAGCCTGCGTGGACTGGGCAATTTCTGACGACATTTGAGATGTTTTCGGTACAACACATAGACTGACATCTGCTGTATAATACTTATTGTTGATTGTCCATGGATACCACACTACTGTGTCTTCTCGCTTAGTCGGTTCGGGCAAAGTCTTCGAATTAAGGATCTCTGGAGCAAAAATACATTTGTACAAATCACATAAACAGAGAAATTGTTAGCCAACGGTGCTCATCTTACTTTTACTGTTGCGACTAGCTGTAGAAATTAGATGTGTTCCTTCAATATCCTTTGAAAAAAGTAAAATACTTAACTAGTGTGATAAACTAAAACAACTGAGTTATTTTTCTATATTAGAAACATGCAGGTTATATGTTGTGCTAAGTGTTAGCCTGTTTGGCGAATTATTAACACTATGATTTGCAAAACTTACGTTTAATCAGCTCCTCTTCTTTAAAACCACTGTCGCAGCTAGTTATTAACACGCATGGAATAGTCATATTAGTGGTTTCGTCTGTATCTGACATTTTTATATGTTTGTCAAGCTTTTCTAGCAGATAGCTTAACGTATCGTTAACCAAGTCTGACCTTTCAACTCTGAGCTGCTGTGACGATCTCTTCCGGTGTGACGTTATGCTGAAAAATATAAGTAATCCAAATAACACTTTTTCAGGTACCTATATGCGTAGTGATTGTTTTATTTGTTATATTAGTATAATATAGTAGGTTAAATGTAATATGTTTTCTGGTGACATGGACATTAACTAACGTTAAATACGCTTCGGTTTTGAATCATGGGGCATATTTTTACCTGAATAGTGTCTTTCTGGTAAAGCAACATCTACACCGACAAGTTCCACCGATAAATATACACGTTAATGGTTAAAGTAAGGTCAAAACAAAACAAAACATGACAAAAGTTACAAATTTATCTTCCGAAAGTTGACTGGTGGTTGGTATGCAGGCAGAGAAGGGAGGAATGCCTGACAGATTAAACCGTGGAAAAAGTGACACAACACCTAGTTGGTTTCTTGTCGTCATGGATACGAGAACTTGTAGAAGATTTATCAGTGATAGCAAAGTGGTTAGAAACGCAAATTCTACATTACATTATGATAATCTGACACATTTCACATAAATCCACAGTACTCCACAAAAATGTCTGATGCGCTTAAACACGAAGAGGAGTTGGGAGCAGTATTAGTTGAGGTAATGTCTAGTTAATTTAGCTTAGCTAAGAATTGTAACTTCCTAGCTAACGTGCTAATTAGTCTGTCTGGCTTCAACTTAGCTAAAGTTAGCGTTTGTTAAATTCTTACCATATTGTTTAAATAATTAAAGACGACAGTTAGATGTTACTTAAACTATAAAAACATTCTCATTATTTTTTCAAATATCTAGACAAGAATGTAGCTATGAATATGCAGTGATAGGCGCAAAGCCAAAAGTTGTGGTTGTTCGGTGATTTGGGGACAGAGTTATTCGCTGAACATCACAATTGTGTGTTAAAGGTTCAAGATGACCTGAAACGACTCAAATGCAGTCTTCAGAAACTCGCTGTCAGCGAGAGGGGCAAAACATTGGATATCCAAGCCCTGGACAACGCCATTCGCAAGACAGAGAGTAGCATCAGGGTGAGAATGATTCATTCAGAACAAGCACTAATAACATTATTAACCAGACATCATACATACAAAAATAGCTGAAGTACAAGCTGACAAATTGTTTTGAAATGTAACTAGAAACATGCAGAGGACTATCTGAAAACAGTGTCCAAGCAGATACTGGTTCTTCCAAGCATTGAAGACATACACAAAAACACTGTCCAGATTCCTAAATGGTATGTACAGAGAATTGTATGTGTTGTCATCAAATAAATCTATTGAGTTAGGACATTTTTATTAACCCTGTTATATTATTATAAATTGACTTGCATGTCATTGAAGTAAGTATGTGATATCCAAGCAAAACATGCATTAGTACTTGGTAAACAAACCCTTGTTGGCAAGGTGGTGGAGAGATTGAAATGGAAGAAATTGATTCTGTGGACAGATGTGCTTTATACTTTACACATAATGAGTTGATATCAGGAGTATCTGTAGTTGATTATCATCTTTGAGCCACATGGGTACACAGATAATTTTTCGGAGCCAGAATTCTGGATCAAATACTTTTTTTTACTTAATGTCACACAAATCAATTTATAACTTTTATGTCATGTGATTTTGTCTGGATTTTGGTTGATATTTTGTCTCTCTCCATTAAAATGAAACTACCATAAAAAAATGAGACTGTTCATTTCATTGTAAGTGAGCAAACTTACAAATTCAGCAGGGGATCAAACATTTATTCCCCATACTGTATGTGTACAGAGGCTTATTTTTAACAAACATTGGTCCAGTGTTCCAATGGCACATTGTGTTTACTAATGCAAGTAAATCAATTTAGAAGACAAACTCATCATTAGAAAACCCATTTGAAATTACGTTAGCACAGCTGAAACACAAATGTTGAGATTTCTAAGTGATCTCAAACGTTTGAACGATAATGTGCATAAATTATGGTGATGGATATTGTGAGCTTCAGAAAAATACTTTACACAGGAAACCTACTCTGGAGAGTATCCCAGATGTATTCCCACAAAGGGAACATTTCCCAGAGGCATCGCCTGGAGAAAAGGTACCTCATATACATTATATAATTATTTAATGTTGCTATCACCAGTTCCACAATACACCTTATTGTATTGCAGCTATGTAATCCCAATTACCCAAAGAACAGAAGCATTACACGCCGGAAATATGGGATATCACTCCCTGATGTTCACAAGAAGAGCACAAATGCAGTGAGTAATCTGAAAATGAATATACTGTTCTGTGTGTTTGTCCATATTTGACCTTTTATGTGTATTCTTGTCTCTCTTGAAAAATCTAATATGTTTGAATACCAGTTGAAATGAAAAATTAAATGCAAACTTAAAAAGCACCTCCAAAATGCAGTAAAGTTTTTGACCAATAAGTATCATGATAAGTATTGTCGGCTAGTGCTTGCACAAGTGGGTTTTCTACATTACTCTGTATATATTTATATTGTTTAAGGCCATAAACCTCAAATACTGTAAAGTGCCTTGATATGACTTATGTTATGATTCCGCGCTATATAAATAAAGCTGAATTGAATTAATGTCACACTTGCTAGATATTAGATGTTAAAAAATGCTTTGTAAAACAAAATTCCCTGGATAATTTGAACTTCAAAGAAATAAGGCAACATCTGGTATTTTTTGTTATTTTTGCAGTTTACTCCATCACACTTGCTGCAGGAAAAGTGCACAGAATCAGTGCACAAAGACTTAAACTAAAAAATCAGAATCATATCTTGTCCTCCATTTATTTGCTTTGTGCACAAAGAAATTGATTAGTGTGTCCAGAGTATTTTTATGTTAATCATAACATACAGCACAAGAAAAAATGTGGTTCTGCCATGACTGGGATGATATCATTGTTTGATATCATTGTTTCTTTCCCTGATGCTCACTCCCTTAATCCCCAGCGTAGACACTTTGTGCTAGAGTGAAGAGTGATGGTGCAGGTTTGCATTGATAGGTTCTTCAAGTTCCATGTTCAGAGAGACAGTGACATAAAGGTCACCTGGCTTAGTGATGACAGCCAGCACTTGTCACAGAAAACAAATTAATCTTTGCAAAGGTCGACATTAGTTTTAGATATATTTTACACACTTTCTTTTCCAGTATGTTTTGGGGGATCTATAACTGACATGAGAAATAGAGGCCAAGACTGTCATTCTGATATAGGAGAGATGGAAGTGCTGGCTGCAGAAAGCGGAAGGCAGCAGATTGCAGCACATCAGCATTCTTCTAAAGAAACATGTGCCTGATTGCTGTGCTATGGGCTACTGGTTTACAGCTGTCTCAGGACAGAAGTGGGTACCTGGTCCAGCATGCCAATAAGACAGCCGTAGCTTCCCCAACTGCTAACTACTGGCTCTCTGCCTACTGCCTCCTGCAACTCAGACCAGTTCTTCTCCTCTCCGTATGCTGTGCCAGAGAATGAGCTTTTGCATTTTAGCAATTTTACAAAAGGTGCCACCTTTCCCTAGCCCAGTCTGAAACAGATGTGTGCCTTTGAGGGGAGATTTTCCCAGCACCTGGCTACTACCTGTGGTCTGTCAGAGAACTCAGTGGTCTGAGGAGAACGAAAGAGAGGACATTAGGTGACAAGTGTGGAGGATCAGTAGTACAAACTTTGTGTTTTACGAGTAATGAGACATCCGAACTGTGAATATGAAAACTTGTGGTTACTCTTAATGTATCATCCTGATTAATTTAGGACATAAAACCTGCTATTAGTATTTTATTGGTGTAATTTAAAAATTCACATGTTTAGCTGAGTAGAATTGCATGATATTATGTATTTCTAGTCTTGGCTACTTTATGATTAATTGCTGCAACTCTATATGAATAAACCAATAAATATTGATATACAATTTGATAGCATTGCTTTAGTTTTATTTATATCAAATGTATGGCACAACAGCTGATCTTATAAACCTTTTTTTTTTTTCAGCCAAAACAATCCAAAATAATTACTGGTCCTGTGGCGAGTTTTCAAGCCATTGAACCAAAAGGCAGCCACAACCTGGTAATATCTGAAGAAGACACTTGGACAGGTAAGCAATCACTTCATATTCTCACAACCACTGCCTAACCTCTGTCACACTCCACACAAATCCTGATTAAGTTTATGTTTTGTTGTTTATCATTTTATATTAAATGCTCACTGTAATTTACATTACTACAGGAATTCCAGTATATACCTTTTTTATATGAACGTAGCATTATTTTCCTATTACTATCTTGAATTTTTTTTTATTACCCTACTCAAATTTTCTATAACAAGGGCAAGTACAAGGTTTTGAAAGTTGGCTTGTTTTATCCTTGTATTTTTTTCAGTGTCACATACAAGTTTGCTACCGATGTCTATCCAGCACAAAGTTGCTTCTCTTCACCCCAGAGAGAATTCATATACTTCCAAGACAAGTCAGTGCTTCTCCAAAAACTCTATAAAAGATGATGAAACATTTTACCTAATTATCTTTGCCTGTCACTTTATGAATTTATAAATATTTCAGAACCATTCTAGATACAAAATAATTATCATGTTGTTGGCTGGTCCATGTGCTCTTAATGCTTCGATAAGCAGAAAGAAAAGTTGTGCCCTTGGAAATACTGAATCTTTAAGAAGGTAGCAATGAGAGAGGCCTAATGGTTAAGGCACATATTTTCCCTCTTTTCATCATCATCCAAGAGAATAATCTTTAAACAAAAAATCCCTCTCCCTGGAAACCTAATAGAAAACTCATGCCTTTGTGGCATGCCTTGTCATTTCTCTCCATGTTTTGGTTGTCTTAAAACCCTGACTCTGTTACATAAAGAACAGGTGCCACTTCATTTGACAGTGATGACTAGTTGTCACTGAGTAATCGCTGATATCGCTGAGTATAAATGAATGTTTGTGACTTTAGGTGTGATCGGCTCAAAGTCCATGTGTCATAAGAAGCTTAAATGGAAAACAGAATTTGGATCCACCTGTGACAACACAGGCAGGGAATGCACATCCCCCTGGACAACTAAGACACCACCACCCTCCACAACCTCCAAGAGCATGGACCATGGGGGCATGATGCAAGAGAACAATGATCTTCCTAGAAGCCCTCAGGTATGAACAATATTTAAATTCTATTAACTGCATTATTGAAGTATAGTTGGCCTCTTACTAGTTTCACTGTGTTCTGTAGAATCTACCTGTACAACATCCTCTAAATGTTGTCAAATACCCCTTTACCATCATTAATGGAAGAATCAATCCAATGGCAGTCGATTTCTGTTACTTCAAGTTGAGCTTTAGCTTTTGCTGGAGGATTGTGGTAGATCCTCTGGAGGCCCTGGAAAAGCTACTCAGGGACTTTGCTGTGCCTCTAGCCAAAGTGATTGGGGAGCAACTGGTGGAGTTTGGCCAGAGCTGGGATAATGGTTGGAGAAAGGCTCCTCCAGTAAACAGCCTTCTCTCAGTGCTTGAAAACTGGGAAGAGGTATTGGATTTGGTTTTATGCCCAGGTCAGCGCTTTAAGGGAGAGGGAGGCACTGAGGCAGCTGCCATCCACATCCAATCCTGCTGGAGGCGCCATGTTGCCCGGACAGCCTACCTGCGCCACTGTCGGCGCAAGTGGGCGGCAGGGTCTATTGCCATCTCATGGCTGATGCACGCTCAGATGCGTCGTGTCAGGAAGGCCTTGCAGGCTCGACGTTTTAGACAACTGGAGAATTATCGCAGCAGAGCCCAGGTGATGTTCCTTATATCCAAAAGCTGTTTTCTCTTCCTCTCTCTTTTTTAACAAAGCTTAAATTTGGATGCACAGTACTGTGTAAAAGTCTTAGACCACTACTGGATTAGTTTTTCAGCAATGCTATGACGTTCATACATATTTATTTCTAAGTTTTTACATTAGAACAACTAGAAACACAAAAATGGGTTTCTCAGCTGCTCCTCTTTCACAAAGACCATTCCTGATCAGATTTTTTTTAGGCTATGTAAGGAATCACTTGGCATCCAGATGAAGCTGCCAAATGCAGAGTCAGGTCCTTGCTGGACACCTTCCAATGTCTCAAACAGGAAACTCTGAGAATCTTCTATTATATTTTGACAGGTCTTCAGCTCCTATTTTCGTCCTCAACCTTCCCAGATTCAATATTTGTCACTTAATATTAACCTAACTAACCTAAATAAGTTGTTGTTAATATTTGTTGATTGTACATATTTTCTATATCTTATAGTTGTCTTTTATAGTAGTTGTAGTTTATTTATAACAGCACTGCCAAAACAACAAATCCAATGGTCACCTAAGACTTTTGCACAGTACTGTACACTATGCCATCTAAATTTTGAAAGATTCAGTTTGTTACTTAATTTTTAATGTTACTTAATTACTTAATCAAAATCTGTGTTTGACCAAAAACCTTTTAGAGGCACTAATAGTATATTCAACCCTCTGCAAACAAAACTCATATTCACATACATATTCAAAACTAAAAAGCAAATTAACAAAAAAACTACAGCCACATTGAAGACAAAGAGCTGACATTGAAACATAAAGTATAATAGTAACAGTTAAATATCTTATGGCTTAAAAATTTCTAAAATTTTAAACAGAACCATTAGTATAAAGTATCCTAGCTGATTAATTTAATACAATTTCATTTTCCTCTGAATTTTATATTACATTCTGAATATTATCTTACATTTTCTACATCGCTGTTTTTACTTATGGTATCACAAGTTTTATCCCTTATATCTCCCAATTCACTCATTTTGCTGTGCACAAGAAATAAACATTAGTTTCTATTTTTTTTAAAGACTAAATAGAAACACATTTTTATTTGCTGTATGACAGCATAATTTTTCAAGAGGTGTAACGCTCTGTAAATTTTTCACCATTAAGTGCAGATGTCATGTCTGTGCTGTCATCTGAGCTGAACATCTTTAAGAGCTCTGACACAATATTAATTAGTACCTACAAGTTAATTTAGCTTTAACATCACTGTCTGTGTATACATGCACTAAATGTATGTTCTCACTCTTTAAACATTCATACCCTGTTAATTAAGCCTGCTAATCTTCCCCTGGCAGTAGCATCATGTACCTTGCAGATTGAATTAATTGTGAGAAGATGTTTCTAAAGTAACAGCTTAATTTAATTAAGGTGGTATTTTATGCTTGGTTTGCTTCTGTTAGCCCAGAGAGAGACTGGCTTGATGTGTTTTAGCTATGCAATGATGTGATGATTTGTGCGTGTGTATGTGTACATGTTCAAGCAGTCCCCTCTCTGATCACTTCTTTCCTCCATCCCCAGCATCTGGCAACCAACTGGAAACACATCCAGTCCACCAAGAGGACCATTATCCACATCCCTTCATTAGGTAGCTTTCTCTGCCTGCTGCACACACACACACACACACACACACACACACACACACACACACACACACACACATACATCTGATCTAGCAGCAGTCATCCCCTGTCTCACCACTCTACCGCCCCAGTCTGTGGCCCTCTGTTTCATTCAAATGACTCTCTCCAGGAAAGCACTCACAGGATGATGACAGTCCCCATGCCAGGGAACTGAACAATTTAGTCTCAATCGCCATTTAATTTGCAGATTAAGCAAATGAAAAGCCATTATGTTGAGTATTTGCAAGCGGCACAAAGGTCTTATTTTATTGCCAGGGAAAAAAACACACACATACACACAAAAAAGGAAGATGTTTAAGATTTTACTATGTTTTTGCACTAGACATTGAGTTCAAGCTATGATCTGTACTTGTTCAAATTGCACCATGGCGCTCACATTTAGACTATAATCAGGCATGTGCATTGTAAATCATTGAGCAATTGTCTAAAATTATTAAGCCTAATTACTAGCAGATGGAATGCTTTATTTGCACTTGGGGTGGCTACAGAGAGTGCTGCGTGAGCAAGGATAATTAGAAAGTTGAACCCCATTGTTGTTAATTAGCATGAATCCAATCATTTAATTACCTTGATTCAGTTGAGGATTCTCTCTCAGGCAGCAATCCAGACAGACATAGAGGAACATCCTGTAGATATCACTGGATGTAGCTCAGCAGTGGCTGGACATGGTGCAACAGGACTCCCAGAACACAACAGACCCTGCACCTGCTAGTTATTAAGCTAAATTAATCATCAGATTGCATTACTGTGTCATTAGACTTAAGTACCCCACCCCCTAGTACTACACACATCTGAGGGTGCTACTGAATTTGAATAAAGCCAATTAGAGAATATATGTATCTCTCTTTGAAAGCCTTTTACAAGTACTTGTGACCTTGTCCTGACAGGATTCTCTCAGAGCCAGCGACTGAACTTGAGGGGATTTGACATCCTACAAAACATCCAAATTGGCAGACTGTGTGAAATTAGAGGTAGAAGCTTTCTTCAGACACACCACCACATATACACATTTATTTTTTTTCTGTATGCTTTACTGTAAACACAGCATTTACAAAATATACTAATCTAATACTGTATATTTTTAGATGAAAATGTTGAGGTGATCTATGTATGTTCCCGACATCTGGAGGAGGACATCTTGCATTATTACACTAGTCTCCTGAAGGGAGATGGAGCCGCAGATGACTTTGATACTGGAACTACTGAGGCCTCATTCTTCATCAGGCGCTTTATTATCCTCACCCCTGAGGCTGTAGATTATTTCCCAGTAAGGTCAAAAAAGGAATATGTTCCCAGTTTGTGTGCAGATGTTTACATTTAAAAAATACTAACAGGATCCTAAAGTTTAATGTTTAGAAATCAATTGTTGTTCTGTAGAGATACTACAATCATATGTAGTTTGTGAAATTTCCTCTAGAGGGTACTAGATGAGATCGTTACACTTGTCCTTAGAACTACACCCTATGTTTAATATTTTTCATTCCCCTTTTAGTACTTTTCAAAATTAAACATCTGTCTTGTTTCAAAGTAAACACTCTAGAGACATATTAAGGTACATTAATTAAAATAAATTTAATGGCTTAATGTTCTGTAAATAATTCAATACCATATTAGTCAGTTTAATTAACTGTTCATTCAGTCTTACTGCTGCATTCTTTAAAATTTTAAATTACCTCAATGAAAAAAATCAAGTTATTCTTACACCTATCCATTCTATCCATCTTTTTTACATAATTTTGTACTAGATTAAATGTGCAACATGACATGGTCTTTATAATTTTTTTCTATTGATTTTCCTGCTGTTTTGTTGTTAAACTGTGCCAGACGTGTTGTTTAGATGAATCATTGCTACCCATGGCTGGCAGCACATTCTGCCAGTGACAGAAGGGATAATTCCATGTGGATCAAATAAATACAGATGTGAAGTAATTAGTTGTATTCCCAAGGAGCTCATTGCTAGCACACATTAAAGATGTGAAGGATAGGGGAGGCCTCCCACGGCAGCTTTTATTAATTCAACCTGCTGGAATCCAGGAGAGGTCAAAACCCTGCTGGCTGTTACAATAATAGATCTGTTGTGTGTACACAGTTATAAATCAGGACAAGAAACAACTCTTGGAAGAGACACTGAGAATTCTTAGCTTCAGTAGTAATTTTTCGCTCCTATTTCAGACCCATAATATGTGCCTGTCTACACTGCTAAAGTACAGTCCACGTACCCTGAAGCGCATTAGGAATCTGATCCAGGGGAAGCACGCCTATATGGTGAGTGGACTGACCCATCTGGATGACCTGGCAGTGGCTGATGAGCTGGGAGTACCAATTCTGGGTCCAGAACCAGCTATTGCACAGCTCTACAGCACCAAGTCTGGAGGAAGGAGGATCTTCACTGGGGCAGAGATTGATGTGCCACCTGGACAGGGTGATATCTACTCACTAAAGCAGGTCACAACACAAATGCGTAAACCCAAACCATCCTGTCATGGCATCCTTAATCGGTGCCTGGAAGGAAGAACATATTTTAAACCTAACTGTCACCTTCAGTTAATTATGTTATTTAATAATTTAAATGTCTCTCTTATGGTTTAGCTTCACGAAACATTGGCTGAGCTTATGGCTCAAAACATGGATGTGCAGCGTTGGCTCTTTAAGATGGACTTTGAGCACGGTGGCCGTGGTACAGCGTACTGTGATATATGCCATCTTTGCTGCTATAACTGGGCCCTGCAGGAATACCATCGTTATGGGCCTGAGTTATGGAACACAAAATGGATTCAGGTAAAGATCTGAGTTACAGGGTTACGTCATCCTCCTCAGTCATAAACTATAGGACCACTTTATAAAGCACATTTTATACAACGTTTTATTGAATTTGCTTGAATTTTAGGTTTGTTTTTTCTTTTACATACTTATTTCCCTTATTACTTCTCCCTAAATTGATGTGTTTTACCATAATGTGTTGTTTTTATGGCTTCCCCCAAAGCACTGGTTTTAGAAAAGTGTAATACAAATAATGTTTATTGCCATTATTATTACACTCATACCAATGAGGAATCAGCCATTTAAAGTTAACATGGTAACAACTAGATACTTAACAGATAACATTATAGTAACAGCTAGATATTAAAATAGCAGTTGCATTCTTTGTTGAGATGAGACCGCCCAGCAAAGGGTTAGATTCACTTTTGTCACAGAAGGAACAAAAACATAGGTCACAGTAGGGTCAGAGCTGTGCGTAGAGTGTCTTAGCATAACAGTCACAATGTTGGTCCCCACAGTACAGTATTTTGAGCATTGTCGCTAGAGCCATAGAACATTGAATCAACACAAAACACATCTGTTTATGCACACAGCCATTATCAATTCTCTTATGTACACATATCAACTAGTGTCAGTGCACTGGGAAGAACAAAAACTTCTTATATTAAAGTAAATACTTAGCTCACCTGTTAGAGAATTAATACAACGGTATGTGCATTCTAACAAACAAATTGTTCTTTCTCTCTGTATGTATTATGTGTTTGTGTGTGTGTGTGTGTGTGTGTGTGTGTGTGTGTGTGTGTGTGTGTATGGCTATTGTGCAGATTAGTGTCACACAGATGTACACCTAAATTTATTTGAATTACAGATTAATTTAAAGTATTTTGATAAATGACGCTGAACACCAAACGCTTACTTGATGTTAATTCTTCGATCTGTCGACCTTGCTTGACCTTCGATCATTACAACAATGAACTTTTTGTAACTGAATTTGTAAAGACAGTGTAATTACAGTGAGGTCAATTATGGGGTAAATTATTCTATAAAATATTAACATTGGCTTTTTCCTTAAACCTACAATAAATTCAGATTTAATATTAGACAGAAATAGATACATAAATAAAATGAACTTAACCATTGGTAAACTATTCATTTAGTACAGATGCGATCTGTACACAGCTTCTGAGCCCCTGGCTCTTATTTCTCATATGCTTACAAAGTAGCCTTTGATTTTCTGTCATGTGTTAATTACCGTATCTTGCCATTTAACTGGGAGCATTGTGTAAACTAATTACAGGCTAATGATTGTGGGCTTGGAGCACAACGATTTTACTTTTTATTTCATTATAAAGAACAGCAGTCATCTCAAGCTTCTTATGACTCACTCTGTTTTGTTCCTATTAGCTCGTTCATTTATTCATAGTGTATATGTGGTGTAGGGCTGTAATTGTTGTGGCATTGGTGCTGTTAATTATGGCAGAGAGTGGCTGAGCCACAGCCAAGGTCCATAATGGTGACTGAGGCAGCACGGGAAAGTAAATGGGGTTTGTTTCACCAGCTGGGGTCCCATGGAGAGAGAAAAGTGCAGAGGCCCCAAGTGTAGGCCGACAGCCTCAGGGCTTCTGGGCCATATGGACACAACACTTTAACTGGCCTTTATTCTACACCTTGCTCTTTTAATCAAACCAAAGCCCACATCCTGTGCTCTTCATTGCACGATTTTTGTTATGACATTGTTGTGCCCTTAAATTTATTAGCTTCTCAAATGTATTACATTGTCCTTCTGTTTTTATACTAGTATATGTGTCAGATAGCAATTTGGCTCTGTGTTCTGAAATTACAGAACAATGTTTTCAAACACATGAATATTTTATATCAGAGTATCTCCTCTCTGTCCTCTTCTACGGAAACTGTAAAATGATGTTTATATTTTGAGCTATTTCACTCTTTAATGTAGCACTTTATTGAAAAGTAGGACTAATTTTAATTGCAATGACAGCCAGTGAATAGGATAGATACTCACAATTTTTAATATTTACAAGCATTTAAGCATTTGGTTAATGCATGTTTAAAGCTGTGTTTATGAAAATAGCAGAAATGTGATTAATTATTGATGTAAATACAAATGATCAAGTTAAGCACTAAATATGTGTTCATAATTTAACAGTGCGGCAGAAAGATCATTGTTTACTAAAAATGACATGACAAATAAGTACAATGTCCTGTGCTCTTTATAGGCAGTGTAAATGTAGGAAAGGGATTAGAGAGTGTTCTTGGACTTAGCCTACACAAAGTGTGTGCAGGTCTTTTTTTATTATTTCTTGTTCACAAGCACTCAGCATAAAGGTGCAATAACATGTGGATTTTCTGAATAATGCCAACAATGAGATCCCTTTCAGCTATGCAGGAGAAAACCTAAAAGGGGACAACAACAAGGAGGGGGAGGACCGCATCCAGACTATAGAAGCTTTCATAGAGACCTAGGAGATTGTGTAAATATTGTGAGGCACACAGCCTCCAGCACAACATTTTAGCCTGCAGAAAGCCCCCAGGCCTCTTAAAATTTACACAGAGAGAGGTTAAAGACATGTAGATCTGCACCCATGCACTGCCTGAAGGGGGGCACACACACTTAAGCAGTCACACAGCTTGCATATGGATCATTAGGCACAAGAGGGTAAAAATTACACCTAATAGTGTCAACAGATGGAGTACTTCCTTTTTTCATGCTGTGTACAAACAGATCCTAAGCAACACCTTATTTAGGTTAAGTTTGTCAGCGAAATGGGTCATTTGATAATCACTGCTACTGAAGAGATAGGGATGTTTTCAAACAGATGTTTTGTGTATAAATATTGGGCAGCCTGTGCTTGCATGGGGGAATTTAAATAGCTGATGTTCTGTTTTAACACAATTAACTATAATTTGCCTTTACAGGACTTTTAACATTTTTTAACACTTGTAAGAATAATGCAAGAATGAGAGATACCCTAATTTTTTCTTTTCAGTGGTACACATGAAATTAGTCATGGACTAGAGGTTGAAGCTTTTTGCTGGGTCACTATTACAGAAAATAACTAAATACAAAACGTATGACTCATCTGATTTTATCCTTCTACGTCCAAGACTTGTTGTTTCGCTACGCAATCAAGAGATGAAATGACAATCAAAGAACAGGGCCCATCTATTTTATTTATGACTAGATTGCTTGGCTTTATGTGGACACCAAGCAAAGCTTGAATCCTATCACAGGGCACTAGATGCAGTTTAAGTCCAAATAATTTATTGCAAAATACCTCTCTTTATTTTCTTTCTGTCCTGCTGTTTCTGTGGACTGCATAGGCAAAGTCCTGGGGTGAGCTTGCTCTTCCATTGAAAATGACAGCCGTTCCCTTACACTTTTTGCCGCACCATTGTGTGCTTTATGGTTTGTATAGGGGGAATCACTGTGTAGCATTTGACCTCGCCTCTTACAGTACTTGAATATGATGATGGCTCTTACATGACTGGAATATCAACAAAATAATCTCTAGCCCTGTCTCCAGTGGAGCCACACCGCATATACTCAAAACAAAGTAACACTTTATATACAATGCTGTAAAAACAAAGACATTACTTCTATTCAGAATTTAGTCAGGTCTCAGGCAGTTTTCATTGGCATTTTATTGTGTATGATTAAATACTTATCTAATTGTAATTGTTACATACAAAACTCTATTTAAACTCTTTATGCAGTCAACACAAGCAGTCAATACTAGTTTTGTAATGATATATATTCTGCATGAAATGACAGTTACATTAAAGGTTTAGTTTAACTACTGCATAACAACTATGTTTTAAAAAGAAAGTGTGCATGGTTGTACTTAAGTTACCAAACAGTTTGAGACACCTAAAACAAAAGTTAGAAATTAACAGCATAATTAAGTGGCGAAACCATTATGGCACTTCCTAGTTACAGAAACAAGAGTGATATTGATCCGAGTCAAGCTCAGATTGATCCCCAGATAGATGGGTTAGCTTACGTATTCATCAGCTGCCCATTGGAGAGAGTTGTTATTGAGGGCAGGTGCTGTCTCTGTGGCTGTGAGTTAAAGCCATTAGACTCTCGAGGCCTTCTGATAATAGGCTGTCACTCACAGATAGACCCTCCCGCAGTATCCATCAGACACTCATGCAGAGATTTAAGCAGCCACCGAAGGTCTCAAGGATAACAAGCAGTCACTGGAGTCAAGGGCACTTCCAATAATGTAGTCGACACCTAGAAAGATTTGATAATGGGACAAAATAAAGTGGCTAGACTTGTTATTGACTTGCTTTGACTTAACAAACATAGATAATGTCCTCATATCTGTCATCAATGTATTGTCAGCAGATTCCTAATATATGCACCTTAACTTTCTCTCTGCAGGAGTCTGTACTGCTCAGATATTTAGATGAGATCCCAGAGTGGCTGGCCCGTTATGCCCGGCCTGCTAAAACCTCTTGCTATCCCAACTGGGCCTGCTTCCTGAAGACCTTCCTCAGACAAGGTCAGATACCTATTGTCAGGCACTGAATGCTATTCACCAGCAAATACAGCACTTTGAATATGCTAACAGTCATTTTCTGTGTCCTTCCTACCTCCCAGATGTTGCCAGTGTGAAAAAATTTAATAATTTTTGTGTTAC
The DNA here is from genome assembly GCA_034779795.1 of Ctenopoma multispine. Lineage (NCBI taxonomy): Eukaryota > Metazoa > Chordata > Actinopteri > Anabantiformes > Anabantidae > Ctenopoma > Ctenopoma multispine. Next base: position 14,201,258 of record JAUYWH010000024.1, read on the forward strand.
TTGATTGTTAAACAGATAGTGTTTGTTAAACAGGACATAGGCGAATTTTACATACTGTATCATAGCTAATGTTTTGTGTCCAGGTGGTGTGGTGGAGGCCTACCCCCCTTCAGACAGTATTACCTGTCTGACAGTAGATCTGCTGCTGGAGCCTGAGGGGGAGGTGACCATGCTGTCCTGTGGAGACCAGCTACATGGCTGCTGTCAACTGGAAGCTATAGGCTCTACTGTTCCTCAGACCTCTGTAAACCCAGAGACCTTGTACTCTATCTGCATGCGTGTGGGCCAGGCTTGTCTGCATCGCCTTATTGTAGGTTATGTCTCTGTGGATCTAACTACCTTTGTGAGCCCCAACACCATGGAGCAGAAGGTAAGACACACCAATGTTATCGTGATAGATAGGGTGTTGCAACACGTTGCATCAAAGCTTTATGTTTCAGCACACTGGTGAAAGATCAATTTTAAGGCTAGATCAGACATCCATTTGAGTAGATAGGTGCCTCTGGTACTGCTCCCCAGGGAAGGAAAACAGGCAAGGCAAACAGTGGGCATAGGGACCAAATGTGTGACAAGGCCATCTAATAAACTGTCAGGTTTTATTGTGTTGATACACTGATTCCACCATTTAAGTCTTGCCCTTTAACCCTACAATGCCAAGAAATTCAGAGGCACCTATCTTTCAGACAATAGGTCGTTCTAAAGTGATTTGGTAACCTCACAGTGATGTCCTGTCAGTGTTTAACCCCTGCCTGGTTACCTGCAGTGGTCTGCTGTAATGTGTCTTGTTGTTATAGCGAGACACCTCCAAAGCCCTATCACATTTGTCAGGATTAAGTTTTGTTGAGACCTCCTTGATTTATGATATTGGAAATGGACTAGTTTATGATGGTTTAACCTGTGCTCCTTGCACGTGGCTACATTGAGTGCCTATTGATCCAGAGCTGTAAAATCAACTGCTTTGTTTATAATATGGTCTATAAAATAAGTGGAGAAAGCATTGAAGCTACTTTACAGTTTTACAAAAGGACTTGAACAAGGACAAATAAAGTGTTTAGATTTTTTTCATTAAAAATTCGACAGATAATAATACACCATTGGTCATTTAATTCTTTGGGGAGGATTTTATTCAGTATATTTTAGTAAATATCTTGTATTTGTTTTTCTTTCCACTAAAGTTTAATTCAGGCTTGCATTTATAATTTATTTCCACAGTGAAAACACAATAGAAGTAGAGTAGACAAAAGCTAAGAGGACCCTTGCCACTAGAGGGTAGTGTTTTATGAATGAGGTGTAACTGAGTGAGAGTAAAGCAGTGTTCAGACAATGCAGTTAGTGTCTTAAAACTTAAAATATTTTGTAATTAACTAAATTTTATTTTAGAACATTAGTAGTTTGGGTATATTTTTGTCAAAAGAACAGTCATTATTTAGACAATGTATTTCACCATATTAGGTAAAAACTAAATTATGTGTGTATGTATATGTTTTTGCATATACAAATTTCATATAGTCAAACTAAATTATCATTCCAGTACCAAAGCTGTGACATTCAAATCATAAAATGTGCTATTTCATATATGTATAAGGAAGAGAAGCTGGACTTTGCAATGACAGTATTAAAATTAATTTTCAGTTTCAGTGTGTTGACCTGGAATTGAAAGTGATTCGCTGACAGCATAATTAAGAATAGACTATAAACAGCATGTGCTTCAATAGAGGCAGGAACATTAAAGACAGATTCTTAACCATCTCCCCACACACAGCTCAGACAGAGGAGAGCCACATGGGCAAACCTGTCTGGATTTAAACATCAATTTAGATTCAAACCTGTTGCTAAAAGCTGCCTACTTTGTTTGATGGGAAGAAGTGGGTCACATATGTTTGCCCTTGCAGTCTTTCCTCACATTGTGGAACGGTGGGGCCCCAGCTGCAGCATCAGGGTTTTTAATGAAAATGCAAGGCAATAGAAAACAGGTACAATCCAGGCTTACATTTCCCACGGCTTTGTTAAGAGCGACAATGGGATATTTGAGTATGATTTTTAGAGTCGAGTGAATGGTTCAACGGAGTGTGTCCATCACTCATGCCCAGGTATCACCTGATGCATAGAGACTTACATCTATCCAGTGGTATCTACTGTACATCCTACAGTAAAGGTGACTGAGTGCTAAACTGTCAACATGGAGGTGTGCTTGCATTACTTTGACATATACGGTTTATAACATTACAGGCATAAATGTTCTCTTTTATGTGATTTTCGTGTGGCTTGTACGTAGTTTTAAAGCTTAATGTTTATGTTGTAATATATGCAAATCACATTCATAAAAAATTACCTTTTCACAATTTGGAAAATTGTTTTTGCCAACATTGTAGTTCAATGCTGTACTCATGTCCTATAAATAAATAAAAGATTCTCGCATAAAGAAAAACATCACTACAATGAGGAATTTCTTTTAATGGTTAATTTGATATATTACACTGAATAAACATGTTATCTACGCTTATGAGTTATTAATAGATTATTTGATTTACTGAAAACTATATCAAATCAATAACAGCTATGCAAATTAATACATTTTTAAATAACTCAAACTTTGTCTTATTCCAGCTTCTCAAATGTGATTTTCTATGTATTTAATGTAAATTGAATATGTTTGGGTTTGGGACAGTTGGTTGGACAAAACAAGACATCTGAAGATGTCACCTTGGAAAAATGTTGTCTTAATGGCTAGTGAAATGATTCATAGTTTTAGTCCTAGATTATAATCTTTGTTTTGTAATGGTATTAAATTTAATACACATTAAAATATGAAAGAGAATTACAGTATATGGTCAGTTATAGATATTTTAGTGGGGATAAAATGCTCAGGTTACAGAGACTGTAGGGTTCAGACAGGCAGAGATTTGCATTCAGTGGCAGGAGGGTTTACTTTGACAAATAGGAACAGCAAAAGGAGGCAGCCGACTGCCACTTAGTTATTAACAAGTCCTTCACTGGTGATTTATTTGCCACTTTTGAATAGAGGGCATAGCTATTAGGTTATTATCGGAAAAATTAGCCCTGTTTAAGCAAAAGGCTACAACCATACCTGACCCCTTAATATACTTATAATGACGCCATTTACCATACATATCTGAACTTCACTTCTCATCAGACCTGAGCCAAACAAACTAGCCTAAGGCAGACTGAATCTGAATACACAGGGAAGGATCTACTCTGTGCATGTGTCACTCTGCATTACCGAAATCTGTCGAGCACACACCTTAAACTGATAAACTGTGTTTTACTCTCCCTGCTATCAACATGGATAACATTGTAGGGATTAAAAGGTACTGACCCATATCTTTAGAAAGATTGGTGGGTGAAATATTTGGATGTTCCATTTTTGTGATTAAATTGGAATTATTAAATTTCATTCACTTTTTCTCTCCTGTGGCAAAGAGTTTATGGTGTCTTGTTTGCAGGTGTGGGCTACTGATCTGGACCTTACATACAGTGACCAGCTGGCCATGACCCAGATGCTTCTGATGATGACTGGAGGAATGCTGAATTTCCACACAGGCTGTTTAGAAGTGCCAAATCCAATGACAGAGAAAAGCTGTGAACACCAGATCGCAATCAAAGTAAAACTGTATTTTTTTCCCTCTTTTCTTAAAACAAGAAAGAAAGTACCAACTAAAGTGAAATGGGACTTCAGAGAATAATATTACACCCTGCAGTAATCACAAAGATAGATCAATGTTTTGATCCTTATTTTTGGTAAATACAACTAAATAATACCTGTAATTATGCACTGAGCTCAATTGGTGTTTAGGTGCTGAATTCATTATCATTTTGATAGATGAGCCTAAATAATCAACACATTAATAATTCATACTAGTTTCATTATGCATGTGTATGCATGCTTGAACACCTCATCAACCTGGTGCCAGGCCTTAAACAATAGAATTCTTTTATTAGCAGTATGCCTGAGTTTACGCTTGTTAATCTGCAATTGTATTATTTTATCAAACATTCATTTAGTTGGTGGCCTGGTGCTTCAGTACAGCAGTTGAGCCACTGCTGTGGTTAATGGTTTTAGCAGTGGCCATCATTAGGGGCCTGCATATTACAAACACAATTAAATCCCCGTTGGACACTTTTATTGTTGTGTGAGGGTCCTGTGCTTGACAACTGCAAATACACCTGTCATGGCGAGTTATGGGCTATCTCCTGAGCTCACGGGGGCTTAGGCCTGTGCTTTCTGTCTCCCAAAGGTGCCACAGAACCAGAACGTTCTTATCCTCCTGAGCCCTGCCTTTTTTAAGTAATCAACTTCTCTAGTGATTCTGACAACACTCACATACTCTTAGCCCCAGTATTATGGTGATATGTATTGAATAGGTCATCTTGTGCATACAGGAATGCTTTTGTCTCAAACAGGAGACAAGCATTTGCAATCCAAAAACTGTAGTTTCTTTGATTGGCATCATACAATTAAGCTCATCTTGTGTTTGGCATGTCTTCTAAACATTAATTGTTCCTCCCACAGTTAATTAAGAAAGGCCCAACAGTTTACCACATGTGCCCCACACTCATCATGTTTACTAATCACGCACACTCCCCACACTCAACAGTGACCCTAAGGACATGTGTTTGCGGTTCAGCCATTTTGGCTCTAACCATTTTATACACACATCCACATATTAAGTCCCAAACATAATATACAATTTTTACTGTAATATAAAAGTGTTGCCATAATATTAAATAATAATAATATAGACATATTATTTCCTACAATACATTGTTTTACAGTGTGGGTCTCATGTTTTCTTGTTTTTTTTTCCTACAGCCTCCTGTGGTTAATTGTTATGCAGTTATTGGGATCCACTTGTTTCACTCTAACCTTTCCATGCTGTATCATTATGTGTTCTTTAAGATGTGCAGGTCTCATGGAATAGGATTTAACAGAAAGGTATGTTAAATATTATGATTTACCTGTTTATGTTTATGGCATTCTTATACAGTAGCTTCTCGCAATATTGAATACTGTGCAATTAATTTGTTTTACATTATGTGATGATGAAGTTCTTCTTTTGGCCGTTTGTGATATAATTTGCAGAGCAAGAAAGGCACTGTGTTTTGTGTTTATGACAGCAGTGACCGACGCAGCATGGGAATGATGTAAGTATTTCTTATTGTGTCAAATTCATATACAGACAGCATTCATGAAATTTACGGTTTATCCCGAGGAGAAGAAAAAAGTCTGTGCACAGTTAGGTTAGTTTTACCTCTTCATCTTCATATAGAGAAGCACATGAAAAAACAGTAGAGGATTAAGTGGATGAAAGACTTCTCTAGATGAGGGTGAAGACATTTCTTTTAGAGGATTAAAGTGCCACCTCTGGCTTTGTAAATGCAGCTACAAACTCTAGAAGTTGTTAAGTGGAGGGTTATTTAACATATTTATCACACAAATCCTTTAGTGTACACAGTGATGTAACAGTTAAATCAAGTTGTGTTCAGCCCCCTAAAGACTGAAGATCTTGTCTGCTGAAAGTTTCATTTAACCACCACCATCAGATGAACAAGGTGATTATTTCTTAACTGGCAACACGGGGATCATTAGTAAACTCGTTTGTTTGGGATGTCGTTAATAGAACAGTCTCAGAGGATCTCCAGGGAGCTCTAGTGACCTTTGCTCAGAATCTGTCAGTCATTCATCAGGAGATATCATCCTCTAAAATGCAAGGAGAAACCAATTTTAAGGTACCATGTTAATGACTTAATGATCATTTCTCAACCGTGTTTTGAAACTAGTATATTCAGTGAAGCTGCCATCCCCTTTTGCCAGTTAATTCTCATAATTATATTAAAACATCATATTTCCAAATGAAGTTTATGCTCATATAGAAGTATAATGGGTGGTAATTTAAATGTACTTCTATTTTTTTGTTTGTTTTTTGGAGGAGTTGATCAAGAACATAGAAGATGTACTGCAGATGACAGCTCAGAACAAGCTCCAAGCAGTGAAGTACAAATCTGCTGCTAAACAGCTGTCACGATGATATATCTTCCTTACTATTACCAAGTTATGTCATCAAGTCTTTGCCAGCTTTAATGTCACATTATCCTGGGAGTATGTTAAGCTTGGAGATGATGAACCATAAATAGCCAAAGAAATATTTACTGACTACTTTTACTACTCTGTTTCTTGAAAATGGTATAAAATCATAACCAGTTAAGTTTTTAACCTGTTCTATGTTTTTATAATATTGTGTGTTGTTTTTCATCTAATATACATTTATATTTTCTGATTTAGAGGCCTGAGGAACTTTATTTTAAGTTAAGTAGATTTTTTTCATTTCTGCATTTACATGAATTAGCTGTATATTTGTTATCATTTATAACTGCTGCAGATAGGCTTACAGTTCACAATACAATCACAAACAATTACAGTAATTTCTCTACCTAGCTAAATTAAATCCTTATGTATAATCTTTGTGTGTATGGTGTATTCATACTTGCCTGATAACAATTCTTGAGAACCATTTATTTTCCTTTTGTAGACCATATTGTTCTACTGTGGAAAATCAGCTGTGTCCATGTTGCCCAAACATTAAAAAAAAAAGTTTTGAAACACTGTAAATATTTAAACAAATGCTGCAGTGTCTCTGAGTTTGTATTTTAAGGATATTGTGGTGGTGTTCATATTACATAACAATGTGAAAAAGAGGAATATTGTCTCATTATATGCATTTTGCTGTTCACTTATGAATAACATAAAAGTTGTAAACAATGGGGGATCACGAGTATTTTCACATTTCACTGTGTATATTTAACATTTATTGAGTAAACTGAATTCTCCACAAAACATAACAGAACAATATCCGGTTAACATGTGGGAACGTAATTAAAGTGCAGGTACTTGTCGGTACTTCTGATGAGGAGGAACAACTGCGCAGAGCTCCTTTTCCATCCGGACGACTTTAGCAGGAGAACCAGGTCAGAGCAAACAGCACTACAGCAAGTAAGCACACACAGTTAAAGGAGAGTTATTGTGTTTTTTAAAATAAAAAGTAAGAGAAAAGCATCCGGACGCATAGTTCTGTGTATGGGAATCATTTCTGCAGGTTCACGGTCCTGTCTGTGAAGATTAGCTGAGCTTTTGTGCACTAGCTTAACTAAAATGCTCTGTTAGCATCGTGCTGCTGTTAAACTGCTTTGAAGGACATGTAGCTATACAAATAGCTTTAGTACATAAGCTGATTTAACATTTAGGTTCATTTCACATGTAGCCTCATTTGCATGAGGTCTATATGAAAAATACGGTTTATGGAAGGTTCGTCAGTCTGCGCTTCCCATGAGTCATGAAGTTGTTTCTGAGAAAGATCCATGGTATCTTCCTGAAGATCGCCCTGTTTCCGAGCGCATTTGGCAGCACAGGACCGCGACCAGCTGCGTCAGAAGTGTTGACCTGCCACCTGCTGCAGCGTAAACTCCCCCCGTGGACATCATTCTGTGTCCGCTACAGCTCAGTCCACAATGACCAGTTTGGGCTGTCTAACTTTAACTGGGGAGTTAATGGATCCAACTACCAAATACTGAGAACTGGCTGCTTCCCTTTTATTAAATATCACTGTACCAAAGCGCCTCCACAGAACCTGGACTTTGAAGACACGTTTTTCACCATGTTAAAAGTGATTAATCTAGGTCAGTAAATACATTTAATATTCTGCCCTTTAGCTATAGATAAAGGTAATACTTGAACTTTAAATCATACCTTTTTTATTGCAGGCATTCCTTGTTTTGCTTATGGCATTGGTTGCTGGATGGTGGTGGGAACTGCAGAGACTGTGCAGACAAGTGTTGGACCTGTCAAAGTGTTTTTTGCCTACAAAGAAGATGAAGATGCACAGTATTAAAAAAACAAACACTAAATTGAATTCATCTGCATGAGGCGAAGACTATCATGAACATAGCTACTGTATTTACATCATATTCCCATGTGATGTCCTTTTGGACCTTTTTGACAAAAGTGCTATCCCGTGTAACTCATGCTCCTGTTGTGTGAAGGCACCAGCTCAATTGTATTTAATTATTAAAGATTTAAAGATGCAGTGGAGGAGATAGTTGTGCTTTTTATTGTAGTGACACAGAGGACAGATGGTCTTTATTTAGAAACCTAACCTTCCATTAAAGTGGCAGTATTTGTCTTAATTTAGGGTTTATATTTTATTTATTCTCCACTGATACAAGTTTGTATGATTTTCAAAAATCATATAACAAGTTAGAATACCTTTTTATGCAAAAACTCCTCTGACCTCAACTAAAAAACCTTGTTTGAGTTCTACTCTCACTTTAAGGCTCCTCATCCCCCTTGTTCTGATTGGACAGCTTGTGGAAGACTTCCTGTAGGCTAAACTAGGTCCAAAACAGTGGTTGTCATTACCACCCCTGTGTTTAAACTGCTTCAGATGCTGTCTCAAAAAACTGCGATAGTACAACATCAAACAAAGGTTTTCATTTGAAACCATAACATATACAGAATAAGAGTACAGGAGATGATATGACACCAGTGGTCTTTATGAAACTTATGCCTGTCACAAGAGCTGACCGACCTCATCAGCTCATGCAATTATCTGATGATAAATAACAGCGCTTACAATAATACAAATAGTTGTTTATCATTTATTTAATACTACCATGCCTTTTGCTTCATTTTGTATGTGAAATGGAGAAATCTAAATAACCCAAGCTCATTTATTTAAACGTAAATTAGTGATCACTCTCCATGCAACAGATAGTCAATAGTGTTAGAGAAAAACCAGTGACAAGACAGGTCTGATAAAATAGGTTTTAATTACTAAGTGTGGTCTTTGTACAGAGACATCTGCATCCTTTCCTTCAGGCCTTCCCCGGCCTTTGATTTCTGGTAATGTGCTTTGCTGACAAGGCACGCTTACCTCTGCTGCAGAGTCGTGCTCCCTCAGAGACGCCGGTTGACAAACTGCCATATTGATTTCTTCACCCATCAGCATCTCCAACTAATAGCATTTATCAGCAACCTCAATTTTCTGGCCTTGGCCTCTTCATTTTTAGCAACAATGAAACCGAACAAATAATTTCTTGTTGTACATGTAAATCAATGCACCTTTTGACCTTATTTATACTTGAAGGATATGGTATCGGCTGTGTCCTATTATGTAAAACGTGTTTACCCTGTGAAGACGAATCCTATGAAGAAATATTAAATGGATGATTTATTATAAATGAATAGCATAAATTATGTTAAATGTTTCTTTTTTTGTGCTTTTGCAGGAAGTCATTCCTTTGTAGGCCTAACAAACACTTACACTAAAGTAGCACCGTCATAATCTCTTTTCACCCCAAAAAGAAGGAAAAACTACTTCGCTGAAGCATATTCTCTAATTACTGAGTCAGAAATGTAAGGTCCTGAATGTCACAACACGCTCTTCAGTGTGTCTTTACTTTAAGCTATGTAACCTTTGTGTACTCAGTTTTGAAACCTCATGCAGAATTCATGTGCAAAATCCTCTTAAATAGCATGATCACACCACACTATCTCTTAATCATACTAATTGCTTTGAGCAAGGAACATTTAGACACACTTATGGAAATCGGATCCACAGTATCAGGCTGCAGTTAAACCCTCTCCTTTTATTTCTAACCCTTCATCAGGACTGAAAGTGTGCATGGGGAATGCTCAGGCAACCATGTCTTAATTACTCATTGACCCTTTGACCCATGGGTTGCATTGATACCACCGTACAGCCAGACACAATTGCATGGAGTTGCAACTGACTGCGGCTTTGTGTGTGTCTATAACAGGATGATGTGAGTCAGTGAAATCTAAACTGTGGAGCAGGTGAGTACACTGTATTTGTTTTCAGGGCTTCACCTTTGAGTCACTCTAAACTGCAGGGGACATCACCCCTTCAGCTCAAGGCAAAGGCTTAGCATTACACTTCAAACCCCAGTCACCGCCAGTGCAGGTTTAGAGTATCTGGACTGCAAATGACTGCTGTAAATTAACGAAATATATCTGCGTTTGGTGTGAGATTGATGTCTTTTAATAGCTGTAGTAGTCCAAATTACCCAAAACACATTTAATGTGGTAATGAACAAAGAATGAATGCTTGTTTGGCAAGTTTAATTGCATGCTGGAGCTGGTAATAAGTTTTGTCAAGGTGAAATCTTTAAATACTTGTACTGTTTAGAATTTAGGTAAGTAAAGCAAAACAAGTGCTGAAATTGAGTGTAGTGTTGCTGTAAATTGTTAATGTTCAGCAGTGAAATTGGTAATCAACTTGCAGAGACTTGTAATTATCCTCTAATTAGCGCATAAGTTCTCAGTTTCTTCAGTGTAAAAACAAATAGTACAAACCACATTCATCTCCTTGAAAGAGTTCATGCAGCTGATTCTTAAATCAATTATTTAGCAGGAAAGTCACACCAGTTTCGTCTTTGTCATATAGATATATGTTTCTTGGCAGAAACAATTATTGTGTGAACACACCCCTGCAGCTAATGTTGGTGAGGTTATCATTATTAAGCATCTAGATCGGCCACATCGTGGTTGCTCCATGAGCAGCAGGGGTATCGGAGCCATCAGTCAGATCACTTTAAGGATCACGCTGGAATTACATCGTAATGCAGAGGTGTCAGCCAACGATGTCACAACATTTGCTGGGAAATGGCATTTTTTGAATTATAATGTGACAACTGAAATGTATTGCTCATTACTTTTCAACTAGAAACATCTCCAGTCGCATGTATTTGCATTCTTTGGTCAGCTTTGAAAGTAATGCTTAAATATGTTAAATACGCAGGTCAAGACTCATTTTGTTTTGTGTAGTAATAGTTAAATATATTCTGACCTCTTGTCACCGACACTTGAATCACAACCTTTTGTTTTTCCTTTCGGAGGGGGGATAACTTACTGAAGCCATTAAAAATCTATTATGGTGTATTCCTTCACCCAGGGGATGACAAGGGGCACCATAATTCTTTTTTTTTTTACATCCCCCTTACGTCTTTATCTTTATGACATATTGTATATGTGTGTGTCCATGTGTGTGTATGTGTGTAGGGGGAAGGGTTAGTATTGAAAGAGTGTGCCTGCTGTGCCAATCAGTGTTTCTAAAGCTACTGTCAGTGGGTGGCTGAAATGTCTTGTCACTCATCTTTTCTGGCTCTTCTGTTTCAAGACCATCTCCAAATGACATTAGGACTAAAGTTGCAATAAAGAGAAAACATGCAAAATAAATTCTAATTTATGTTTTTATAGTGGATCTAAATTTATATAGTTAAATGTATAATTATCAATCCTTACACTGTGTTTAGTTGATGCCCTTAAGCTTGTGCACTTAACTTCATGTCCCAAACCCGTGTTTCTTCCAGTCCAAGTAGGTTATTGTTTTGTTTTTCTTTCTTGTTGACGATGCCGTATGATGTTCACTTCATTCATACTTAATGCTTACACTGTTGACATTAAGAGAATAATGGATTTTAATAGTTTTTCCACGACTTATCTGGAAGAGTTAAATGAACTATCCATTTTTATTATATATTATGCAGTATTTAAAGTTTCAGCTCATTAAAAAACAGACGCCCTCCACACCCCCCCAGGCTGTCTTTTACCCCCCACCAGCATGCAGTCAGGCTCCTCTAGCCACAGGCTCTGCTTGATCTGTTTTTCCAGAGTCAAAATTGAAATACTCAGAAATATTTATTTATTTGTTTATGCTGTTTCTTTCATAAAGAAAAGCTTAATGTCTTTATAGCTTAAACAAGTGGCAGCAGTGGATCAGAAAAAGGGTGGATAATGCGTGGTTTTGTTTGACTGATATAATTTGTTACGTTTCATATATGTTTTATCATTCAGTTCCAAACTAAATGTCGTATAAAAAGAAATATTGTATGTACCTTCATTTTTGCACCACTACAGGCCCCTTGTATTCTTGCATTGCTTTGCTTCTTACTTGCACAATAAGCACCAACCTACACAACACCTGAATGCTAGACTGGGGATTTATATTAAATACACTGATACCAATGCTGCATACAAACATGGAAATGGAATAAATCAATTTTGTTCTCAGAAATGCTTCACATACTTTTTGATGCAGCATGATCTCCAATCTTTCTGCAAATGAGCTGCAGTCCCTTGTAATGGTTTCTGCTCCTCGTGGGAGGCCAGTGTCTCAGAAAAGCTGCTGATTGAGGGGGAAATGTGATACAGGTGTAAAGCAGACTTGATAGGGGTCTTACATGAGGGTTATGCATTTTAACAGTGATATACATACTGTTACATATTTATCAAAGGATATGGAATTTGCTGGGTTGACTCTTTCTGCCCTGCAGAGATTTGTAGGTTTCTGCTAGAGTGTTGTTAATTCTGGCAGAGAGGGTGGCTATTATGTTGAATTAATAGGAATTAAGGGTTTAAATTGGTTAAGTAACCACTTCATTAATCGTGAGTGGATTGCTGTATGTGAGAGGTTTATAGGTGGTGCAGAACCAGAAGAGGAGGGAGTTCTGAATTAGAAAGCTGGTGCGTGGTAGATGTAGACAAGAGATGACAAATAAATCACTGTGATGTAGAGTTAAAATGATAGGCCAACTAATCAATGAGATGATCAATTGAAAAACAAGGCCGCTATTTTAATGTCAGTAATTTAAAAAACAAATATAGTGTTTTTACTAAAACAATCATATAATTAATTAAGTCATCAGAAAATAGTCATCAGATTAACTGACTTTGATTCATTTTATTAATCTAGCTCTAATATTATTTTGTGTTTTAGCCAGTTTGAAAGTAAAATACTAGGGTCCCATCTTTGGTGACTACATATGTGCAGTATTGCATGCCAACTGTGCAGCCTATGGGTCCTTTTGTTTGTATGTATAAATATTTTCCAACTTTAACTGCAAAACATGGATTGATGATTTAGGGATTTAATTTTATTAAATATTCCCTTTGAGTGCAGAAACCTTTAAACAAAGTGTGACTGCTTGATAATGTAATATTTAGCTCTCTGTGTGGAGGTGGTGTGAGCTAGTGTAAATTAAACTATGGTACAGGTCAGTTGGAAGCGTCTGCCTTACTTGACGTGCCTCCCTCAGCAGAGGTGGACTAATTGAGGTGTGTTTTTATCTGGGCTTGCTAATGATGATGAGGGTGCATGAGAAGTAGAGTGTCCCCTTAGGCTGAGGAATAGCATGACTTAGCCAACCTTCTGTACTTATTGTCCAACAAACGGGGAATTCACTTAATGCAGGGCTTCAGAAAAGTGGATAATTGTGGCCACAATCAATAAAGTAACAGAGCGGAAAATGAACGGTGTGTGCAACCGTACAACTGTGTTGTAGATCTGTGGCGAAATCGAAAAAAGCGAGGTTCTTGTTTTTGCATTTGCTTCGGCCAAGTCATCAAACAAGAAGTCGATTGCAGTTGATGCACACAATATACATAAGCAAAGGAGTAGAGCCACATATATTTACTTTGTGTATGAGCAGCTGTGACTATGAGCATGTGTGTGTTGCCTGTGTTTGTGTATACATGAGAGCGGGAATAGGTTTTGTTGGATGAGCCACATTGTTCCCGTGCGGCCTAGTGACATCGCTGGAGGGCAGAGAGGGATGGAACCTGAACGGGGTGACAGTGATAAATAGCACTTTTAATAACAGCTGCCCCACTTGGCCAGCTAGTCCCAGTCAGTGTCCTCTGTGTATTTATTCCTATGTTTATTTATGCATCCATAGCATGCAGGAAATCACCACCGCAGGGGTACAATCATTCTTTTTTTGTGGTGGGGGGATTGCATTGGTTTAACTTTGGGAGGTGGTAAGCTATCTCGTCTTAAACTAAGCACATATTCATTTAACCCCGAGGTTGATCTGTTAGTATGTCTTTTCTGAAATGTACATATACTGACATCTCGGAGAGGAAGCACAAACAAAAATCAGGTTAGTTTCAAACATACAGACATACTTAATGTATGCTTAATGTGCATGTCATACTTTAGAAATCTTGAAATAGTAGTGTTAAATCTAATAGAGATGGTGAAAAAATTGTAATTTGTTTATGCATTAACAAATCCTACAAGTGTTTTTTTTTTATAGTTTCTGAGGACATATTCAACCTTACAAATACCACGTGAATTTGTGAATACCACGTGAGTCTTTATTTGCTGTTACTTTGTACTGCAGTGGCTCCTCGGTTTCTATATACAGCCTTCAATCTGCATGGGTTTTAAATATTTGCTTCATTGTTGCCATTTGACTCAAATCAAAAACCTTTTGTCTGCTGAAATATGACCTCGGGCCCAGGTCTGTGAATAGGGAGAGGGGAGGCTGTAGATCAGAGGTGTCAAAGCTTCTTCCCGGAGGGCAATGTCGGAGCTGTTCTCACTCAAAACAGTTCCCCCTCTTTAATTGGTTCAATTAGTTAAGTATCCATATACATTATCATGTATGCATTTTTCATGACTCTTCTTAACGCTCTGTTTAAACCGAACAACTTCCGGCTATGATTTGCCATTTGGATGAATGTCAAGGAGACTAAATGATTGCACTAATTGAGTAATTAAAAGCAGATGTTGGAGCAAGAGCCAACAGCATACACTTTAAACACTTTGCCCTCCAGAAAACCTACAGTGTTTTTGACACCCCTGTTATGTATGGTTATCCCAGAGGTGCCTCTGTAATAGTTACAGTTTCACCCTTGTGATTATTCAGTTGAAGTCTTTGCTATTGAACCCAAATGGTGTTTTTATGCTATTTTGACCATGGGAAATGGTCTGGAAAAGAAAAGCCCATCATACTGCCTAATGGCCAGACTCAGTGGTGCACAGATTCAACACAAGCTCTAGACAGGCAAAGCACAATATCTCTGCACTCGTCCTATCACTCCTACCCCCCGCTGTCCTCTGGTGGGACACTAGTGGCCTGTATAGGACTTTTTTTTTAGGGAGACAATATTATGTTGAAGGTAATTAACATTGGAAATGTGCCAGTAATAAGAGGCAGCGTGGCATCAAATCACAAAGGAGTCAAGTGTATTTCCATGGTTTTGACAGCTGTGGTGATTGGAGCATTGCTGGAAGGCTTTACAAAGTGCAGATCAATAAGTAACAATTTTCCTATTAAAGAAAAATTACTTGGACATTGCACTAAGATAGCTTGTGGCTTTTTCACTTCAGACCACTCATGGAGGAAAGGTCTTTTGTTGAACGAAGGTTTGTGTAATTTTCCCTGAAGTGTGATTTGCATCTGTTATTTGAGCATTCTGAAATAATAGTTTTCTTAAAACATGGTTTGAAAAGAGATGGTGGTGAAGGTGGGGTCCTGGACCCTTCAATCCCCAGCCAACTCATGGTTCATAATAATTACCTACAAATATGAAATGAGTTGTTGTAAATATAATAGTGCAGAGAAAAGGTTTTACTTGCCCTGTAAAATGCCAAATATAGTCAGTGAAGATATTCAAAAGCAGTGGAGAGCATTCATGACAGATTTTGTTTTAATAAATCTCTAGGCCACTAGCGTGGCTAATGAACTTAGTAATTACTCATCACTGGTTGGAAGAGTTTAGCCCGGGTGAGATGAAAGCAGTGGCTGCTGGGAGCCACAGGAATGGCACAACAGGCAACAATCAACACAGTGTCTGCACAACAATCAATCAAAAGTGTCAGGCCCTAAACAGTCAGAGTAATTTGCTGGTGTTTTTCAGAAATGAGTACACCTTGTAAAATGTATCTAAGATCGCTTTGCCAAACACCTTGCAGCACAATATGTTTAAACCAATGAGATTTGTGTCGTATGATTTATCACACTGCCCTTAGAAAAATTATTATTTTTAGCTAAGGAACTGTTTCATGGGCTCATATTACTCCACTCAAGCCTGAAGTCACTTCCTCTTACAATACAGTGAACTGTGTGGATGAATGTTACATTTCTTCACAGTATTTTGTTTGTGGCAGTGTCACAGCTCAGTAGTTGCATATACTGTATGTTTTGCTTTCTTTTTCCACTTGACTTGTGTGTGTATTGTTGTTGATCTCACATCTATCTATCTATCTATCTATCTATCTATCTATCTATCTATCTATCTATCTATCTATCTATCTATCTATCTAT
>JAUYWH010000024.1:14231699-14266983 GCA_034779795.1 Ctenopoma multispine
TGTGTGTGTGTGTGTGTGTGTGTGTGTGTGTGTGTGTGTGTGTGTGTGTGTGTGTGTGTGTGTGTGTTTTCAGGGGGCTTGACGTTTGCCTATGGCAGAGCCATGGAAGAGAGGATTTCATCCTGGCTTGTCATTGATTAGAGAGGGGTCTTTAATTCCATCCCACCCCATGTTGTGATTCATTTGCATTCTGTGTCAGGAAGTAATGGAGTTTTGCTCTACGGTTTGCTCTGAAAATCTTGAAGATGTGGTCTAATGTGCATGCAGCCGCTAGCAAAGAGCTTTCTGATTTATTATGTCTCATGTGTTAACTCATTTTTTCTCTTCTTCCATATCTCTGGGTAGGACTATGAACTTTCAGAAGACATGGAGACAGGAGAGATGTAAACACTTTGAAGATGTCCAAGATATCTTCTCCTAACAAAACTGTAGGAGTTTTCTGTTCATTCTACAATACAATAAAATTTGGTATAAGATGCTGTACTATCCTATTCAGACAAATTTTGTATGGGTTTTCAGAACAATTTCTGAGGATATTGGTAAATTCTTAGTTACAATAATCAATACAGTAATAAAGTGAAGAGTAATTTATACTTTCAAAATAGGGCAATTGTTAATTAATATCAACTATAATCATGATTTTATATTATTTAGTATTGTTATTTGAGTTATTTTAGGAAATTATTTAAATACATCATTTTCTAGAAAAGCTGACAATTTGGTAATTACAAATCTTTATATTAATTATCTGCAGGAAAGGCTTCGAGCACTCACTGTCCCTTGTCATTCCAGCACATGCCCTTATTTTCCATGAATTTTAAAAGATTCCTCTTCACAGAGGTCAGATTTTTCCCATTATGTCTGAGATGAGATATGAGGTTAGGGAAAGCTACTGGTGGGGTTGGAGTGGCTGTGGGTTGGTGAGTTGGGTTGGTTTCCTGAGCAAAGTTGGGAAAATGTGGTGATAAAATTTGTCAACCTCTGGGGTGGGCCTTGTTCAGGGTCACAGCTAAATCTCTGTGCCACGGGCAAAAGGCTAGCCCATAATTCCAGCACAGACTAGCAGAGAGCTGACCCCAGTGCAGCTGAGGCCAAGGCACACTTATTTCTGCCCACCTGCAGGATCGGCAGTGGGATAACAATGAGGGCGAGGGGACAGACGGGACAGACATGGGTCTCTCTCTCTTCTTCCTCATTCTTCTTGACTGTCTGTGGAGGCGCCTGAATGCCCTTGCATACTGACCATCTTGCTGTATTTTCCATCATTCTTGCTCAAAAGAATAAAGCTGTTCACATAACAGCGTGCTGCTTTTTAAGTATCAAATGGAATTTTCAAGGCATCCTTACAAATGCTTAGCCTATCAAAGAAATAACTCAATAAATAACTAAAATGACATGAATTGCACTCTTACAGTTGCTATCAATTTTCATCCACATATTGATTTTCTATTATATTAAAAATGTTGCATCAACATGCAATCATGTTAATACATCTTACCTATTGTGAGTCATGGCTCATTCAACTGATAAATATGTAAATTAAAATGTTTTATAGTTGATAGGCAATATTAATCTCATTTGGATGTCTTAAACCAAATTAAATGAGAAAGTGTAGCACATAGCAGTTTGAAAGTGTGCCGTGAATTCATCTCTGAATTAAAAAGGAAATGAGCAGGGGACAGAACTTGCTTTTTTATATTACAAATGTTAATGAAAAATGTTATTGACTTGAACAAATTGAGAATACACCTGGAAATGTATATTAAAACCCCTTTCCAATTTCTCTTTCTGTGTAGTTTGCAATTATAGTTATTTCAGCAATAGTGGGGGAATTAATTTTGCGTGCAGACTGATAATGTTACCAGTGTAAGAAGAATGGATATTGCGTTAGATAGGGGGTCTCTAGGTATTTACAAGGAGTGGAGAGAGCAAAGCTTTATTTAATTGAAAGAATGAATCAATAACGGTTGTAGTGCTTTGTCAGAGAAGGCCTTGTGAAATGAGCAAGTAATTTACTGTGGACAATCTGAGGCCCAGTGCATAGGTGATTGAAGGAGTCTATTCTGATGTTAAGACCATCAAGTACAGATAGATGCAGGGGTTGTCTTAAAAACTTAAAAAATGACAAGGACAATCACTTGCATGGGTGGTTAGGCTTAGTGCTGAGTAGTGACAAAAATAACTTGTCATTTTTGTCCTTTCATCTCAGTAGATGATGACAAGAACAAAGAAAATTCTTTGCCACTTGTCATATCTTCAAGTGCACAGGTGTCTTTAACGCTGTGATTAAAAATAAGTACAAGTCCATTATGATGTAGCCATTAACAGTAAACCAACAATCTGCCACTGTGTGTCTCTGAAGGGTTTCTAAAGTTTTTGTTTACTTGTTCTATTTGTAAGTTTGCAGAAACTCTCTTCCTCTGTAAGAAAAGCTCGTCAACTATGCATGAATAGAAGCAAAATTTGTTTTCCATCACTAGTTACATCTTTGAATCCAGTTTTCCATTGCTGCTGGATGTTCGTAAATGTTTTCTTAGATCTCACTTATGCATCATTGCTCTCACGCCATCACCAGGATCTTTTTTTTTTTTTTTTTTTTTGAAAAAAAATCAATCTTTAAGGTAAATTAGTCTCCCTGCAAACTGGCAGCCGTCCCAGTATGTAAATTCATGTGCTAATTCACAACATGATTTCATTTCTACTTCCAAGCAAATGAGATTTTAATTGAAAATGAGATCTTCCATAGAGTCTTTCACTGGAGATGTGCGGCAGGGGAATGATACTTTTCACAGATTGTTTTAAAAGACAAGGAGACTTTTTTTCTTTTTCTTCCGAGCCATTTACAAAAAGGATATATGTTTTCTCAGCCAGGCATTTTTCGTCTCAACCTGCAGGTTTGTGAAACTGCACTGTGAAATTAACATTGTGCTTCAGCTCCTGGTCTGTATGAAGAGGCGGGCTATTAACATTTGTGTATTTTCATTATGTTAATGGTGTTAACACATGCCCACAGATTGCCACCAGTGGTGCAGTAATTTTGTCTTGCTGATCATAAAGTGTCCAAGTGGGTCATTTTGATTATGACACGCTAATTACATATTGCTTTTCCTCTCTGTGTATTCTTCCCGCCAAACTCAGAGCAACCTACAGTCTTTAATGGTAAGCTTTTATGAGTTGGAGGAAAGAAAATAGCAGGAAAAGATTTCTGCCTATGCTCCTGACGGCTATGTTGCACACATGCTTCACTGCTTCCCTTTAAACTTCCTAAATTGTGTTTCACAATAAATAGATGCCCAAGCCTTTAACTGCCAGTATTAGATTAGATACCATTAGATGTAATAGAAAATTCTCTCCCTGTAATATTTTCATAAGAGTTTGAGGCATTTGATTAATCTGACCACATTTTATTGCATTAATGATTTTTTTTCCTTTCCACTCTGCTGTAAAGACATTGTATACAGGCTAATGCTGTTTTCTCTCTCCCCTCTCTGCTCACTCTCATTCATCCTCAGCCGTTATTGCAATGCATTGTTGATGAGGTGAGTCGGCGTCTTATGTGCTTTCACTCCTAAAGTCATTCCTAATGGAGTGGAAACCTTATATTTTGTTTCCTAATGAAGCACAGGAGTGGCAGACAGCTCCGCTTGGGCTGTCCTATGGCTGCCTGCAGGTTGAAGCCACCGGCCCGAGCCAAGCTGCTCTGAGGAGCCAGCAGGGGACGTTGGGCCGGGGCAGCAGGCAGTTTACACATTATACACTTATACATAGTCCAAACTGAATCTACTCACAAAAATCTTTTTTTTTTAAAAAGTGCAAATGATAAGGCTTAAAAGGATAAAGTACTGTTATTGAAGGAAAAGTATGAATACATACATTTAAAAATACCCTATTACAAGTTGTGTGAAGGTATTATCAGATAAATTAACTTAAAGTATAAAAGCTATAAGCACCTATTGTGCAGCACAATGGCCCCTGACAATAATGTATAATATTTTAAAGCTGTAGCTGAATTGACTTCAGTATTTAATCTGTAACAACAATTCATAGTTTATGTATGTTTAATGTCCAAGGAATAGTTTGACATTTTCTGGGAAATGCTTTTCTGGCTGAGAGTTAGATGCGAAAATAACGAAATAACTAATTAGGAGAAAAAGTTACAAAATCTTATTGTGAAGTAAAGTAGCATAACATTTTACCACAATTATACTATATACAAGTTATTAGTATACTATATACAGTTATCTCTGAATTGTACTGGAGTAAAAGTATTTAGTTACCCACCTGTGAGAAAAGGCCAGCATACTTCAGAAGCAACCTGTAAAAAATTATGCTGTTTACAGTCAAAGTATCAAATTGTCATGTTCTCACTAAAATTGTAAGCCTTTAAAAGCAAAAACTATTGACCTGTTCGCTTCTTAAAGCTCAGTTTAATCAGAACCTGAAGTGGTAGGTCTGAGCACTGAGAGTCCATGGAAAACTATCTGAGCTATTCTGAGCTGCAGGTTTCACAGCAAGGTCACTTTTAAAACAAAATGTCTGTTCCTCCTATCTAGGTCACAGCACATTCTGTTACTTTCTCCTAAACTTCCTTCCTTCCTTCCTGCCACGGCTTATAATTAAACACACACAATTATCCCAAATTTAATGGGATTTCAGAACCAGGGTTTTATTTAAGAGGTAATGAATAATATTTTAATTGCATATGTAACTGTGAGATCAAAATGTGCTTCTCTCATCACTTGTAATTACTATACCGCATTTTTCTAGTGTAATATTCTGCAAATGCAATCAATAGCAGAAGAGTGTCTTTTGCTGTACTTTTAAGGTCACTGTTTAACTGTTACGGTACTAATTGTGAAATGATTCAGGAGGGAAAAGAGGAGGCTTAAGCACACTTGAAATATATGGACAGTGTCCTATTATTTATTGATGTCTGTAATTAATGATGTTGTGCATACCACTGAAGTAGTTTGACCTCTGAACTGATCATTATTCAGAGTGTAGTAGCATCAATCAAATTGTGCTTTTCTCAGACCTATTTCTGCACGCCCCCTCAGGGACAGAGAGAGCACCCACTGTATCCTCATTTGTATTCAGCTGACCAAGGCCTTGGTATGAATGATTTAGAAGTTTGTATCAGATATAAACTGGATGAGAGGAAGTAATATGAGATTTTACAAGCTGCTGCTGAAGTTTATGAAGTGTCTGCTTTACTGCGTCAAACTCTTAGGGGAGAAAAAAAACATTTTCTTTATCGGAATTTGGTGTATTTACTGGTTCTGCTTCTCTTACTTCCACAAAAGAAATCACATGTATTTACCCATCTTTTGGAGATGACGTTTTGGATCCTATAATGGCAGGCTTAGCAGTGTTATTCACACTCTTCACATCTTCCCAAATGCATGTCTCCCTTTTTTTGGGTGGGGGCTAGCCAGATTGTTTTGGCTATCTAGAAGGAGTGAGATGCATCACTGCCCAGCCTGAGGTTTAGGGGTGGTGTGTAGTGTTGATGTCCCACTCCAGCAAGCATCCCAGGCTCTCCACGGGACGGGCGTATTAGAATAAGTCATTCCATTGTTAATTTAAATGGCTTAATACATCACTTCAAGGTAACAGAGTGATGTGAGAAGCAGAGAGAAAGAGTATGAGAGAGGCAGCGAGATGCCAAAGGGTGTTTCTTTAATATCAAATGAAATTGAATCCTGCATTACCTCACTTGTGCCGTTTCTCAACCAGCTCCCAGGCTATTAATGGAAAGCTGTAAGAGGATTGGTTCAGTCTTTCAGTTCTTTAATTTCACTGCAGCTCCCAGATGTTAGGTCTTTGTCTCATTGCTGATCCTTGGCTGATCTATGGTGTTGTCTTCATTCTGCCTCCAGTCCATTGTGGCTGTGTGTTGTGTTATTGGGTCAGGTGAATCTATCAAGGACAGAGAGTTGTGCAGTTCACACACCAGGGGGATAATTACAGGGTGATTGGTGTCCTTACGCTCTCTGCTCCCACTATCTTTGTCTCCTCTCCGTTAGCCTCGCCCTTACATAAATGCACACAGCATGTCTGGCATTGGAAGTCGACCTAACAAGCTGCTCAGGCCCAGGATCCCAGCCCATCTTACCTGTTCAATCTCCGGGGCCCAGTTTTAAACAGCTGTGTTTGTTTGATAAAAACACTTGCACCATTGTTTACAGATGTTTGTGGACTTACTTACACCAGTGGATTGAGTGAAACACAGGAGACATCACACTTTAATTCTCCATCATCATATCCACTGCTATTATTAACCTGACTTCCCGTAGATAATTCATCAGTTACCTTCCAATCGCAAACTTTTCTTTGTCTCTCTCAGCGTTGAATCCTCAAATGTACATGTCCTTTCTGGGTCATAATGACATACTGTCACAAACTGCTGCTCAGGTTTACAGAGAGGGAACACCGGTTGAATTAATTACTACGTGAAACCAGTTCCAGCTGTGACCCTTAAAGAAATAGTCATTTTGAGGAATACCCCCACTCGCCTTCTTACTGAGAGTTACTGTAGCTGAGAAAATACCAGTGTCTTGTCTGATCCTTAAATGTGAAGCTACAGCGAGCAGCCCATTAGTTTTGTTTAGCATAAAGTCTGGGAACAGAGAGTAACAGTAAATTATGAGTGAATTCCTTCTCTTGTAAAGCCACAACATGTCATTTTTAAGCTTTGGTTTTTGTACAGAACAAACTAATAAGGTGCTTGGAGGCATATCTTATAGCTTTGGACAGAGACGGATCAGTTGTTTCACTCTGTGTCAAGTCAGGTGACTCTCAACTGGCCACTATAGCCTACGAAACAAGGGGTCACAAGACCAGTCAAGTCACTCAAAGGCAGGCAAGTTCATCAGTAACAAACACATAAAAGTCAGTACAAAAATAATTAAAAGAGAAGAGAAAAGCATGTCAATCTTACCAGTGACATTTTTTGTGTGTGTAATGAATATGCTTTGTCGTTCTATCCAGCACTAAACATGTTGACTTGTTGGTAGTAGTGCTGGCTTGCTTGCCCTTGTCGGTCATATGACCTTTGTCTTTGTCTTGTAGGCTGTAGTGATGCCTCTTTCCAATTTCCAGACAGGTTTTGTATGCTCAGCTTTATATTAGCTTTATATTTAAGCTACAATATGTAACTTTTTTTCTACTTTTTTAGAAGGAATATTCTCCATAAGTGTTATGGTAATGTAAATCCTCCTGTGACACAGAACAGCACTGGCAGACGTGTGGAAATATTCCCTTCTAATATTTTTGAGTGAGGTGCCCCTTCTAACCAGTCAGAGAAGATCAAACTATCTTCGTCACAAACCCACATAAAAGGATATCTTACAAGAATCTATGAGATGCCACAGGTTTTGACTATAAATGTATGGTTTTGACACAGCATCGGTATTTGATGCACTGGGTGGATTGATTTTGACTCTCATGGTACAGATATTTTGATTCCTCACCGTTGCCTATTGTAACTTTGAGTGTAAAGAAATGAGAGTGATATCAACCTTCCCATCTAACTCTCAGAAAAACAGTACATATGCATATTTCCAAAAATAAAAAACAATTTCTTTAGGAGGTAGATCTCTGTTCCCACACATGCTGGATACACCTTGTATTTCTGGTATGTGTGTGCTTTTAAAGTTTGTAACCTTGAAAGTACAGAAATTCTTTCTTGGATGGGGGCTTTTATTTGTTTGTTAGGCAAGGTTTCCCCCCAGTCCCTGGTGCTGAAAAATATGTTGTACACTCTCTCACCTGCATGTGAACTTGATGGAAATCTCTGGTCCTCTGTCCACACACACACATTCCCACAGAGCCCTAGCTATTTGCACTTCCTGACTTTGAGAGCTGTCAGCTTGTTTCAGTACTTTGGACAGTTCCTCCACGGAGACCTGCAGAGTGTTCAAACCAGAGGCTCTCATCTCCTCATCTCCCTAAAGCCTGATTGAGGACACCAAGACTGAGTACAGCACTAAGATTCCCCACTTCCGGACCATGGTGTGTGTGTGTGTGTGTGTGTGTGTGTGTGTGTGTGTGTGTAGACGACACTGTGTCACCCAGCCCTTCCCCCACATACGCATATCATGCACCCAGAGCCATTCTATCTGTATGGAAATTTGGGCTCCACAGCTGGAATCCCACAAAGCACTGTCATCTACTAATAGTTATTATCTCTTTGGCCTGCTCCCTCACAAAAACCCTGCAATACAAGCACATTGCATCTTTATGGTAATGCCTTACAATACAGCCTCAAGCTATGGTGCATAGACCTTTGTTATCATTACGATAATTCCCATTCTCACTTGACTCCTCATTACACCAGTGAAACTGCTTGGGGTTGGATATAGACAAATTCTTGCATTTTTCTTTTTTATTCTGTAGCATAAAGTGTTTATACACAATACCTAAACTCCCTAAATACTCTGTAAACATAGTGAGACATTTGGTATAATGACAGTTAACAGTCCATATAAATTAACAGTAGAGAGGCCTGTATGCTGTAAGATGGTGTCATTTGTTGTAGATAGGTTAGTATCGTCATGTATTGACTTTTGTGTTAATGAAATCATAATGACATGATTGTAAGATGTTATCTTTTATTAAACTATATTGCCCTGATGAATCATTCCACTCAAATTATAATTTAAAACCAACTAAATTAGCTATAATGAACCTTACGCGGAGATTTTTGTTAACTGCTGTTTCCCCTGTTAATGAATATTAAATCTCAGCTAAATTATTTACCGAGGTTTTTATTTTGTATTTGTGAAGAGTTGTGTTTGATTTAATGTAACAAACATTATTTACACTGTGCTAAATTTATTATTTGTAATATTTGCTATATTGTGACACAGTTGACATGAAAAATAATATCATTTTCATTTTGATTTCAGCCATATTGCACACGTCTGGAAGTCAATGTGACTGTATTTACCAGATCTTAGATTAAAGATCAATACTTCTACAGCAGTTGAATTATTTTAGTAAGACAGTGAGACAAAGCAATTGATGATTTGTTTTATTTCTTTGTTTCTACTTCTTAAGTTTCACACTTGTCTTTTAGCACCTTAGCAGTGTACAACCTTGCCTATATATTACTTACATTAATAACAAATAAACCTTTAAATTATTGTGACAGCAATATTCAGACAGGTAAATTTTTTTGTCATGTTTTTCACAATAAAACAGGAGAGCAGGTGATTCGCTTTACATTTCTGCCATGATGAGCTTTGTGTGCCCCTTTATATAAGAAGCAACATGCAGAGCGACATGGACTCTCACCATGGCCGGTTGTGTCTTTGCATCTCTCTATGAATGCCCCCACAAGGCCTCTGGATCGCACAAAAAAGTAATTGCGGAGTGATTGGCACAGCTTGTCCCGTGCAGCCTGTGTCCCACACTTGAAGGCTCTCCTCAGAGCACCCTCATTGTCACACAGCCTTTTAGCACCTTTGTTCGTCCCTTCCCCTAGGACCTCACAGCTCACCATTGGCAGATGAGTCCCTGTCTGTGACAAAAGGGTCCCCGCGCTCAGCCTCATTTGATGCAGTGATGAACTCCCCCAACTCTCCCCCTCGCTCGCACTCTCTCTCTCACACACACATATTGCATGCCTCCTCCTGCGAAAAGAAATGTTCCGTTTAGTGGTGGAGGATGTGGGGGTCAGGACCCAGGGGTGGGCTTTTAGGAGACAAATAAACATCTGAGGAGGAGAGGAGTGATGTCTTGTTTACACATTTGCAGCCATTTAGCAAGTTACTGTTTTCACTGCGTCTCCACGGTGGTCTCTCAAACAGCTGATCTTTCTTTTTTCTTGTCTTTCCAGCTCTGGGTCCTCACCGTGGTCAGCGGTGAAGGAACTGGACTGTCTAACGTGATCTTTATTGGAGTCGGTGCTGTTGTAACAGGCTCGTTATAAGTCATGTATTTAGAAAAAGTGACTGTGACTCTAATATTGTAATATAGCCCTGCACTACAGCAGCACAAACTACATGACGTGTGGTTATAAATGACACAGTTAAATCAACACCTCTCCAACACAGAACATCATCACCTTCATGAAGGGAGAATTTATTGCAGGACTGGTGTGTTAGTTTTAGCTAAGTGTACCTAAGAAACTGCCAACTCCTAGAAATATCCAGAATAATTAGCCAGCAGCAGTTTTTTCACTGATTATCATCAGTACTTGCACCCTTCTGTTAATTCCTGTGTGATACCCAATCAAGAAAACACACACTGGCACACACTCACAAACTGCATCTTTCTAATCCCATCTAATGAGGTGATGACCAACCACTTGTTATAATTGCTTCAGTCTCCTTTTAATTTTTAAGCTTATTAATCATATGTAGAGTTATTTAAGAATGCATAAATTAATCTTAGATTAAAAAGCCTATCAAAGCCTCAAAACAATTAAAGAGTAAGGTAAGATTTCCCCTGGGCTGGCACTTTTATTTTAATAGAGTGTTCAGGTGATTATCATACTTTGATGCAGCAATGTGATTAATACAGACACACTTTTAAATGAGCTGTTCTCTCCTGCACAAAAAAAAGGTAGAACAAGCATGAGCCTGATAATGACCTCACTGACTCTTTGGGTACTTTCCTTATTTCCTCATCCATGTTTGGCTGAAACTGACTTATTAGACACCACTTCTTGCAATGAATGACTTAAGCGTATTTTAGTCAACTGAACTTCAGGTGAAGTGGTCCGCACTGTCAGTAAAACTTCTGATTTATCTTGTAGCAACAATGACTTGTAATTAAGTGGTTTGCGTTGATGGAAGTCGAGGTTTAACAAACCATATCCGTTCCATAATCTATAAATTGGCAGACTGTGGAGATTGCTGTTTTAAAATTGTACATTATTATTATTATTATTATTTCGCATTTTTTTCTTTGCCAAATAGGTATATGGATTAACACTGTGTTGTTGTTTTTTCTCTTAAAATGATAATGATAAACAAATTTTGTCCCTCTGGAGTCAACAGGACCAACAGGAACGTGTCCTGTTACCGTCATCAATATTACATTAGTGCTTTGCGCAGCGCGTTTGCCACAGGAAAATGATTAATCCAGACCTTTGTCGATTAAAAAAAAAGTTAAGTATCCATCACGTATGTTTCAAGGCTGTCCGTATTGTTATTCTGATCTTTCTCTTTCAGCTTGAGAAAAAAAAACACAAACGCAGATCAGACGAAGTGACCTTTAGAGCAGCTGGTTATTGTCAAAACGCATGTAGGCGAGGTGTAGCTTGTAAACGGCGAATCCGTGGGAACCCAGCACATGATGCAGGCCTGCGCGCCGCATTCATCAGCGGGCCCTGACTCCATGCACACAACAATGTGTCGCTGGGTCCCTGCTGTCTTCAGCGAAACGCCAAATCCCACTGCAGCCTGCTCCGTGCATAATGTCAATAACACGTTTTTTGTTTGGTTTGGTTTTTACAAGAAAGTGCAATAGACTTGATTAAATACCTTATGGTCGACACTATAGGCTAATGAAAGATTGATGTTGATGTTTTGTTTAAAAAATAGAATGTATTTAAACTTATACGGGTCTTCATTGAATAACATTATAGGTGTTTTGTTTAATAATCTAATCCCTGTTGTAGACAACAGCTGATCCATATCCACACATACAACAATGTGCCTTATTGGTCATGAATCCATAGTTAAAACAGACAGTCTGTGTGAGTGGGAGTGCCTTTCCATAAGTTTTGCCGTCACTTGATTGTTGTCAGTGTCGTAGAGGGGGCTGTACTACAGTCTCACTGCCATGTGGACATTACTGCCGCTGCTGCAACAAAAACTATCCGCACTCACCGAGAGCGGAGCAGTGAGAGAGAGAGAGAGAGAGAGAGAGAGAGAGGAGGACACTGAGCAGGAGGGAGGCGGTGCTGCACGGACAACTGAGTCCTACTCCCAAAGCAAACATCTTTACATCCTCCAACACGGGCTTCTTATCAGCCCGACATTCACTTGATCACAGCTTTCTCATTCAGGACGGAGGGGAGTTGCGCGAGCTTTAAAGGTGAGTTTTAGAAACTGATTTCGAGCGTTTTAAGAGTCGCTTCGTGTTTTAGGCCTAATTATTATTTAGAGTCACGATTTCAGTCAATCTAGTGCAATGTTTTCACGCATTGTGGAAATTATAATATCAAATTATTCAGAATTAAAAGCTGCAGTTATAGTGTGTTGACAGAAAAAAAAGACAAGTCGCAGGCACATAAAATTAATTTAAGTGGAGTTTGTGGCTGGAATATATCATTTGATATTAACATTATGTGATTAACATACTGCTTAATAAGGTTCTGCTTTTATTCCTAACAGTAAATAATCGCGTTCATGTAGCTTTATTAAAACGCAGATCTGTGATTTCCTTGTCCTTATCTCACACTAAGATAATAATTTTACTGTAAATCTCTGCTTCAAGCTGTGAATATTTTGACAAAAACTCACATGTTCATGTCAAACGTCATCTCCGCAGCCTCCAGGCCTCCAAGGATGGACTCCTTACCTGCGGGACGAGACTCCAGCTCCTCACCAAGCTCCAAACAAGAACTTTCATACCCGAGCACCAACCTGAAGCCCAACCAAGTCGGAGAGACGGTGCTGTACGGAATACCTATTGTGTCTTTGGTGATAGATGGTCAGGAGAGACTCTGCCTTGCACAGATATCTAACACCCTTTTGAAGAATTACAGCTATAACGAGATACACAACCGGCGTGTGGCGTTGGGAATCACCTGCGTTCAGTGCACCCCTGTCCAGCTGGAGATCCTGCGGAGAGCCGGGGCGATGCCAATCTCCTCCAGGCGCTGCGGGATGATCACTAAACGCGAGGCCGAGAGACTCTGTAAATCATTCCTAGGAGTTAATTCACTTCCTAAACTTCCAGAAAATTTTTCCTTTGATGTATCTCATGAGTGCGCCTGGGGGAGTCGAGGCAGCTTCATCCCGGCAAGATACAACAGCTCCAGGGCAAAGTGCATCAAGTGCTTCTATTGCAACATGTATTTTTCTCCAAATAAATTCATATTTCACTCTCATCGCACACCGGAGTCCAAGTACACTCAACCAGATGCAGCAAATTTTAATTCTTGGAGGCGGCATCTCAAATTAACAGACAAAAACTCGGCGACAGATGTATTACACGCTTGGGAAGATGTGAAGGCCATGTTCAACGGTGGCAGTCGTAAGAGGACCCTGCCAGGCAGTGGCTCAGATTCCGGCTCTCCGTTAAAATCTCATGGTCCCAACCGTCCCCAAAATTCACCCGAGATACCTGCAAAAATGCTCAACTGCGAAGACAACCGCGACGGCATGACGAGCACACGCAGCTACCCAGTCATCCCCGTACCGAGCAAAAGCTTCGGGATGCTGCAAAAGATCCCACCGCCGCTCTTCCCTCATCCCTACGGGTTCCCAGCGTTCGGCCTGTGCCAGAAGAAGGACGACGGAATGATGGGAGAGCAAAGCAAAGCGGGCCTCCCAGGTGTGCTGTGGCCTGGTACCAAGGACAGCGCCTATCACTCCTTCCCCATGTTCTGGCCTGCGGCGGGCGCGCTGCCCATGCCTCCGTACCCCCAGGCTCAGCACAAACCTCCACAAGAGCTGCTGTGTCCCCCTAGACAGACTGACATGGACATGTCTGAGCACAGTGACCGAAGCACCAACACCTCAAAAGACAGCATTGTTGAAAACGACCGGTGTTCCAGCACTCAGTCGGCGCGCAATGAAGACGACAAGTCAGGGGACGAGGCGAGGCCGCTGGAGGGGATGACCCTTGTGCCTCGGAAAATCAGCTACGTGTCCGCGTTCAGACCCGTTATAAAAGACGCTGACTGTATCGCCAAGCTGTACGGCAACAGGGGTGCTTACAACGGGTGTCGCACCGGGTATTTATCACCCGATTTTTTAAGCGAGAGCTCAAGCTACCGATCCATGTCACCCGGCGTGGACAGTGAGGGCGAACCGGACGTGGATGTGGAGACAAACAAAACACCGGAGGACGAGGTGGACTCCCGGGCTCTGTCGTCGGCGTGTCCTCGGACTCCTCCCGGGTTGGCTCACAGTGTTTCACCAAACGATTCAGACTCCAAGGGCATGCAGGACAGTAGCTTGGTTGATTCCCCCAAAATGAGCCTACTCGTGGCCCAGTCCTCTGAAAGAGAACTGCAGAGCAAGCAGTTACCTCACATAGCTGCATCTTTCACTGAAGTGAGTGACTTCTAACCGAGAAACAGGCGAAATAACACAAGCTGTAATATTTCACTAACGTTTTCTGCAAGTGGCTTTGTTGTTTTGCTTTGCCTGTGTGTATTTTTAAGCTGATAGATCTTTGTGTCTTTGTGGGGAAGTATGTCTCCTATGTGTATCAGCAGGAAAAAAAACAGCGTGTTCAAGCATTTGGAAAAAATCAGAAACGTTTTCTGTAAATAAAAATATTTAACTTCAACTTAGTATACTTTTGATTATTAATTTCAGATTCGATTTTAATTCGTTGTGATTGTTTAACTAAATCCGTGTAATTCGAAGAGCTCACAGGAGTGGTGATTCTTTCTTCTGTAGGTTTACACACCGGAGAGGAGTGATCTGCAACAAAGGAGCAGTCCGTATCACTTCAGACCTGCGAATTACCAGAGTGGAGTACTTACAGCAAACGGTTAGACATTTTTTTCTGCTTGTGCTAAAACATTTAGCTGTAAAAGGGGAGAAAAATTACATCGATTTATTTTCTCTTAAGATGAGAGTCCGCGTAAAGAAGAGCCGTCTTCTACAGTGGAGGAGATCGAAACGAAATCTTTTAATGAACAAAGCAGTGAGGAGAACCAGCGAGAGACTGATGATGGTAAGTCATACCGAGGTCAGCGAATCGGATAAGATTTGTATTAAGACGCAGAGGGTCAATTTCCTTTTGCAGATAGAGGAATATAATTAATTTTCTGTGTATTCAGGCGAGGACGTGCCAGCCAGAGCTCTGCCATCACAAAGAGCCATAGAAAGTCTGGCAAAAGGTAAGACAGCGTCTTGTTAAATACTAATTATTATTATACAGCAGTTTATATATATCACGTTTGCTATTTCATATAATAAAACCACATTTTATACAGTATAAACTCTGAAGGCTTAAACTTTATCATATATCAGCCCTCACTCCTCTTCATCTTCTATCAATTTTAGGGCCTCAGGGCCAAACCCTCGCAACCTTAACAGTGTTTCTGTCTCGGAGCCACTGTTTAATTATTAATTAAGTGTCACTTTCCAAACTTGCAACCGAATTTAAAGCACATTTCTAGTTTTGGCTTAAGGCAGATTCTGTGGGATTTGTGCCAAAAATAAGATAAATGATTTTTTTTTTACTGCAGGTCTGGGCCTGCAGTAAAAAAAAATGTCCCCATCACTGTCATTAAAAATAGAAAACTGTTCTAGAAAGAAGCTGATACAAGAGCTTGCTCAAACAACCCCTGTTTTTGTCTTTTTTAGAGGAACTACACAAGCAGCTGTTAGAGCAAGTTGAGCTGAGGAAAAAGCTGGAACGTGAATTTCAAAGCTTGAAAGGTAAATTCTGCAACATGCTTTTTGCACTATTTTTGCTTTTATCACAGTAGCAGTGATTTCACTGACTGTGGTGCATGTTAAGAGTTCTTCTCCTGGCATTATTGTGAGTCGGACCAAGACATGCTGCTCGCCATGTCACAATCAAATCTAAATCTGTGTTAAAGGGCATCACTCTTACAAAAGCACTAAGTGGTTTAGGGACACACTCTCTTTGTAAGAGGTGTTTCATGGACCTTTTAACACTTATTTGAGAGGACTGTGATTTTAACCTTCTCTTTAAAGGCTTAAAAACTAGTTCTCTGTAGGAAGGAAAGTGTAATATCACATATTTATTTTGTAGGAAAACCCTGATACAGTCAGTGCAAATGATTTGGTTTAAATATACATGGACACAGAAATTTCTAAAAAGGCTAATGATAAGAAATGTCACAACTCTAACACTGTTACTTGATACCCGAGGAGAACATCGCTTTAATTTAATTGAAATGTATCTGAATTGATGTTGAGCTGTTTGAATGGCAACACAAAACATTACATAGAATTTCATTCTGCAACGCAGATATTTAGAACATCTGGATTTACATATCAACTATGAGACACTCACTAAATCTTGAATCTGGTGCTGTGTATTCATGCCCAGCAGAAGTTACTGGCTGCAGTGAGTGAGTCAAATGTAAATTACAGTTAGATTTTTAATGCATTTTCACCCTGAATACACACAAAATACATCTCAACGACTCAGCTCTTTACACACTGTGTTTTGGTAGAAAGGTAGCGGAGAGTCACATATTAAATGAGAGACAAATGTGTCGCTTAGAACTGGTTCTATAAGTTCAGTAAAAAAAAATATAATTTCTAGTTGATATCATTTTAATAGTACAACTCTCAGATCATCATTATTTTGTGTGTAAATAAACATAAATAATGTAGATGAAAATTATGTTCTTCATAATATACTGTATATTTACAATAAATATCTACATAGTATTTCAAATGATCTTTGTTTCATCTTTGTGCAACATTACAATTGTGACAGTAAGAAGAATGTCTTAGAAATAAATTCAAAGATGCTAATTTAATCCAAAACATATACATTGTTAGGTTCTGTAATGTAATGCACATTTCCAGAAAATTATTCAGCCTCTCAGACACTTCCTGGTTCTAAACATTTACATCCCATTGCTTTCTAACAAATATAATATTAGTTTCTAATTATGCATCATTCAAAAACTTAGCTGTGTGGTGGGCACTTCATTGATTTGATTGATCAATGGAAAGCATAAGCACAAGAGACAATAAAGCACCTGTGGTTTCTCTGTCATGATGGACTTTGACACTTTTCTGAATTTAATGCACATCCAACTCGAGGTGTGTTATATTAAGTTAATGTACTGATGATGTTTGTGACATATTTAATTGTTTCTGAAGTTTAAATTAAGAAAGGAATTAATGTACTTTTGCAAAACACTTTTTTTCAATTTGCACTATATAATTTCAAACTCATTCCTTCATGTGACATTTCTGGAAACCAACCAGGTTAAGTGTTATATTTATATTTTACCCTGAAATATTTCCTAAAATGACAAATTGTAATCGCCGGTATATAATATTAATTTAATAAGTATTTCCACCCTATAGTCTGACATAGTGTTTGGCACAAGACTTTGTGGTTTGTTCATGAAGTCGGTACCTGGTTTGTGGCTTTGGCTTGAGAACAGCGCCCCCTAGAGACCGATAACTCTGCGGCCCGAACAAGAAACAAACAAGACTTTTGTTAAACTCACGTTTAAATTCACATAAATATATATGATAAGTATCAGCGCTGTGCACTTGTGTAAATGATCAAATAGTTTCAGTATTTCTGGGGAAGTGATAAATTAACGCCTTTGTGACTCTGACATCAGCTGTGATGTGTTTGTTCTGGTGTTTTTGGGTTCACCTGCAGCATCACCGACTGACATGTGTCTCTGCAATGTGCCCCTCAGATAACTTCCAGGATCAAATGAAAAGGGAACTTTCTTACAGGGAGGAGATGGTTCAGCAGCTTCACATTGTCCGAGGTGAGAAAAATAAAGCAGAGGGAGAGAAGACAGCGGCGCTGCGACGCGCCTTCGGTCCCTGCTGTGGATTCACAGCCTATTTGTCGACGTGATTGATCGGTCTATGTGCTCAAAGAGTTCAGTGCAAACGAGACCTCGTTGATTTATCTGGTGTATCTGTTGGTATTATTGAGTGTTTTGATACGTAAAATGTTTGTTCAGACGCTTGAATCTCATTATTGTTTACATGTTAATTATAAAGGCTACAGACGGATGTACGCATGTAAACGTGTGCGTGATTTTCAGTTTTAAAAAAAACTATTTAGACTGACGTGCACGAACACTGTTGATGGTTTAATCTCCTTTTTCATAGAAGCTCACGACGCTTTACACCATTTCTCCTGTAAGATGTTGACTCCTCGTCACTGCACCGGATCCTGCTCCTTCAAATCTCCTCTGCTACCTCCCTGAGTCAGGATCACTTGACATTCACAGAGACACAGAGGGAGAGGGAGAGAAAGGACGCACACCTTCAGCTACTGTCAAACAGCAAAACAAGGAAAATCCCCAGAGACACTGAGGAATCAAGTCGAAAATAGACTCACTTGTAAATTACTTGTAGTATTTTAAAATGTGTCCTTCAGCATTTATGTAATTTGTTTTCCTGAAATGATACCATGGATGATATTTATTATTTGTGGCAAAGTGCAATGACAATGTATGTATCTTGTAATAGTTATAGGTTGTTATTTGTTTTTTCTGTTGTCGATATTAGCAGCTTTTTAGTCAGTTCATCGCTCCTTATCCTCACAGTATTGAATTAGCCTCCTATTTCTCTTGTGTTCTCTGCAGGCCAGTAGCTTACTTTAGAAGTTATGCACTTTAAACGAGTGATCGGAATATTAAATTAAAGGCCTTTGCATTGAAATAGGTTTACAGTATAGGCTAATTATTCGTAGCGGTCAAACCATGCCTATTTGTTTTCTAAAGACTCAACACGGACATGAGTGGGCTAAATTAGGCTACACATCCACGACATTGTTAGCAGCGACATATATTAAAAGTAGCTTATTTGTTCATGTAATATTTGTTTTCATCGCTAATGAATAAATCATTTTGTTAAAAGAAATGTGAATTCTTGCCCTCAGAAGCATCAACAGGAATAATTCTTCCAAGTTTTTCTCTAAATAGTTTATTTGCAAAAACATCATATAAAACTGTAGCTTACAGGCTAAATTAATCCAGCAGCACAGTGAGTCTATAATTGGTTTATCAAATGACAAGCATATAATTTGAATTTAGGATTTAGTTCCTGTAAATGACTGTGTTGGATTACTGAGGCCAGGTTGTACGTTTAATGACTGTTTCTGGATTCGCACTAAAAAGAGGAACATATCCACGAGATTTCCATTTGCATAATAAAGAAATTCAACGTACTGCTATTAAACCAATAACCGTTTGTCATTTGTTGTTATTTGTATTTTATTTGCCAATAATTTGACATATTCTTTACTTAAGCAAAATAGCAGAATGTAAAAATTCTCCCACTTTAAAGTGGCTTGTTGTTTAGTAAAATGATCACTGATCTATTTTATATGATAAAACATAATTAAAATAAATAGATTGTTTATACTGATGTATCAATGTTACACCTGTTCGAGGTGTAACTAGTTTTAAAGACGTCACAGCTAGGTCCGTTGGCTGCCAACCCAAAGGTCACCAGATAAATTGAAGGGGTCATCAGATAATATTAACAGAAGATTGAAAAAAAAGAAAAAAATGTTAAAACGATCTTTTGTGTGTCTCATATTCAATAGTTTGACCACTTTTAGACTTAAATATTTGGCTACAGTAAGTTTATGATTTGTCTATTAGGTTATTTGATGAATGTCTTTGAAACCAGATCAGATGCCGAAAAGATTACCAACCACTAGTTCACCAATGTATTTACTATCATCATCTTGACATAATTTCATGTAAAGTAGCCCATCAGAAATTCTGATAGACTCAAGAAACAGTAGCCTGTCTACGATGACGTACATTCCCTTTTAATTTTGAGTGGGCTATTTCGTTACTTCCTACCACCGTTACTCAAATAGTCTAATCTATTAATAGTTTACATTAGTATTTTACATTAAAAAACGTATCCAACTATTTCGATTTGTATTTGTAAGAAGAATAAATCCAGCCTTACACACGGACGTCGTGTCCTTTATGTATTTTGTGTGTTGCGGCAGTGCCCCCTGCCGTCCGCTGATGGGCAGCGACACACAATCTTCAATCGACGCTGTCCCTTGAGGATGGCCGATACGCATGCGCACACAATGTAACAAGATGGCGGAGAGTGCGGAACTCAAGGTAGAGTGAGCCCCTACATTAGCTTGACAAATAGCTTTTCACCGAGTTAAATTTGAATTTCAAACGATGGCGATGTAATAACTTGACAGTACAGATCCAAGGAATGTTATTATCAAGGTATATGATAAAAACACCAAAGCATAGGAGGTCAAACCAAGTGTTAGCTGGATGGCTAGCTTACTAGCATTAGCTTTGTTATTGTTGCCGACGTTCCGTTAGGCTGTCTCCTGTGCGGTTCATCTGCATATAGCGCCAGATGTCATTTTTTATAAAAGATGGAAGCTATAGTCCTGTAAGCATTTTGACCCCATTGGTACTGTGGCGTTGGCTTCCCGACATTATCAGTAGTTGAGCCGGCGGACCGCAGTGTCTGTTAAAAAATGGGCTCTGTCTATTCCCTGGAAGGCAAGCGCAGTTTAGCATCCATTAACGTTAGCGTTATTCTGTCCAGTGATGGTAACTTTAATCGTCGAAATATAGTCAACAGTCCATGTCTGTTAAACTAAAATGTAACCCTAGTTGGACAGTATTGTTCAAGCACGAGACTTGTGCACCATTAGGCTTTTAGCCAGATTGCACCAACATCAGATAAACGCTGTTACCTGTTTTATGCTAACTAGCTAATTCCACCAAATCCCTTTTCACCTTTTATTATCTTAATGATGGTAATTACTTATTAGTTAATAGATAACACTTAAAATGTTAACGTTAAACGCTTTCAATGTGATCTGCTCCGTTCCTAGATGAATACATGCACTGTTGATACTGCTCAACACGTTGTCATATGAGGTTTACTATTACTATGTAGAAAACACACTTGAGCGTTGTACGATATAAAATGCATATGACATTTGTTTTTGGAAGAGTTCCTCTGTTTATTGTGTCAAATTGTCCCACTTGTGTATAGTGGTATGCCCAACGCCATTGTAAGCAACAGGTTTTATATAAATTACTCCTCAATCGTGGATGTTTACAATTTTCTGCAGTCCCTCGTGAATGCCTTCTGGACTCGTGAATTTCCTATTACCTGTGCATATATGTAGATTTTCCTGTTGCAGATTACCTTTTTAGCACTGCGTGTTTCATTTTGTGTGAGGCCAGCAGCTGTAAACACAATTATTATTAAGTGCAGACACAGTATTGTAATACAGGGTAAACATAAGATCATGATTAAGTGCACAATATAATTTTCATTGCATCTTTTTCACAGAGATGTTGATCTAATTCTTTAGTAAGTACAATGGTTTACGTGTTGCAATATTTTAATGCATTATATTGTTTTAATGAACCATTTTATTATAAAAGCTTTGTGTCCTGGCACATTTTTACTGTGTGTTGACAACTGACATGTTGTAAGATGCATCTGTTGTTTTAACAGTTTTCTTCAATATCTTCTTACAGTGTATGTTAAATTAATGTATGATAAAGCTCTTATTTGTTTTGTTTTTTATTGGAATATCAAAGAAGGCCAAAGATATTATATAAATATTGCTGCTCCAAGCATATGAGAATGAAAACATGATGGGTTTGAAGGATTTGTATGCTATTGAAGGAATTTAGTGTTTTAAAAAAGAGCCATCAAACAAACATCTGAAGTCATGTCAAATGAGAAAAGAAGACCTGTCTTTTAACTTTGGAGTAAGAAAATGGGTTTTCTAGAATGTAATTTCCCATTTTTCCCATTCCTCGTTTTCCACCAGCAAATGGTAATGAGCCTTCGAGTTTCGGAGCTGCAGGTGTTGTTGGGGTATGCAGGGCGAAATAAGCATGGTCGCAAACACGAACTTTTGACCAAAGCTCTCCACCTACTCAAGGCTGGTTGCAGTCCTGCGGTCCAAATGAAGATCAAAGAACTCTACAGACGGCGCTTCCCAACCAAAATGGTTTCACCAGTGGATCTAGCTCTGCCCGGTGTTCATTCTGCCTCCAGCCTGCCTGCTGGCCTCGCCCAGTTGGGATTTGACAGCCATGGTTCCCCATCACCTCTGCTGCCTGTATCTTTACTTGGGGCTAAGCATGAGCTGAGTTTGCCTCACCTCCCCACCGCCCTGCACCCTGTTCACCCCGATGTCAAGCTCCAGAGATTGCCATTCTACGATGTGCTGGATGAGCTCATTAAGCCAACCAGCTTGGGTGAGTCCACCGCTTACTGCTCAATTGTGTGTGTGTGATATCACTTCTCTCTTGTGTGCATACTGATAGAACATTGTGACCACAGAAATGTGAAGTAAAACTATGCTCAGTAAAAGTTCAAAATGACCAGTGCATAGTGATTTCTGTAGGTTTCACCACTGACTGTCTGTTTCTGTTTCCTCTTTTTAGCCTCAGACAACAGTCAACGGTTCCAGGAAGCATGTTATGCCTTTGCATTAACACCACAGCAGGTTCAGCAGATAAGCAGCTCCATGTAAGTGAGAAAGATCTCTGGTGTGCACTGTCTTCAGCTGTCAAAGAGAAGAGAGGGAAGAAGAAATAACACTTATAACACACATGTTGCCTAGCACCAGAAGTAAACTGAGTTGTTATTAAGTATTGTGTTAAAATATTCAAATCAGCTGTATCTGTCTATTTTTTAGGGACATATCTGGAACCAAATGTGACTTTGCTGTTCAAGTCCAATTAAGGTATGTCTAACTTAGTTTTTTTCTGAGCATAGAAACTTTCTATTTTAATCAAAACTTTCTGCTGTCAAGTGAATAGTGGGTCTATGTTTAACCTCTCTGTTATAAACCAACCAGAAATGGTCACGTCACTCCTAGTAATCTGTAGTGCTTTTTATTTTCATTTATCTCTATTTTTAAGACATATCTGGTCATTAGTGAAAGTTTCCCGTGGTATAGTTTGACTTTCAGACATAAGTTGTCAAAACTTTAACATAAACTTTAACCTATTGACTAACTTTCATTTATACTAAATCACATTATGAATTGTGGAAGGAGACACTTGTCACTGTCTGGTGCACATGCAAGTTTAATTCACATTCAACTTTAAGAAATACTACCAGTTATTGCAAATGCATGATTGCAGTTTTTGCCACAAAGGGTGGCACAACTAATTATTAGGTTTAGGGAACATTTATTTTTTTTGCATAGAGCCAGGAAGGTTTAGACAAAATTTAATTTTTAAATTGAAATTTAAAAACAGGATTTTGTATTTACTCTGGTTTACTTTGTGTAATAATAAAATTAGTTTAATGATCTGAATCATTTAAGTGTTTGAAATGTGCAAAAAAGGTAAAAAATGAGGAAGGAAAGAATTTTTTTTGCCTGAGAAAGAAGATTTAATCACATACAATTGAAATTTCATTTAGTTTCAGAATTAAATATTCACTGTATGGATGAATGGCATCCTTTAAGAAGTGCTCTCCTATATCATAGATGGAGATGGCTGTACTACACAACTGAAAATGGTAAAATTCGCAAGCAAGGCGACTTTTTTATGACAGTGGCAACTTAACAGAAACAAATTGCTTTTCACATTTAGTTCCACAACATTTGAGGTTATCACTTGTTTTCTGTTGTCTTCATTCTTCAGATTTTGTTTATCAGAGACAAGCTGTCCCCAGGAGGATCATTTCCCCCCTAATCTGTGTGTGAAGGTTAACGGCAAACCCTGTAATCTCCCGGTGAGTCCAGAGCTTTTATCGTTGGTCTGTAATTTCATATTTCATGTCACTGAGAGTCACTAAAATTTTATGTTTTGTCTGCAGGGATATCTTCCTCCCACCAAAAATGGAGTTGAACCAAAAAGGCCCAGTCGCCCCATTAACATAACCTCTCTCGTTCGACTTTCCACCACAGTCCCCAACACAATTGTCGTGTCATGGACTTCAGAAATTGGGAGGGTAAGAAAATTCATATCAAAATACTAACAGTGTTTTATGAATGAAGTGTCATAACATGTTCCCGGAGCCTTGATGAGGATATTGATCACCTCGTTATGACTTCACACTCATTCTTTTTATCTTCATTTGTCAGAGTTTTTCTATGGCTGTTTATTTGGTAAGACAACAGTCGTCTGCAGTGTTGTTGCAAAGACTACGGGCTAAAGGAATTAGGAACCCTGACCACTCAAGAGCTCTGAGTAAGTTTAATGTGATTTTATTGGATAAAGTGCTTAGGAGTAGGTATTCACATTAATCATCATCTTTCAAATAGTAACTTAAGATAGTTCCTTAAATAATCTTAATCTCTTTGCAAACTGATCTAAGAGTGCGCGCTGAGGACTACGTCTCTAAATTAAGCAAAACAGTGAAATAAAATAATGCTGTGGATTTTGCACTTTTGCTCTAATACATATGCAAAGTGGGGCATTTTTGCATGAGTGTGCAAAATACAGAAAGTAGAGAATGGAGATACATAAACTGAGCAGATGACAGTGTGATTTATCAATCATGGATGTTATTGCTGTTAGACTTCTGTATTTAATACATTTGACAGGCAGGTGCAATCTTGTGCACAGATGGCTGCTGTTTTTTTGTTTTTTTTAGTATGATGGAAGAAAAAAATTTACAACCTTATCATCTGTTTAGTAATCCAACTTTAAAGCTGTTTGATGAGCTAAGGGCTCCCTTTACAACAAGGAGCCATGTAATACCTGTCATGCCAATGTTTCTGTGACTCCAATGTCTAAACCATCTCAACCTTAGAGTGATATTACAAGAAGAGAACATTCGGGGAAAATGCCCTGGTTCATTACAAGATTAATTACGTCTATAGAATAGTTTCTTCTTTTTTTTTTTGGCGTGTATGGAGATGGCTTATTTTTAGGTGAGTCATTATGAGAACTGTAAAATCATCACTTGCAGTAAACAAAAGGAGACTGTATTGGTTTGGTCATTCCCCAAACTCCCCATGGGGAATACCAGTGAAACACGCAAAACCCTCATTTAAATACAGCAGCCTCCACCATGTTTGCACCTGTTGTCAATTATGCAGTTTTTATTAGTAGATCCAACCCACCCCAATGCAATGCAATTTGGGATCTAAATAAATCTGACCTTATGTGTGGCAATCAGTGATCAATTACATAATAGTTGTTTTTTCTAATAAACAAATCTATGTATTATACACTTCCTTTTGTTATTTAATCTTGTTTTTGTGCTTGTTCTTTCTTTCAGTCAAAGAAAAGTTGACTGCTGATCCAGAGAGTGAGATTGCCACCACCAGTCTACGAGTCTCTCTCCTGTGTCCTGTAAATAAAAACTTCATTATTCTGTTTAATTTAGAAAAAGCCTGTGTTATTGCAGTAGTTAAGAAATATACCTAGTAACCTGCAGACTCCACATAGAACTAGTCTAACTGTAGATGACTGTTTAGTTTTCCAGTATTTTGTCATAATACTAAGTCATATTTTTATGCCATACTGAGGAGAAACCTGTTTGTTGTGTGTCCTTTGTGATTTGTTTTAAAGCTGGGGAAGATGAGGCTGACAATCCCCTGCAGATCGATTACTTGCTCGCACCTTCAGTGCTTTGATGCTACACTTTATATCCAAATGAATGAGAAGAAGCCGACCTGGGTGTGTCCAGTCTGTGACAAGAAGGCACCATATGAACATCTGATTATAGACGGGTGAGCAAAGCGGTGATTCATCAAATGATTTGTTTATCACTGTATGCTTCCGGTATGTTTGTTTTGAGCATGTGAGGTATGAAACAAACTTCAGCTGTTTGTAGTGTAGGCTTTAAAGCTGAATGTTTCAATTTTTATAGAGAGAA
This sequence comes from Ctenopoma multispine, assembly GCA_034779795.1. Classification (NCBI taxonomy): domain Eukaryota; kingdom Metazoa; phylum Chordata; class Actinopteri; order Anabantiformes; family Anabantidae; genus Ctenopoma; species Ctenopoma multispine. Next base: position 14,257,394 of record JAUYWH010000024.1, read on the forward strand.
ACGTTTTTTTAAGAAATGTTTCAGATGGTGCGTTATGTAAGAATGATATTAGTATGGCATTAAAAATAAAACAGCCTCTTCATTTATGTCAGTAATGCGTAATGTAGAGCAGAGGTGCTTATTATATCTTAACATAAAAGCACTATGCACCCTCATAAACATTCAGATGCATTGATCTGATTACTTTACCAGATTTCTTGTATCATATTTTAAAGTCTCATTGGTGGTAAAAGCAATACGGCGTACTCACTTTTCTTTTTTTAACACTGTGCAGTTTTTGGTCTCACTGCCTGCTACAAAAGTGTCAGTTATCAATGACCATATTAGCATTAAGTCATTGTTGTACTGTACCTTTTAAAGGTTTTTGTATTGTATTAAGGTGTGATGCTGTTTTCACAGATTGTTCATGGAAATCCTCAATAGCTGTTCTGACTGTGATGAAATCCAGTTCAAAGAAGATGGAAGCTGGGCACCAATGAAGTCCAAGAAAGAGGTGCAGGAGGTTTCTGCTTCGTACAACGGTGTAGACAGCGGTACGTAGCATACGTTGTTTTTTTTATTATTATTATCTTCTATGTTATCTGTGAACACAGTGTAACTTAGTTGCACCATTGTAGATTTGTCTCGAACAGAAACACATGAGCACAAACGGGGATCATCTAATGACAACAATAGGAAAGTGGACGTGATTGACCTGACACTGGATAGCTCCTCAGAGGACGAGCTAGATGATGAACCGCCTCCTAAACGGGCGTGTCCTTCACTGTCACCCGTCTCCCCATCCTCAAACAAGGGGTGAGCATCCGAGATTGAATTAAATTTAACTTTTGTTCTCAGCTCTGTCATTTTACTATATTTATCACTAACCTGATCTGCATTTCCTCTCAGAGTGCTGAACCTGCACAGCCAGGCTTCACCTGTTGCCAGAGCTCCCAGCATGCCCCCTGTGGAGACCAGCTACATTCCTCCTCCACCACCTCTTATCCAAGACTACCGCCACTATTATCACACAACTAGTGACCTGCCAGGTAAGCCTGCCGGCTTTGGCGGTTTTATTATAATTTTTTTTAATCGATCTCAATAAAAACACATGCCTTTATGTATGTTGAATAAGATTATTGATCACAGTAATTACAACACATCTCTAAGGTAGCTACACTGTAAGAAATGAGAAACTAAATCTGCAGTGCTGATTTGTGCAAAATATTATGACGTTCACTTGAAGCTAATATAATGCTAGAACAGCCTGACTCAGGTCTATTCACTGTAAATTTTTCAAAGTTATAGTTTGTATAAAATGCTTTCTTTCTTTGCTGCTTACTTGCTCATACTTAGTTGGGAGAAAAAACATCTTTAAATCTATAACATGACTGTTGAGATGAAGATTATCACTCAAGTCATCTCAGTTAGTTTTATGGAATCAGGACAGTAAGAGATGTTCCTCATGTTTTAGAGTGTAGTCACAACAGGCAACACTTCACAGCCAAAATAGTAAAGATTACAGCAACACGTCATAGCTTAGTTTATAACATGCATACAAGTTTTTTATTAAGACAGATTTGATGTTATCTAAACAAACCAGTTTTTGAACACAGATGTTTGTTAAATGTTAATTTAAATAAATAAAAAAATGGACTGAGTTGTTTTCCTTTTCTTGTAGATCTAAATTTTTTCTCCTTCCTCCAAGGTGACAATCAGGTACGTTTACTCAGACACTGGTATGCAAAGTGTCATATCTATCACTATCCTAACACTTCATCAAATATTATATTTTTTAACAAACCAAACCAGTGTTAACCAGTTCATTCATATATGACTTTAAATTAAGTTTTGCTTATTATTTGCTAAGTTTGTATGTATTTTTGTTTGATGAATTGTATTGACAGACAACTGAGATCATTTAAATTAATCCAAGAGCTACTTTTAGACTTAAAATGCTTTTTGAATTACTCTTTGACTAATACAGTAGTTTTTCCTAACTCAGTCAGTTTGGAGAAACTGTAGCTTTACAGTGTGAATACAGTTCCTGGCCCTGTGGCAGTCCCAGTTGACAGCATTATACTACATTATAAGTCTGGTTGTTGATCGATGGTCATTCTTCTCTTTCTTGTTAGCATTACAACATGGTGATGGCTGCGGCAGCAGCTGCATCAGCATCTGCCTCGGAGGACCACGACCTGCTCCTTAACCGTTTCCTGCCCTACAGCTCCTCTCAGATGTTGCGTGAACCGCCGGGGACCCCAGGGGGCAGCACGCTGATAGCCACCAACGGAGGCAGCAACAGTGGCAGCACCAGTAGTTTGGTGTCATCCAGCAGTCTGCGGGACCGAGACAAAGACAGAGAGCGAGACAGAGACAGGGACAGCCACACCATCTCAGGATTGTCGAGGTCCTCGGTGGAAGCTGCAGCAGCGGCTGCCATTTATGGCTCCATATCTGACGTTATCTCTCTTGACTAGGTCCATAAAGGAACTGAAAGACAAGGGAGACTTTGAGAACAGGAGTTTTTTGTAAATAAGGAAGACGAAGATGAAAGAATACAGTGCTATGTACAGAGAGGAAAATCTATTTTCAATTTTACTTATCATATGTATATAAACTTAGGACGCTTCTTGTCCAGTGAGTTACTTCAGTTGATATTTTTCTGTGAATACTGAAGACTTTTTCACACCTCTTCATGTGGTCCTTTGATTATATTGTACCTTTTGTACCTGGTTTTTACAGTTTTGTTTCAATATTCCATGTCAATGGCATTATTTCAGTATAATGTGCACAGAACCTAATAAGGTAACACCTTATGATGAACATGATATTCAGATTATAAAGAAAATGGGCATTGTTGTAATGTAGAAAAGGAGAGTCACAGCTAAACAGGAAAATGTATAACACTTTGTTTTTTTTTTTGTCAAAAATGTTTTGACAGCAGAAAGATCTGGCCATTTTTGCCATCACTGACGATTTTTCTGCAAGACATTTCATGCTGTGGTCATATTGTTTTATGGAATTATTTATGAAGTAAATTATGTTGGATGTATGCTGTTTTTTAAAGAAGCATTCCGTATGCCTCTAGGAAATCTTGCCACTAGAATTGCAAAAGCGAACGCTAGATCCTTCTCTTGTCATAACTCTGAACCCTTTTTCCCCTCCCTTCTTTCCGTAAAATAATATAATATTTATAGTTCAGACTTCACCTAAATAAATAGCAATTGGGAGTTAGTATTCTTCAGCGTGGTAATGGTATTAGTTCAGCAAGCAGCCCTCTGTTATACACATCTAAGATTTAAATTATCATGTATTTTTGTTTTCAAGGTATAGCAGTTTGTTTTGCGTATTACATTTGAAATACACAGAAATCTAAAGTGAAGTGTGGACATAAAACATTTCTGCACCACGTCAAAAACAAGGCTGATTTCTCATCCACTTGTAATTTCTTAATTGAAAAGCCTGAACAGTGTTTGTGTGTAAGTGGGTTAATGACATTTCATGTCTTCATGTTTGATTTTAGCACTTGTTTTTTGTTTTGTTTTTTACGGTTGTGTGGAGCAGTAACGTGTTCACAGTTGCATTAAACACAAGAATAGTTTTCAGCTTTGCACGTCTGCAAGTTACCTGAGCGCTCACCTGTTTGAGTGCTTTGCTGTTTCTTAGTGAAGCCACAGACTGCATAGCATTTTTGTTGTCTAGTGTATTTGCAGCAGCCTTAACTGTGATAGTCTTAGAGTGTATTACATCATGCATTTTGGCCCAGAAGTTAAAATCATCAAAGTTATTATGGACGCCTCCCCTCCCTTTAACTTTCTTGACTTGTTAGGATTATTTATTATCATATATATTTCAGCATTTCTTTGATTCGTGGCTATGCATTGCTGTCATTGTATGTGATATTTCTTTTGTAATTATATAATTAATGCTATTTAAAGATGTCATTATTCTTGACATGCATTGTAACATTTTCCGTTTCTGTTTTACTATCAGATGATGTCAATAAGTAAATAGAGGCTTTGATCATTTTGAAATGCTACAAGGTCTACTGTGCTTGATATTGATATTTGTAAGTATTAAACAGATAAAAGAATGCGCATGAATTGTAAGCTTAAACACTATTACATCAAATGCTACGGTAGGACAACTGCAGCCACGAGATTACAAGGTGATTTATTTGCTTAATTTTTGTACTCTGCGGTATATACACTCACCTGCCACTTTATTAGGTACACCTTGCTAGTACCGGGTTGGACCCCTTTTTTGCCTTCAGAACTGCCTTAATTCTTCGTGGTATAGATTCAACAAGGTACTGGAAACATTTCGCAGAGATATTGGTCCATATTGACATGATAGCATCACGCAGTTGCTGTAGATTTGTCGGCTGCACATCCATGATGCAAATCTCCCGTTCTACCACATTCAAAAGGTGCTCTATTGGATTGAGATCTGGTGACTGTGGAGGCCATTTGAGTACAGTGAACTCATTGTCATGTTCAAGAAACCAGTTTGAGATGATTTGAGTTTCATGGCATGGTGCATTAACCTACTGGAAGTAACCATCAGAAGATGGGTACACTGTGGTCATAAAGGGATGGACATGGTCAGCAATAATACTCAGGTAGGCTGTGGCGTTGCAACGATGATCAGTTAGTACTAAGGGGCCCAAAGTGTGCCAAGAAAATGTCTCCCACACCATTACACCATATAAATATATATATATATAAACAATAATTCAAACTTAACCATTCACCAAGATGTATGAATGGATGGATTAACCATTGACCAAATAACTAAGGAATTTAATGCGTAATGAAGACTTTCCAGACAGTTCTTAATTATTTTACCGCTTGTGCTACTGAGCAGAGAAAATACACTTTTCAAAAAAATTAAGGTTACATTAAATCATCACAGTATAACAAGAAGTCAGACTTCAGCAACATTAATCTGTCCAATTTTTCAATTGGACCCAGGACGCAATCTACTAACTAAAATTAAATCTCTGTATATTAAATTCAGACTTTGTAATAATTTATAAATCAAGACCTACAAATCTGTGCTCTCCTGCATCTCATCAGGTGACTCTTATTCAAACACTGGCAGAGAATTGTAAAACTAAGTGTCTGTTTCACAACTTATTGTTTAGCCTTAAAACTATTTTTTTAAACATAACACTGAATTTAGCTATGGCTTGTGATTGAAGCAAGACTTAAAAATGTAAAAATGTAGTACATTCATTGTGACTTTTTTCTCTGAATTCTGAAAACTCAGATAATATTTTAATGGTGGTCCTAATCCTCTTCAATGATATACTCATCTCTTCGGTCTCTTTTAGGACCTATATGTCAAACATGTTAGCAGACACCAGAGTGAGCTTATTGTAGCTGAGGACAAACTGAATGATGTTCGATGAAGTGAACAGCCCTGGGACGTTCAGCATGTTTGAAATTCCCCGTCTCATAACTCCACCTATGGTAGGTTTTTGTCCTAACTCTCCTCCAATATCTTCTTCAAACACTTAGCCATTTTCTGTATACACGAAGAATGAAAAGCGGAAATTCTTTATAAGTTGTGCTGAGGCTTTAAGTTCCTATACTACCGGAAACATAGATAGTCGCGGCATTAATGCGTCACTGCATTTGTCATGACGTTTTTAGAGAGCGGCGCCGTTTTAGACTGGAATGGGAGCTAGCAATTTTTCCCATATTTTGATAGTTTAATCCGTGAATGGCGCCGAAACAGGACCCGAAACCTAAATTTCAAGAAGGTAACAGTCTGTCTGGTTTCTGATCTGCTAGGTTTGTTGCGCCGGTCACTGTCGGGGCCTCTGAAAAGGCCCACAATGTTAGCTAGCTAGTGACGGAAACAAACGCTGCCGCCGCCGAGCAGCTAGTTAGCCTTATTAGCGTGCATTGTTGTTGCTATGAACACACAACAGATCGTGACCATATTAAATACCAAATAATTTACATTTTAAGTATATTTCTCTTCACAGCATAGCCTAACAGTAGCATACCGGCAACGTGCATAAAATAAATTTTAGCGATGTTGTTACCAGCTAGCTAAAGCTTCATTCATGCACAGTTAGCTTTCTATTGATTTCACCGCCCACTTCAGTTTTCACAGAGCTAGCTGTTAGATTGAGACTTGCTAACGTTAGCATGCTGCTGTCTTCACATACGCTTAGTACATTGTGCTTTGTTAATAATTCACTCTTTTTATGACCAATCAACCTTCGGAAAGTACAGAAAAACATCAGTTATGGATCTGTTGTTTTAGTAATGAAACAATACATATGATTTTGTTTTTTTTCCTGATCAACAGTGGAACCATTAGTAGTCAGTATCAAGTTGCTTAATTGACATTTTTTTAACTTTATAAATGATTTTCTAAAGTACCCGTCGAAAACATGCCAAATTTAAATATATAAAAAAACCTTGTTTTAATATGAAGTATAAGAACTTGTTTTGTCCAAGCACAGGTTCACAATCCAAAGATAATTAATTTAATGATATGATATAAATATATGTTTTCATGAATATTTCGTATAACCTAGTAACTGATAATGAAAATAACTGAAAGATTTGGTTCTCACCTGTAACCTTCATAAAATCTCTAGTCTCTATGCGAGGCTAAATATAGACTGTGGTAGAAAATATATTGCTCTTGCTCTTGAAATGAATCAGCACTAGTTGCTAATGAAATGTTCAAGAATTCAAATATAAGGTGTAATAGTTTATTTGATTCTGTCACTTGTCTTGAAGGTTCAGCTTGTCTGTGTGTAAAGATTTGTTTTGACAATTTTAATTTGTTGTACATGGATTGTTCCTATGCTAATTTCAATCACCTTTTCAGGTGAAAGAGTGCTGTGTTTTCATGGGCCATTACTCTACGAAGCTAAGGTAGGGTTCCTTAATGACTCTGACCATGTGTTCCTTTTCTGTTTCCGTTTGTTTTGACTATGAATCGTGTTTCTCTTTGCAGTGTGTTAAGATAAACATCAAGGACAAACAAATTAAATACTTTATTCATTACAGTGGGTGGAATAAGAAGTAAGTTTTTTTAATGAAATCCTCTAAAATGTGTGCCACAAATATTTAAAATGTTTTTGATTTATTTTCTTGGTATTTTATTTTTATTTTATTCTTTCAGCTGGGACGAATGGGTTCCTGAAAGCAGAGTGCTTAAGTATGTGGACAGTAATCTGCAGAAACAGAAAGAGCTTCAGAGGGCCAATCAGTAAGCCTGTTCTTTTTTTATGTTTGAATTTTACTGACTGTAATTTTGTACAGATGTTTGTGAGTTTATCATGAGACCCATATAGAGAGCAAATGAAGATAAAATGCCTTCCTCACCTAATTTAACGTGGTATGATATTTTTAATAGGGCTGTATCCAATACTACTTTTGGGCTCTTGAGATCTCATGTTATGTAATATAATATATAATATAATAATGTGTGTGTATAAGCCTGTTCTTTTGTTAAACTTAATTTAGAGACCATTATGTAGAAGGAAGAATGAGGGGTGCTGCGCCAAATAAGAAGATTCCTGCTGCATCGCAGAAAAATGATGTGTGAGTGCAAGTTTTTCTGTCATTTATTGTGATGTCTCCTAACAACTGTTTAAAAAATGTTTTATCATTATTTTAACACCTGTGAACTGTTTTTCCCTTCTATAGAAAAACCAAAAAGAACAAACAGAAGAGTGAGTATATTAATGCATACATTATTGCCACTGTTTAAATCTATGAACCGAAACAGGTTTCAGCAAGTCTTTGCACCAATTTGTTTCTATTGTTAGAATAGAAGCTGTAAACAATCAATAATATACACAATAACCAGAGTTGGTTGCAGGCTGTTACAATAATTGTTTTTTTTATTTTTTTGTACTGTTGAAATTGTTGAAATTACAACTTTCATGTTACTAGTTTTATTCTTGGGTTGCATTGTTCTTTTGTTTCATTGTATTGATTTTTTTATTGTATTGTAAAGCACTTTGTGATTTTAAATCTGTGAAAAGTGCTATATAAATAAAATAAACTTAGTTTAATTACTCACTTTTCCTTCATGCAGCTCCTGGAGCAGGAGAAGGAACAAGTTCAGGAGGAGACCCAACCCACCCTCCACGAAAGAAGAGGGCACGTGTTGACCCAACTGTTGAAAGTGTAAGTTCAGACATTAGAGACAGACACTACTGCAGTGCTCACATAGCCTCACCTCCTCTCACACACACACAGCGCTGTATTTAGTGACTACTCACTAAAACAACTCCTGACAAATCTAGTCACTTTTTGGACAGAGTTTAGCTACTTTCCTTGTTGTGAGTTACTAATATTTCTCAGAAAACATGCTGTCATGTAGCTGCGCCTCCTGCAGCAGATGTATTCAGTGTGTGTGGGGGGAGATGGCATCATTTCCAACTGATCAAACAGCTACTTGAAAGAAGCATGAATGATCTGTGAATTTGCCCAAACAACCAATCACTGACTCCCGTTGTTGTATATCTACTCATAGATCTTTTCTGTTAAAGCTAACAAGGGAAGTATGATTGAAACATACAAAGCTGAAGAAGTAACTGGACAGAACCGAGTACATGCGTAGCTCAGATCCTGTTAGTGTTTTAATGTAATTGTAGTATTTATGTCCTCAGTGCTGCCAGTTCTTCCCATGTGGCATTGACATTTTTATTATAATATGCAGAGACAAATAAACAAGTCACCAAAACAGAGTAAGAAGTTTATCTTTGTATTTGCAATTGGATAGTGGGAACCTCAAATTCATAAAATGTTCCTCTCATGGCTTCTTTTCCTGTCTGCTCAGGAGGAGACCTTCATAAATCGAGTGGAAGTAAAAGTAAAGATCCCAGAGGAGCTGAAACCATGGCTTGTGGACGACTGGGACCTGATCACACGGCAAAAACAGGTTAATAACCTGTGACTTTAATTTTAACGTTTACATTTTTGTAGTTATTTAAATTGTTATTGTTTTTTCATTAAAACACATCATGTTTGTTTTTGTCTTCAGCTTTTCCACCTACCTGCCAAAAAGAATGTGGATGCAGTCCTTGAAGACTATGCAAATTATAAGAAATCGAGAGGAAACTCTGACAGCAAGTAAAAACACACACATGCAGTCTAAAGCATGACTTGCTTATCTATTGTCAAACTCTGTGTGTCATGTAGATATAACTGGTTTCTGTCTTCACTACTCAGGGAGTTTGCCGTGAATGAGGTGGTCGCTGGAATCCGTGAATATTTCAATGTCATGCTGGGGACACAGCTTCTCTACAAATTTGAGAGGCCGCAGTACGCAGACATCCTAGCCAACCACCCAGATACATCAATGTCTCAGATCTATGGCGCTCCTCATCTACTCAGACTCTTTGGTACAAACACATACACAACATCACATTGCTGTATATTTAAATTTGTTCTCTCTAAAGGATTCAAATATACCCGCGGTTTTAAGATAAGATAGGACTTTATTGATCCCACAGCGGGGAAATTTGTGTGTTACCACAGCTCAGGACAGAAAGCACAGAAAAGGTATACAACAAGACTATAAAAAGAAGAGTACAAAAAATTTGAATAAAAAATAGAATTAAAATA
>JAUYWH010000024.1:14267083-14294588 GCA_034779795.1 Ctenopoma multispine
CTCCTGTCCCTGTCCGTACATCCGCTCCCCCAGCAGGCCACTGCATAGAAAAGGGCGGATGCTACCACAGAATCATTTGGGTCAATAAATGTGGAAAAATAAGGTTTCAGGTTAAGTAGGATATAGCTGTTAATTCAGTGTATACTATAGGTAAACGTGTATCAAAATCTGACTCAGTATTGGCAGGTAACTATTTCTGACTTTGGGATCCTTTAAAACCAAACATAATATCTGAAAATCCTTTCTGACATCATTCAGAAGACTTAGCTTTGTTTAAGGTCATCTCTTTATAGATGTACAGTTCAAGCTATCATGACAACTTCTTAACCTGGTATCATTAACGTCAATTGAAACTGTACAGAGACATTAAAAATAAGTGAAAACTGTCCCATCTAGCTGCCATTTCACATGAGTATTCATTTTAATCTTTCAGTATGGCCTATGTTCCATGCTGCTTTATACACTTGAACTGCCTCCTTGTAGGGATCTGCAGAGTGGAAATATTTCTAGAACCATTATAGATGAAGATAAGGTCAATGAAAGTGTGGAGTGTGAAATTCTTTGTTTGGTTTTAAAGTGAGAATCGGAGCCATGCTGGCGTACACTCCCCTGGATGAGAAGAGCCTAGCGCTGCTGCTCAGTTATCTACAGGACTTCCTCAAGTGAGTATTCAGGACTTCACAAAGCCATTAATAAAGCTTACCTTGATTCTTCTGCAGCAGAAATTAATAAAAAGATGGTCCGTTCCAGGTATCTTGTAAAGAACTCTGCATCTCTCTTCAATACAAGTGACTATGAAGTGGCCCCTCCAGAGTATCACCGCAAGGCTGTTTAAGGTTTTTATTTTTTTTAATTTTAGGATCTGTTGAGTGTAGATGTTCGGAGATGACCGTGATTTCACAAAAAGCCTTTGGAGAATGGGTTGTGCGAGATCTGTTAATTTGTTGAGAAGGAATATGCGCAAGATGTCACAGTAATCCCTGGACAAATTTAATTTTCTTTCATGTGGAAAGCTGCTGAGCATGCTCTTTCTGTATTGGTATGTTTTTGAGTACCACTTTTTAGTTTCTGGAATTTAATTTTTTTCCCTTATGTTTCCAAGAGATCTTGGCTAAATTTGTCTTGTAGGCTGTCATCATTTTCTAATAAAAGTCTTTCATTCTCTGTTCGTTGCTGCTTCTTTGTGCTGAAGCTAATTTTTAGAGTTCATTGTATAATTTACTGCTCTAGTCTTCCTCTTTAAATGCTAAAATGATTAAATGCTCAAATTAGGAAACAGTGGATTTAGACATAAGTACATTTTTCCTGATATTTCAACTAGGAACAGTGTTTGGCTCACCGTGTACTTACTTTTAATTCTAAATTAAATATAACCAATGAGGATAACTGAAAAAGGCAAATAGTGTTCAAAACAAAAAATAGCTGAAAGTGTGGATCAGATTTTAAGATGCTGTAATATCTCAGTAAATCCTCATTAAATATTGAAAGCTGAATTAATTCCTTAAAGACGATTGGATAAGCATTTCAAAGTTCAACAGTCTTTTAGTCTTAAAATGCAAAAAGAAAACAGTTTATAAATGATTAATAGTTGAGTAAAAATATTAGTTTTAATAAATAAATTACACAATGTTTCTGTCCTAAATTATTTTTGTTCTTGTTTTGTATTGGAGAGCAACCATTGACCTGAAAATCATTTCAATTACTGTAGCTTTAATTACAGCCAACCTAATCAGAAGTACGTAAATAGCACAAATACATTTGAAGGTAACACTGAAGTCCCCCCATTCAGCTTTTATATATGCATTTAATAAATTGTATTTAACACACTACAATGTTTATTAAGACCAACAACTGAAACCTGCTGTACAAACAGATAATGAATGAATAACGTTAGTATGTCTCTTGAGGAGAAGTGATATCCCATTATGTATACTGTTCCCAAAGGTCAGGAGTGAATGTTGAAGCTCTAATCAAAACCAGTTAAGAGTCTGCCGCAGTGCACACACAGAGGTCTCCCATCTGAAATTATTATCAGTGTGTGATCATTACCTATGACACTTAGGATTCTGCTCAGTCACACACTCTGTGTTTGCAGGAAACTGACTGGAGCTCTGTTCAGGTTGAAGGTGAGCAGAAACAAGCTGGAACTTAACATTAGGTCATCAAACTATGAGGAGAGGGAGGCACAGAGGTCGAATCAGCCAATAGACGAAACCACCTATGACACACAAGCTCTTCAGACTCTTCTGATGCAGTTTCAACAGTATAAGCAGGGTTTATTTATGATAAGTCCACATTACATCCATTAATTCTCAATTCAGATTTTCAGAATCTTTTTGTTTTCTCTGTTTTTATTCGTCCCAGTCTGGTGGTTCTGACTGCAGTCAGATTGGATATGATTTTGATGTAGAATCACATATGTACAGCTGCAGTCACATTAAGACTGAGTTGGCACAAATCTATTTTCTTTCTTTCTTCTTTATTTTTTTGAAGTGACTTAGATTTAACATTTCCTTTAAATGTGCACTAACCATATCAGTTTTTATCATATCAGATCTGGTTCAACATCACACGTGGTCCTGGTTCATGTCAGGCTTGTGACTGCAGTCAGAACCGTCAGATTGGAATTCATATGCTGTTTTTAACATCTTGCTTCTTTGTCTCTAAGTCTAATGCCTGAGAAATGAGGAAGTTTCAGATGTGTTGTTCTCGTCATACAGGAAGTAACACATCTTAACTGAGTGGGTTTTGAGGAAATTGCACAGTCAAATGTTGTAAAAATTTAGTTTCCATTCTTGAACAAGTCATTTAAATCTACTCATTTGTGGCAGTTTAGGACCTCAGCAGTGTTTACGTCAGAACTTGATATGTAAACTGGATCAGAAATGATAGTTAGATAGATAAGTCACCCTTATTTGATAAAATGTATTTGGTTTATCCACACCTTTGTGAAAATAAAACAGATATGAGTCAGTTGGATGCAAAACATTGGACTTTCAATCCATTTAGCTGTGGATTGAAGCTTTGAGCATCAACATATGTCAGATCATCGTTATAACTGTTGTTGTTGAACAGTTTTATTCTCACTAACCTGTCTTGAGCGCTTCATGCACTCTATCATAACTCTGCTGGGATTAAGAGTTATTTGATTAGTCTTCCACATAATCTGCTTGTCTCCTCTTCGTCTGCTTTGTTTAGTTAACCTGGGATGTTAGAAAGCAACCACACAGCCTGCAGCATGTTTTATTTCAGATAATTGTGGCCTAGTGACTGCAGCCAAGATTCCAGCCTTTAAAAATATTAAATGTAACGTATGACTTGCTTAGTGTGAATTGGACATGTGGTGTTAATTTAAACACTTGGGAGTCATGCTGTCGTTTTGGCTCAAAGCGTTTATTACTCCACTGTTTAAACATTTCAAGCACACTGTTGAGTGTGATCAGGTTCTGCGGTGACACCTGTGAGCTTTTTCCTCGTGTATTGACTGATATTATTTTCCTGCTCCGACGGTTTCAGCAAGGTAGACACAGTGCCAGTAGTGGAATAACTTCCCGTTGATGGAAAGCATGTGGTGCAGACAGGGTGTTTTGTTAAGGAAAGAAAGTAATGGGCCACTGAATCCAGGCCAGAGCGCCTTCCTCCTCACCTCTGCACTAAAATGTGTTCAGCAGAATCCAAATCCCTTCCAGACAGCCTCTCTCCTGCTGCTGTGACTTACCTGACATGAAAAAGAGAAGCTAAATATTAGTTTCAGGCTGATTTGTGGTTTCGTCTATGTCAGCTGCTCGCAGTTGTTATGGCATGAACAATCCAGAGAGTTTCAAGAAGAATTTTCTTTAATCCAATTTCCTTTAGCCTTAACCAGGACCATATGTGTTTTCACTGGACTGAGCTCTCAGATCACAGGACCTGATGGCTTTTAACAGCCCATCAGAAAGACTGACACACAGGACTTCTCTGCAGATCCATTCAGGGAAACACCTCAGTGCCTGCCCCTATCTTGACTAAATTTACTGCTGCAATTAATGCTTTACTGTCTACGTTACAGGCCGGGTCACACAGAGGCCTTCCTCTGGTGTCCGGTCTTTCATGTGACCCTGGTGACACAGAGCCTTTGTGCTGTCATTATCCCACAGATGAGACAGACAGATGCACGATACAGTCTGGCCTAATGAGGCCGGTTCAGGTTTAAATGATGGTTTCAGCAGGTCTTTCTGTCCATGTGTCTGTTCTGACCCAAAGACTCACTTCAAACAGGTTTTCTAGTTTTGCTTGGTTCATCAGAAACAACAGTTTGCTGGCCCGTTGGGGATGATTATAGAGAGGATTTTATAGAACAGTTTAGCCTCTATATGTGTTTGTGTTTTATATGTATTTATGTGTTACTGTAAAAATCAGTGATGGAAAGTACATTCACTTAATTACTGTACTTAAGAGCAATTTTGAAGTACTTTGCCTAAACATTTCTAATTTACTTTATACTTTTACCTTAAGGCATCAAAGGCTTGGGGTTCAGTGTCTTGCCCAGACACACCGAACCTGGGGTTCCTAGGCGCCCTACCAACTGAGCTACTGTCGCCTGAAAGGGAAATGAACACCACATGCACAATATAGTTAACATAATTCAGTCACAAATAATAATGACAGTAAAATAAATCTTGCTGTGTATTTTAAGAGTAATCATTTAGTAATATACTGTATTATTACACTGACAGGGTTCATTTTGCTGCATTATGAGTTATTTTACTCTAGAGAATTTAGGTGTGTCTTGCTGCTAATACTGTTATACTTAAGTGATCCTATAACTGAGGATTACCTTCAATGAAGTGGTTTTATATTGTAGTATTTCCACTTTAGCTAACTATTTTTTCATAACCTGAGTCACCTAAGATATATAATGTTATAATACAGTATAATGTTCACTCTCTTTAATCTCTGGTTTTGTCTCCACCAACTTTTGGAGGAAATATCTGTTTTTTTAGCTGCTAAATGAAATGCATACAATATAATACAATAATAAAGTGGCAGGAAGCCCCTTAAAATGCTGCAATGAGAGCAGTAAGTGAGCAGTAAGAGTGAACAAAAACAGTACATTACATTACATCCACACAGACAAGCAGGTGAAATTCCCTTTAAAGCTTTGTGAAGCTGCGGATTAAAGCGACAACTCTCTGTAGGTTTGCTGCTCTGAACATCGTATTGACACTGATGTTTTAAGAGCATCATTAATGATATAGTGCCTTATTTCTTTCCTCACACAAAAATGTTTGATTTTGTGTAATGTAGTGTGAGAACCACAGGACGGCAGGATTGTTCAGAACAACTGTAAAGCCATAGTCTTAGATCTCTCACTTACAAATAAGACTGCGTACAGTGGTAATTTTGTGACATGCTGAGAAATTTTCAGTATTGTCACTGACACTTTTGATTTTTTTAAATTTTTTTTCTTTCATCAGTTTTCATCTAACCAGGATCACATAAAACACAGTCGCTCCAGGGAAAGATTAAGTTATTGTGGGGATGTAATGCCAATAAAAAAAAGACTTCTCTGTTCTCCAGCTTCTTTCTGACTGTAAACTCATTACAAACTCCTGCAGGGACCATTGAGAACCCCTTTCCTATTAGACAACAGATGCTATCATTTTAATTGACTGGTGAAAGCCATTTGGGCTCTATATAACTCTTTCAGAGCATATCCATCTGTTTTGGGCTTTCTGACGTGAAAAACCGTCAGTGTTTTATGTGGTTGTGAATGTTTCCCCAGACTAGGAGTTAGTGGTAGACTAATTACACAGTGGGCACACAGCTTCAACAACACACTGCTGCCAGGACTTGTGTGACTGTGTGTCATTAGTATTGGAAAAGAGCATTTGCCACAAAGGATTGCGGTCACTCTGAGACGTTAAAACATGAAAGAACATACCCCAGTCTTCTGGAGAAGGAATTTGCAAGACATAAACAGCCTGTAAAATGGAAAACTACATCTGTGTCCATTTGTTTTCCTGAAAGGCGGCCAGATTTAGTAATTCTTGCTGAAATTCTTTCCAATAACACAGAGCGGTCCAAATATAAAGGGGAGGAACTGTTTGATCCATCTGTTTTCAATGTGGTGTAGTGGTGGTTTTGTGAACAGGATCTCGATTCAGCCGGAGAAATTGTGGAGGCTTCGGAGCATGTTGAAGCCTTTACTTAATTTACACTCTGGATTTATCATGTGTGATGATTAACATGACCCATCTCACAGCAGTGAATACATGTTCATAAGTACAGTGTTTTGGTGCATTTGTCAGGTACTTGTTTGCATTGTAGGTTTCTTTATTATTCTGTTCCACTTACACACTGTGTGAACAAATATTGTATTATTTTCTCCACTAAATTTATTTGACAACTATAGTTATTAGTTAGCTTTCAGGTTACATTTAAGATACTATGCATTGTTTTTGATTAGGCCTCCAGGATATACAGTTGTTCTGATTTTACTCTCTGTGACCAACTGCAGACACATTAATGCATCTGTAATACAATAATATGGTAATAACAGACCATTTCATTTTGCTTTTTATACTTTCCTGATAATACTTCTGTTGCTGTTCTAGTCAGACTTAAATGTAAATGGTCTGCACTTATATAGCGCTTTTCTACCTATGCTGGTACTCAAAGCGCTTTACACTGCTTCTCATTCACCCATTCAAACACACATATTCACACACCGATGGCAGAGCTGACACACCGGGGGCAATTTGGGGTTCAGTATCTTGCCCAAGGAAACTTCGACATATGACAGGAGGAGCCAGGAATCGAACCACCGATCCTACGATTGGCAGGCGACTGCTCTACCTCCTGAGCCACAGCCGCCCTGTCTGTCTGGTGTCAATGCATTGTCGTGTGTTTTTGTTATAAGCTGATAAATTAATAAGTAAAGCATGTAAGTAAAGAATGCTGTCTGTTATAGGAGTTAATAAGAATTAGCAGATTAATTTTTGCATTTTTGTTTTGTGTTCTCATCTCTTGTGGGCATCCTGGCCCTGAGGTTGGGAACCACTTCCCTAGAGTCAGAATACGCCACATCTAAAGTGAAAGTGTTGACATCTCACCTCAGCCAGAGCTCAGGTAAGTGAAGCAGTCAATGAAATAGTCAAATGTTAATTTAATATCTGGGGACCTTACTATTATTAGATATCATGTTGGCAGAAAATTGAGTTTTTCTTTTGATGTCGAGTATGGATGTAAAAGGCTGCGAATTGGCAGCTCTGAATATTTAATAAGATAACCCTCCGTCTCTCCCTCATTAAGCTGAATACTGAGCTAAAACACCTTTTCATGTCACCTTAGTAAACAGCTTAATGTGTACCTCTTTCATCTGCTATTCTCTCGTGTCTCCCCACAGCTTTGATCCACGCATGAGTGTCTATGGTTGCACCTCTGTGCTGTAGATTTGTTTGCATGTTAATTTAGATTTTTTGACAAGCTATTCATGAATATCCAGGGCAGTGGTGTCATTTAACCTTTGACACCTCTAAAGAGGACCAACTGGTAAAGTTATTTTAATTATTTATTTGGCAGACAGAACTATACCAGTCTTTTATTTTATGTATTATATGTCTCTCTAGCACTGCATTATTGGTAATCATTTAGTTCAGTTTTTCCAGTTTTTCCAGATGTGATGTAGAGTTGTCCCTAGCAGTGCTCTCCATCAGGGGATATTCAAGCAGAATATCCCAGATAGCATCCATCTGAACTTCAACCAGATGTTTCAGCATCTGGTCAAAGCCAGAGGGCTACTTAGGTGGAACAATATGGAATAGTGTTGCTTTAAAACTCATGTTTTACTGTTTTGGGGGTTTAGCACAATAGAAAAATATGGACTCTCTGTTAGTTGTATTTTGAGCATGATGTCCAATCTTTGTTTAAAGTTTACTGAAATACAAAAAATATCATATAACTAAATGTATTTCCTCAATACACAATATATGAAGGCTCATAGTTGTCATGTTTTCACCTGCAGAGGGCAGACTTTGCTGGGAAATAAACTTGAGCTCAGGGCAGACAGCAGGAGAAGCCACACTCAGTCACCAGTTTATTACTAAATTAACAGTCGCTATAACAAATACAACCTTAATGAATGTTTGAATGTTGTAATTACCACATCCCGTTTATATCCAAGAGTAGACTAAATGCTAGAAACGGAGCTCAACGCAACATGGCACAAAAAACTGCTTAAACATCTAGAAGGTGAAACTGAACCTGAAAAAAAAATCAGAAACCTGAAAATAAAACTATAAACTGACAGGTGGTGTACAATATACACTATTGGTATATTAGATATATTCAACTGTAAGATCAGAATGTAATAATAATAAATTGGGGAAGCTTTGTATTTGTATTAATGGTATGGTGGTATCTCATTAGGAGGCCAAACCATGACTGTAACATCTCCAACTGTGCTGCTGGTCAGTTCTGGGTTGAGTGATTTCTCCTGACCTCTGCGTGCCACAGCGTTGCCCTCAGTGTTCAAACTATCCGTGTTGCTTGTTGACAGCAGCTCCCTTCTGGGGCTGCTGGGGATCGGCCCAATGCTGACCTCCTGCCACTCTGCTGGAGGAGAGGAGGAGAGCAGTTTGGATTGGGAGGAGAGGGTGAAGACAAGGGGAGTAGGAGGGGAGGAGAGATGCATGACAGATTTTTGTCATGCCTGATACTCACACAGAGGCAGAGGTACTCTGAGGTTTTTCTAACATTTGCTCCCACGTTTCCACAGGTCAAAGTGTTAATTTATGAAATTGCTACTTTCTTTTACCTCCCAGGTAATTTTTATACATTATAATTAGTTGCTAGGTGTATATTGACACAAATATTTTGACGGGTTGTTATTTAATTTGCAAGCTGATATAATGCAGTATGAGCTGGCACCATGTCCAACAGGGCTTGTTGACTACAGGAACAGGCAGCAGTGTATTATTATCATTTTAAAGTAAAATGATAGGTTGCCTCTATGCTCAGAAATAGTCTAGCTATCATCACAATGCAGCTCATAATAGAACTAAATTATCCCAGAATTTTGTGCTGTAGATCAAACAGAAATGGCAGAGAATCACTTAATGATTAATATGCCATCTGTTGGCAGTGGCGTTTTGAATATCAATACGACTCCCACCGGATGCTTAATCACCTGATACCATTGTGTTGGAACACAACAACAGAGCTGTTGAAAGTGCCGTAGTGCCAGCGAGCTCAAATGTTTTGATCCACCTCCACGATGCTCATAAGATATTCACCGCTCCAGTGGAGAAACAAGTCTACTGGGTCCCGGCAGCGAGACATGCATGCAGATATCTGTTCTGTGTCTGGGGCTGCTGTGAAGATCCCACCTAAAGCAAAGATCCATTCATACTGCAGGATGTAGGATGCTATGGATATGGCCTTGACAGTGTGGTTTAACCCTGAGGCCCGAAGAAGGACACGAAACAGTTGGCTCTTGGTCTACTGAAGCGGTGCCTGGGACTTTCCCACACGCCTCAGGATCCTCCTCATTCAGCCCAGTCTGTGGTTAGAGCGTGTGTCTGCACCACTTGACACCAGGGAGAAGAGGGAGGGGGTATGCCGGCTTACTGTAGAAGTTGGAGAAAACTTTTCAGAGCGGATTTATTGCCCCTTAGCTGAGAGAACAGCATAAATTATTTGCGCTGGCAGATGTTCACAGACCCAAATATGCATGAATTTGTAGAGCTGGCAGGCTTCCCTCAGCCAAACGTACTGGTTTTCACTATGCGTGCAGAAGCAGTTGTTATTCTGGCTGTTTTACAGAGAGCATTAATCTGAGCTGTCAGCACCACCAACCACTTTGGTGGAAATTATTTCACTCCTTAATAAGGGAACTCTAGTGCTGTATTACATGTGGTGGTCAGGGCAGCATTCTTGGTGGGTCTGTCATCATGTACTGTAGCTGTTCCCCAACAGTGGCCCTCTGTGTTTGGCCCGTAGCACAGTCTGTAACCCAGAGATGAAAAACACACACTAACTAGACATTAAATGAAACCACTATCTCACACCCTCACTGCTGGCAAAGATGAAGAGTACCTCCTGTGGGAGAAATCCAATATTATATTGACTTGTCTCTGAAATGTCTCTTGTTAAAGCTCAAAATATCATTTCAAGAACAGGCTGTTTTTCTTTGCCTGTGTATTGCTGATCAGATGTGGAAAACAGGTCAGGTTATAGCAGTCAAAGAGACGTGAGGGATATGGACAAAATAACATGAACACCTGGTAATATAATCATAGTATAGTAATATAAAATAAAAACATTTGCTGCAAAAACACAACTTACAACCTCAGAAACATCCACAGATTCAGAACCTGGGTAATTAAGTGATAACTGTGACCTTTGTTTCTTCATCGTTGTTATTATTTGTGTGGAGCCGTTTCTGTTTATTGGATAAGATTATACTCTATGTGTTTATTACTTAAAGTCTCTATATATGACTGTATTGGAAAATGGATTAGCAAAATATCTGTCTCAGAGTGCTCTGTGGTCAGTTAGGTTGGCAACACTAAGCAGTGGTCATTAAATGGGCTCTAATGTCCAATTTCAGAAACATTAACCAATGTTTGCAAAACACTTTGCAAACTATTTTTCTGTGCCTTTAAGAAATGTAGTCATGTACTCAAATTGTGTCACACCTGCATGTGAAACACATAACATTATAGGCATTATTGTATAATCGGGCTCCAAGATGCAAATAACAATAATAAAGGAATGAGACAACCTGTAACTGTCATGCTTTATCTAACTGCTGAGGGAGAAGTGACTTACAGCCTTTCCTACAGGAGGGCTTTGGCAGACTGCCACTTAGCGTGGTCCCCCTAAGGGCTCTTGCTCATGAATCAGAGAAAATGGGAATTACACATATTAAAGAGGGTAAACGTCAGTAATCACAGCACTGGGAGGATGCTCGAGGACTCATCAGGCCCTCTGTTGCTTTTTTAGAGACACTTGTTTTAAGGAGCCACCATGTTAAGCAGCTGACAGCACCACTGCTATGGGCAAAATTATAGGTTGCAGAAAGGCGTCCACCTGCGAGAGTCACCGTCAACACACCTGCCTTTACTCTCCAACCATGTCATTGACCTCCTGATCCATGAGTCATGCAGCAGCCAGGTCGGGTAACAGCCTGCCATGTCCGTTATTGTCCATCTATTGGTATTTTCAGGATGTTTGTCCAACAGTGGCTGCTTTGTCGTCCCTGACAGAGGCAGGCTTGGTAGTTTTGACACGGAAAAGTTTGTTTGTCTGTCTGGTGAGCAGAGGTCAGGCTGAGGTATGTTTGTTTGCTAGGTCAATTGAATCCACTAACAGAAGAGTGTGGTGAGGAGAAGTGATGGATGGAGAAGCACTCGTTAGCAGCCCTCCATCCGTGTGTGTGCTCATCTTCTGGTGGAGATTGCCAGACCACCATGGCCTTTACTTTGACTCCAAGATAAGATGTCTGGAGTCGCTCCACATGACTTAGTGTTGTTGGTACTTTGACAGCCCTCAAGGGAAACTAAGGCTTCCATAAATATTTAGGCAGCAAAGAGCTTTATAGAGTTTGTTGTAAAAGGATTTATAGCAGCCTGGGAGGTGATGCATCAGTGTCAGAGGGCTCAGAGGAAGCAGCTAGTGTTTACAGCATCACATGTGAATCCTCTCACAACTCTGGGCCAAGCCTAGAGAACTGAACCAAATAAGCACTTCGGGACTAGGGCAGCAAAGATTGCAACTTTTCCAAACAGGTTTCAGAAAACAGGTGTGATCTTGATCTCTGCTAGGTTCAAACGTTGTCATTGCCTACAGAGATTATTCACAAACAAGACGAGCTAGAGGCCTTATATGGACAGATCTGGAAATTTTGATGTGATTAATACATCTGGTGCTACAAATAGACCATATTTTAAGTAAGCCATTAAGCTTGGTGCCACTGTTATATCTATGTGTATGTCTATGAAGCTACAACTATCAGTCAGTGACCTTAGAAACTGAAAACATGAAAAGTTACCTTGGCTGAAAAGTTAAAAAACACAGTCTGAGCTTTAGATGTAATCTTTTTACCTTTGGACACAGTGAGTCTACCTGTATCCTAATTTTAAATTCTGCCACACTAAGTTAACGCTTTTCTGTCATCCAAATAAAACCACAACATGTAACTTTTTTTCAAATATATATTTGTTAGATAGCAAAACATACCTTATGTCTCCTAAATTAAATTTGACTGAGCAGTTTTGATCTTTCTGTTCATGTGTTCTGTTGCTTTTTTCCTTTTTCTTTCAAATATAACAAGATAAAGTCATTTCCTCCTCGGACTATAAGTTCTTTGAATCTTGAATCTAATTCTAATAAATAAAGGGAACTCCAAAACTTCCATTATGACCCCTGTTGAGCTGTTTAGTATTTCAGTGTTTCCTCAGAATGCAACATGTGGATCTGTTATGTGAAATTATCAATTTGTGGACATATGGTCCTATAACACCTTCTTACCTTATCAGATGTTGAAACAATCTTCCTTGGGTGGTTGATCCATTATTATTTCCTCTGTGACAATCTAATTTTGCACAGTAACTTCTGTACTCTTGTATCCCATCTAAACAAATCATGTGAAGTACCAGGCGGTGTATGCACCCTCCACCACTACTCTTCTTCTACCTTCAGTCTTCTCATCAATGTTTCATGAGGTGTTATCAGCATCCCTCTCATCTCTCCCTTCCACCCAGATTTTATCCAGCCCGTCTCTTTCATCTCTGTCCTCCAGGGCAGTCGGACATCTTGGTCCACCATCCCCACCACCACTGCTGTCCATTCAACCCCCCCCATTGCCCTACTTCATCCCAGCAGGGTCACAGGGCTGCTTTGTCCCAAATTGCTGGAGGATGAGGATTCCTCATTATCCTGTTAACTGTACATTTATCTGACAAGACAGAGGAGAGAGAGCGACCCCCGGCATCATTAAGCTTTAATAGACAGCCTAGAAATGAGGGAGAAGCCATAAAAGCAGGAGCCGAACCAGAGTCTCTCTTTAATGTCTCTGATCGCCCTGACAGGATTATTAATCAGGAACTAAAGGAATTTAAAACCTTTGCTCTTGGCTTCCTCACTTAGAGTCTTTAGCTTGCACCATTATATAGCAACCAAGGGTCAGGAGGTCTGCAGCTAATTGGTTCTACAGGGTTTTGAATAACAATGAGCTGAGCCCAATTACTGAACTACAGAGAGGCGGAGATGAGAGAAGAGGGAGGGGGACCCAGTGGAACAGGCACACGGAGGATGGAGAGAGGGAGGAGGAGGAGATGGGGGAGGCTGTTTCACGGCTGCTGTCTCTCTCCTCCTCAGAGTGGGGATATAAATGAGATCAGTAAATGAGTGCTGGCAGAGACGAGGATGTTCTGCTGTACAAAAACAGCTGCCCTGCCTCTCCAGGACAGAAGCAACAGCTTCTCATTCACTATTCCATTTGACTCACACAAAATATGAGCCTCATTTTTTTTGTCCCAGATTTTCTGTTTTTTTTCTTTGTGTCTTATGTTCATTTATTAGTGATGTATTTTCTTTTCTTTCCCTGTGACACAGGGGATCTGTTTCCGTGGTCCTTTGATAGCAACAGTGTATTTCAGTCTGTCTTGCAGAGCCTTTAATGCTGTCTTTAGGGGTTTCTATTCAGTGATGGCTAATATAGTTAGTCCCAGCAGTTTAGAGGCAGTTCAGCAGTAAATTTGTACTCACTCTAAGGCATAATGGCTGCTGATTGTTTCTTATTTTGGTGATCCCTGCCGCCTTGGTCCACATTAAGGCTTGTTTTTCATCCTCTTACTCGCCATTCATCTATCATTATATGCTGCTGCCACATATACAATGGGTAGATTAGGCCGCACAGTATCTGCACAGTGTCTCTCCACTCTAGTGTTTCATGTAGTGTCCTCCTTGCCCTGATATTGCTGATGAAACTGGTTTGGATGGAAGCATTATCAGATTTAGAGAGCTAATTTGTTCCAGCAGTAAAAGGGCTTTTCAGACTGTTGATGTCTCTCTCTTTTTTTTTTTCATTTGCTTGTGCTCAGTATTTTTTGTGCCCTTGAAACATTGCATCAATGTTGAGCTGTAGGACTTTCAAACTGATCTCTGCTTAAATAATCTCTTTCAAATTCATGAATTCACATTGAGCAATCCCCTCTTCTAAGCATTCATCACTTTCAATAAACCCAGAGAAGCTGTCATTATTCCCCAACCTCCTCATCCTGCTCTAAACTGCTGTTCAAGGGCTGCAAATTGGAAATGTGATTTAAATATTTCTTGAAATGGATAGCTCGTATTCACCTAAAGCCCTCGTGCCAGGCTTTGTCATGCGATGAAAACCGAGGATGTCAGCTGATCAGGATGATCACTGTACTTCCTGCACCATGAGTTGAAGACATTAATTGCAGCTAGCAGAGGGTTTAGCTCTGACCTCTGCAGATCACAAAGCAAACAAAATTCTCTGCAGGCCTGCTTCTCTGCGCGCTTTTGTCACTTGTTCTTCATGGTTGGATTTCTCAGAGATGAGAAGAATTCTCTTTGCTTACACTTTTAATCGCTTGTAGAGCAGTGAAATACTCCAGCTGGAATGAGAAGGAGATAAATGCCTTCTTAACTCTAAACTGCAAATGAACTACAAATCCTTGAGCTGGATTGCTGTTCATTCTTCAATTATGTAAGTCCCCATCTGTTTTTTTTTTTTCTTTCCTACTCAACAGTGTCAGTGTGTATATACAAATATATCCTTGATGGACACAATTTATAATCTCTTTCAAATTTCAAATACAAGCATTAATAAGAGTACACTTTGTAATGGGTTTTTAAAGTAATACAAACATTAAGTAAGCAATACATTCTTTGCTCATGAGCCAGTGTAAAAGCTTTGAATATTCATCACAACTGATTGATTGACTTCATGTAGATTTGTGCAAGGCTGTCTCGCAAATCCACTTTTGAAATTCCTCCTCAGCAGCATGCTTGAATGTGGATTATGTGTTGAATCTCATCATTTAAAAAATGGTTGCCATTGCCTTTCATTCCAAACAATCCTCTGAGCCTGCAACTCTTGAATCTGCATATTTGCATACTGTAACAGAGTTGCAGCTGTGGTCTCAGAAGAGTTTATCATTATTTCACATTTATTTTGTCTCCCTAATTACCTAATTAATTCTGTTGTTTTGATTGTGGTGTTTGCTGTTTGCTTTGTGGAGGCGTAATCCAGTTCTATTTGTCTGTTTGAAGAAGGAGCAGTCACACTGAATTATTCATGCTGCGCTCCAGCGACAGCACAGCCGTTTAAATGATGAAGGCATTCGTGAAATCCTCTCTCTCTTTTTTTCACACACACTTTCTCTCTTTCTCTTTCTCACTCTCGCCTCTCTTTCTCTGTGAATGCCTGAGGCAGTGGAAGTGGGATGTAAGGCAGAGAAAGGATTTCACAAGGCTCACAAGCGAACCTCAAATGAGGCAATGGGAAAACATGTCTCTCTAATGTGTCTGACCGAACTCTGAGAGGGCCGCACTCAAAGACATGTCTAATCTGACACCATAATGTGACCTTTCATCTCCACTTCCCACACAAAAAGTGCTCCACCCTGTGCATTGTGCATCTGTCAGTGTGTGTGTGTGTGTGTGTGTGTGTGTGTGTGTGTGTGTGTGCGTGTGTGCGTGTGTGTGTGTGCGTGTGTGTGTGTGTGCGTGTGTGTGTGTGTGTGTGTGCGTGTGTGTGTGTGTGTGTGTGTGTGTGTGTGTGTGTGTGTGTGTGTGAGGAATGTGGACACTTGAGTCGATGAAGCACCTCTGGAGTGCTGCTGATCTGTCAAAATGCTGTTTGCTGATTGGATATCACTGTGTCATGTGGTGACTGGGTGTCCACTTCACACTTTCAGCTCTGACTTTTTCCCATGTTGGTTCACTTGATTGAGAAATAACTTCACCACATTTTTTTTTTAAAGAAATGACACATCTCCACCTTCAGTGTCGTCTTAATGGTGTGCCCTCTCAAGAGACACAAAGAAGAGGAAGAGGAGGAGGGAGGTGAAGAAGCTCTCTGGGGATTGACTGTTTGTTGTGTTTACTGCCAAACCCTAAAGGACTTACAGGCACTTTCATCAGCACTCAGCAGTACACAATACACATTTCCTTCCTGGGTACCCTGAGCTATTAATGTCTTATTTTCCTCTCAGTGTTTTTTGCATTTTTTAAAAACCACTATATACCTTTGAGTCCCAGGCATCACTTATCTGTGTCTGTGAGCACTGATTGCCATCTCCTAGTGGCAACACACACCCATTATACTCCCATTTACATGAAGAGAATCCTGCACCAGCCATCATTTGTTTGCAGCTTCTTTCATGGCTTCCCCTCAGGACTACATTGTCCTTAAAATGCACAAATCACAAGCAGCCTGTTTCTTTTGATGATAGCTGGCTTGATGGACGTTATCAGCCACCACGGCTCGAGGCTCAGACAAAGCCTTGAGCATACAGTACATATAGTTTTATTTAAAATCTTTTTTAATGTGTTGTTTTCTCTCTGTAGGCCTGTGGATTCTGCATTCTATTTGATCTGCCCTAAACATACATCTTTAATCTTTGCTGCAGGCTGTGTGAGAGAGAGTGTGTCACTGCCTCTCCAATGAAGCTGCAGGCCTGACTTTCACAATGCTGTAGCTCCCCTGGGAGGCCTGCAGAGGGCAACATACTAAACATGGCACCCACCCTCCTACAGCTCCTTTACACCTGCACTAACACCAGCACACCTATGTGTTATTAACATACATCTTCATTAACTCAACAGAGAAAGTCAGAAAAAAAAGTAATTAAAAAAAACAACTGGCTGAGAATGAAACCATCATGGGCCCGTGGGGTGTTCTACTGTTTGTACTGACACAGAGGACGAGTTATGCTAATTGAGAGTTCTTTGCATAATTAGGGAGAAAAAACTTTATCATTATTATTAGTGGAGAATAGCCAGACAGAGGGTAATTTCAAGTTTCCCAGCAGGGTGCTGCCAGAGAACAGAAGAGTAAAGGACACACTTTCAATGTTATTCCTGCTGTCTTTTGATGCAGGGAGCATAATTCATCTAAGATACTTAGCCTGAGTACGCTTTAATGATGATGACTTTTCCCAATGTGATTTTTCAAAGTGTTTTAATGTATTGTCTTCATAGCGGATGTGTTTGCCGTGGTAAATTCGAGGACTGCATGTTAAGTTATCTACCTAAAGTTTTTTCTTTCATGTTTAATGAGCCTTCACTTTTTGCAGACATCTTCATGCTGCTTCATGTGTATTGTGGTTGTGACTCTGGTACACTTGTGTGTACAGACAGTGGAGTGTTGAGGTTGTGTGTGCAGTGATATCATGTGTGATGCGACTGAAAGATTGCTGACAGGCGATGCGGCTGGCTGGCCGCTCAGCCACACTGAGCTGTGAGTAAGTGGGTCGTGGTTATAACAGGCACACTGAGCATTCGCAACACAGTGCTGAATCCATTAGTCCCTCAGCAGGGTTTCAGCAGGTCATTGAGGTTCAATAAGATCCCGTAGTATCCTGTTATACACTTTTCCTCTTCACCTAAATCTGATGATGCTACAGCCAGTGGACGCTGTGTGCTGGAAGAAGTCTTTGCCTCCGAGCACAGAGCCTCATGTGCTTGCTTTAAGACTCTGAACGATAGTTTATGCCACAGTAAGTATTCCTTTCAAAGGCTTTACAAGGCACTAGGGATTAGGAGACTGTACCACACTCATCTCATTTGTGTCAGGGCTGGGAAAAGGGAACACTCTAAATACACACTGCACCAACAAGCTGTATGGGTTGGAGATGAGGGCTCTCAGATGTGAGGGAGAAACACATTGCACCTGCCCCTGTTGTTCTCCACCAACCTGGCCGTCTGTGCAGAGCCTGCTTGACGAATGCAGGGAACATTCCCTCGCTTCAAAGGTTCCCCTGCTCTTTTCTCATCTCTGTGCACCAGCCCACGGCCAGAACCACAGATTAATATTTCAAAACATGTTTCGTGCCTGCACCCCCTGTCTCCCCCCTCTTCTCCCTGTGCCTCCCTCCTTTGCCCCTATGATTCTCCTCCCCCCAACATCATCTCTAGCACACACAGCCCATTCCCTGTTCACCACTTATTCTCCTCTCTACTTTCCCCACCCCAACAACCCCCAACCTGCCTGCCTGCTTGCTCGCCCAAATGTGTGATATTTTTTCCATATCTCATGTTTTGCTGCTCCACTGCTCCCTTCAATCCAATCACCATTGCAGTATGTTTTATGGATTAATAAGAAATGATCTTGGAAGGTCCAGTCAGGCAGTTGAGGAGCCAAAAGCAGAAGGATGAAGTGTTGAAACAGAGAGGGAGAGGGGCAGGGTGCCGTCTGCAGTCGAATTTTAATGAGTACCTAGGGGAATATCCTATTTTTTTTTTCTTGGGGTATCCTTCTGGTGCATCGCTCTAAATCACTGTCACACAAACAAGGCATTTCCCATCATGCCTCTGGTTTGGCTTGGTAACTGTGTCATCCTGTGGCGGAGGCGCCTCACCGGCACACCTGCTCTGCTATCCTAATTGAACAGATGATCTGCCAATTTGTCATGTTTATCTTCAGAGGCGTTTTGGCGTCAGTGCCCTGCTCTGCTCAGCCCCCTCAGAACATGGTGCAGATGTTAGGAGAGCTTTTTTTTATGACAGATCTTGTAGTCATTACTGAATAATTCATGGCTGCATTAATGTCTTTAGATAGCTTCTCTTGCATCTTGCTCCTCTTTTTGGGCTCCCTCTCTTTTCTTCATTCTCACAAGTTCCTCACAAGGGAAAACTTTATTATTCTCTCCACTGACAGAAAAGTATACGGATAAAAGATAATTGCTTGGCTTGACTCAGCCATTGATATGAAAATAGGATTGAAATTATTCACTGTGGTTTAAAGGTTAGCTGAAGGTTATTATTCATGGAAGGCGTAGAAGAGAAGAGTCTCTATACGTACAGTCTGGTGGCAGGTCTGACAAGACATTTCTGTAAAGGCTAATATGCTGCGCATGCTACAAAGGCCATTCACTGGATAAACCAAGATGGTCTCCTGACATCTTAACACAAGAGACAGCAATGATTTAGAAGCAAATTATGGATCGTTCTTTGCATAAACATAATATTCTCCAAATAAGATTGTGAGCTTGATTTTCAGCACACACTTGATTTTCTCATTGTTTGTCCTTTCATTCAGCCTTTTATGCATGATGGCAGGTAATATGAATACCATAATGAAGAGAGAGAGGCCTTTCTGAACCACTGTAAAATATTCAATCTGTTGCATGCTTATAGGCTTGTTATGGTTCAGATGGAGTTTGAATATGGTCTTAATAAATCACCTCCACCAGCAGTCATCTGATGTTTCTGCTTAAGAGGCGCTGTGATGTCTGTGGTTGGCCCATCACTACTTACGCCAGTCTCTATTACCATGGCAACTGGGGGGGACGTATGCCGGTAGCATGCTGTAAGCTGGAAGAAGTCATGGTGTGCTGTTTGATAGCCATACAGACGGCTGTCTCTGTCTGCCTGTCTGCAGGCACATAGCCTTCACAACATCTGTTTCTATTCCAATATGTCGAGGCAGCACAGTAAATATTCACACAATATATCTTTACTTGAATAAAATATAATATATTTGGTTAGATTTAAGCTTTTGAAAACTCACTAAGGTAGGAATTGGAATTGGATTTTCTTTCTTTTTGACCTGTAAACGGTTTCTTCTTCATTTTCAAATTACACTTCTTTACTGTCATTTGTAATGGAAAACTTAAATATTTTATTGTATTCTCTATGTATATCAAATTTATTTATTGACAACATATTGCATGTACAGTGGCAAAATAAAATAGTACTTTTTTTAACATCATAGTGAGACATTTTAACCTTCATTTGGAGTTTGACTTCGTGGTACTTTCATGTGAATACATCAAATAGAAGTGAGATGAGAGGCAGAATGATCACACTCCTCCTGGGGGGATGCCATAGTTCACACCTCCTCTTCACCTGTTTCATCGCTCTCTCTCTCACTCACTCAATCCTTTTTCTGTCCGCTGAGGTTCGGTATCTCTATCCAAAGATGCAGGTGTGATCATTCACCCGTTTGGTGTTAGTCAAAACCACCTCTTCTGCTCCCAAAATAGACAATTATTCAAATTTCCATAATCAGAAAGCCTGTCATTTTTTCTACACTCCTCACAGAAAATTCTTGATTTTGTCAGAGTCATCCAGCTACACTGATCATTTCTAATAGAAATTCATGAGCACACATTCAGGAAAGCGTTCTTTCTCTTTGAAAACAGGATGCCAAGAAAGTCAGGCAAGTGATTTTTCCTCAGTTGTTTTATATTGATCGACAGTATGTTGTTTCTCGTGAAAATACATGGGCATCAGGTACTACTGCTGTACTTACTGCATCTGATCAAATGCAAATCAATTTAGTAGCAGAAAACTGTAAAGACTGGTTATTGGACTGTGTGCTAAAGGATTCAGCAGTGATGAGGTCTCACACAGGTGGGTCACACAGGGGAAGAGTCAGGCCTCCAGTGGTGATGATAGACAGTATGCTGTCGATATTTGTCTGCTCCTGTTTCAGGCCTGTGGTAAAGATCACTGACACCATATCTCTCTCCCTACTTCCTTCAATCCTCGCCTGTACTGTGCAAAGAAATTGGATCCTGTTCTTAAAGCTAAGCTCTTCAGGATGAAGTTTTTCTGAGGCCCAAACTGCTTGTGTGATTACAGACAGATCGATACCTTGTGGTGTCCCCAGCCAGCTCACCCTGCTGGCACAGGAAATGATGCGATCCATGCAGCTCTGACATTGACAGGCCCCAGAGAGGCGACAGCTTCACTTACTAGAAAAATGCTCTCCATTAGCTCGGCTGGGTGGCTCTGCCTTGTCATTGTTATGCTAGCGAGGCTGTGACATTTCTGTTATGAGGATGGCAAATGCCTTTCTAATCACCTGCTTGTACCACAATTTGAATTTTCATCAACTTTGATGGACAGCTCTTGAGGAATTATCATCAAGAAAATGAAATCTTCCTTGACCCTAAATGCCACGGCTGCTGCCACTCCCTGACGGCATCCTGCTGTGCTGTGACAGTCGCACAGTGTCTCCCTCCAGGCTGCTGCCCTTTAGCTGTTGTGTTGCTGCCCAGAGGTTAAACCTCATGACTTTTCTCATAGTCGTGGAGAGGCCTGGTGATAGGTCACGTCCTTTCTCAGACCTTAACAACACACAGGCCCTCTGCCCTCCCCTCTGTCCAGGAAGTGGTGCTTATATCCATGTCAGCAAACAGCAGCACTTTAGGGCACAATGTGTTTTTTTATGGCTGAGCCAGCGTCTCTTAAAGCCAAGCACTTGTATTGACCCACCTCCCAATCTCTCTCCTCTCTCACTCTCATCCCCCACTGTTTGCTTGTTTGAAACAATATAGCCTGTCTGTTGTTATTGATTCCAGAAGATTGGGCCACAGTAAGTGCTCCTTGGAGTCTGGTGTTATATTAAGCAATTGTTCCAACAGCAGATGACAGGGCTGGGAAGGTTTTGGCTGGCTTTAATAGGCCTGGTATTACCTGTGTGTTAATTGATTGGGCAGCAGAAGGATGGACAGACTGGCTGCACTGAGAATTCAAGACTAAGCTACTGATAAATAAACACTCAACTCAAGATGTCCGTGAAGATTCTCAGTCATCCAGGTCATTCCCATCCCAAAAAAGGTTATTCAGTGGCAACTGGACTTTTACCCTCACCCTCCATTCCAGAGGCCTTTAGGTTTATAAACCCTGTGGAGTCCTCAAGTCGTTAGTACTTTTCAAGTACTAATTTGAGAAAGCCCT
The DNA here is from genome assembly GCA_034779795.1 of Ctenopoma multispine. Taxonomy (NCBI): domain Eukaryota; kingdom Metazoa; phylum Chordata; class Actinopteri; order Anabantiformes; family Anabantidae; genus Ctenopoma; species Ctenopoma multispine. The sequence goes on from JAUYWH010000024.1 coordinate 14,289,005, forward strand.
CGGGAATGGAAGGCTAAACGTCGTCAAGGAACTATAACAAGTCCAGTTCCCAATGAATAACCTTTTTTGGGTCAACTCAAGATGTTCTCTAGCACAACTTGTCAAAATGGTTATGGTCCAAACAACTAAAGGCAGTCCTTTCTTAACCAACCAGTATGATGTTTCTATAACCACGATAGCATAAAATAACAACAACCAGATTAGACAAGGAAATAATGCAAATCCTAATGTTTAGCAGTCCAAATCCTAATGTTGAGCAGTCCACCCTCTTAGGGGGAATCCACCCGTAATCAGAACTTTCTTGGCATTAGTTTTCCCAGTCAAACCTGCTGAGTGTTTTTGCTGAAGTGTCTGTGCTACACAGTCAGTAGCCAGACATTGTCAGCAGCACAGGGGCAGTGTTGCATGGAGGACTGTTTTATGGAAGCCACCCGAAGTAAATGCTCCATTCATCCTGTCTGTCTGCACCGGCCTCCATTTCCTCCTCTGTCACACGCATGATTAAGACCAGCTTGAAGCATTTATCAAGGCCAGAACATGGGGGTAGGCAATAGGCCGGGGAAGTTCAAGCAAAATGAAACACAGCCCACCTTGTTTTTTGTTTTTCTAACATCTCCCACTTCTCTCACTTGTCAGTAGAATGTCAGCAGTGAAATCGATGCTCACTTCTACTCCCTGCTGTCAAGGCTGCACAATGATACAGCGTCAGCTCCATGTCCGTGAAAGTGATGACATTATTTTGACAGCAATAATGCATTATGCATCTAATTCCATTAGCAGTGAGTGGTCATCAGTTGTTTTCAATGAATTCAGTGCGTATATGAGTGTGTGTGTGTGTTTTTATTTTGTTCACAGGAATCCAATTAGATTCCATTTCCAATAAGAGCATGTTCTGCTGTGGTTGCATTTCAGTAAAGAGGTAATTTGCTAATGGCATGGCCCTTATTAGAAAGCAATTATTATTAATTACCAGTGGGTGATACAAGAGCTGATTTAGTCCTTAAAGCCCACTGTTTTTCTGCCAGTGTGGCCAGTGTGTGCATATTTCTGTGTATGTGTGTGTCTGTGCTGTCTTTCTCAGAGATGATTGCCAGCCCCACACCATCGTCCTCACCTCCCACTGGCCTGCTGCCAAGCAGCAACATTGTCATTATCAGTGAGCCAGAGGGCTGGGTAAATGTCATTATTGTAGCTTGTGGATTCCTCCAGGGAATCAGCAGCTACCCGTTTAATTTCTCTAACAGCCCAGGAAATATTTGTTGCATCACCAGCCCGGTTCATGGCAAACATCTATCGCGGCTATGCAATTAACGACATAGATCATTTACATAGTCACAGAGCTAATTTTCATAATGTTCCCTTTATTATCAGAGGAAGAAATTAACCCAGGAATTTATTTACACACCCACTGCAAATGGTAACAGTGTGCTAATTGGCTGTTAGATGATTAATAAGCTTATAGCACATGCTAATGAATGGTGCACTCACTGTTCAGAGGTGCTCCAGCACTGTGCTTGTGTTTTGGCAGTTTAATTAGACAGATAATTATGTACTTGTTGCTTTCACTTTTAAGCAAATACCATCAAACATTAAAACAGATTAAACTGGCTTGCATTGCTTTGAGCTTGCATCGGTTCTCTAAGTTCTGTTTTATTATAAATGGGCACATTACGTCAAGGCTCTGAGTTGTTGTATCTCTAAAGTAACAGCATGTTGTCTAAATTATTGTATGGGGAAAAATAGAGAACAGCTGCAGTTTGATGATTTAAATCAATAATATGTAATGAGCAAAGAAGTCAATATAACAATAAATGAAACAGGTGCTCTTATCATTGTGCATAATTTGAAATGTAAAAAAACAAAATCACTTAAAACACTTTCATTTTCGCCTTTTTTATTGTTTCACTTTGGTAACGCAGTCATCATTTATTATTCATTGTGCAGCTGTGTTTAAAAGACAGAGTCCTTTCTTAAGTTATGTCTCAGTTCTTTAGACGGAATCATAAAGAGAAGCCCAAACATTTTCTGATGACAGGGCTGAGTTGTCTCAGAAGACTGCTTTTATTGACAGCATAATACTGTTGTGTAATCATGTTTAACATGTTGCTGGCTCGCCATCCTAACCCTGGTTGCAGAGGGAGAGGGACAAGAAAGACTCATTTTTTTCTGTTTAGCCTTCCGTTTTCTTAAAACATAAAGCAGCACTTTGTAGATAATTACAGCAGATTGCATACATAAGACCCAATTTGGAGCAGCTCTGTCTTTACAGAGAATTCACTTGGTGGTTTTGTTTCCCATCTGCTCTCTATAGAATAAAAGTCAGTAGTTGTCTGTGGTGGTGAATCCTCTGGGAACATCAGGCTATTAATATTTGATGTAAATCCTCCCTTTTATCACTGACATGGCTCAGAATCCTCATTGATCTGGTGCTATAATCACAGATTAAAAGAACTCTCCCTAAACAATTCCCTGATTAAAGCTATGTTTATACGCTCTGCTCATGACCAAGTGAGATTCACACAGGCATCGAAGAAAGCTCCTGTAGGATGAGCAGAGCTGTGAACACACAGTCTTTAATGTGGCTCCCACTGGCTATTGTGAACACCAAGTCTCTGGATCTGTTTCAACTCATTAGCTCCCAAACTTGGCCTGAATCGTACATGTCATGCTTATGAAGAAGTAAATCCAAAGAGAGATATAACAGAAATAAAAAATAGAAACATTTTCCAGGCTATTCAACAGTTTTTTTTTACTGTGGATCTTTATGTTGTCTTTATCACACCATATGGAAGCTGCTCAACAGATGGAGCATCTTATAATTTATATATTCACCTCTCTTTCACATGTACAATGCAGGAAGACAAGCTCTTTACTTACATTTGTACAACTGCATGTCATTTCCTGCATCTAATTTCAAATTCAATCATAGCACACATGTTTTCCGCTTTCTCCGATGTATTACCATTTGACCTTTACGCAAAAGTTTACTGGAATCACAATCCTGAATGCTGATTGGAGAAACTTAAATACTGGCTCCTCCGCTCTGCAGAGACAGATAAATAGCTAAACTGCAAAGCCAATGGTATTTCAATGGGCTCTTGGCCCCCTGTCAAACCTCCATTTGTGAGTTTAAATGATTGGTGAATTTCATCTTAATTACAACAAAGACGAGCCAAGCCCAGAGTTCATTCTCATCTTGTTCGGTTTGCCAATTATGGATGTGGCTGGCAGTGCGGTGGCTTCCACCTCTCATTTCTCAAACCCCATATATTGTCCCTGGAGCAGAGGAGATTGGTACGTGCTCAGCGTCCCACCGCTGCGCTCAAAATGAAGCAGATGAGATTACTCTGTGTGCACAAAGAGGGTTTCACCTAATATCAACTACGAGCCTGCCCCATGCATACTAATCACATGGATATGTTCTTTCATATGAACTAGCTCCCACCTTCATTAGTGTTTAAAATGAAACATACTTTTTTACGTGATTGATATTCTAGAGAAGTTTCCCAAGTGAGAGACTTCTGAGACTGATAACCGTGACAAAGCTAGGCTTGCTATCTTCTCCTACTCAGCTCTGTCAGTACTAAGAATATGCTCGCTATAGAGAACATTAATACATAAAAAATAAGGACAAAGGGAACTATTTTTGCTTGCATTTTGTTGCTGTAAGGACTGTTAATTCATGTTTTAAATTTGCTTTCTTCATGCATGTGCTAAAGATAATCTGTTCCAGTGCTCAGAGTTATGATTATCCTGGTAGCAAGGACAGAAAGATAGAGAGGCTATAGCAGCCCCAAGTAATTAAATTAGCTCTGAATGGCTAATTGGATCAATTTGGAAGGCAGACACTGTCAAGGATAAGAGTAATCATCTATGCAGTAGCAATCTTTTATTGCTCAGACACGTCTTGTAAAAAGACAAGGTGTGATCCCGAAGGTTAATGTAATTACTGTCCAATTCTCTCACTCACTGTGCACAATAATGCTAATTAATCTAAGATCTCTGGACTATAATGAAGCGCGACAAGCCAGGTAATGCTGATTATAGTATTTAGGACATGAGTGAATATAGCCTATTGTTTCCTCATCCCAGACTCAGTGCAATTAGCGCACTCATTCCTCACACTTTTACTATTGGCTTCAAAGCATTCACTCTACAGCAAAGTGAGTATATTTTGTTTTCACTTGCATTGCATTTTAGTATGACAGTCATGCATTTTACCCCTATAAAGCAGTGATTTACATTTCATCCAAGGCGAGCTCTCCAGGCTCAGTGAGGTGTAAAGCAATGTAATGAGAGAGAGACTTGGCTTATGAACAGAGCATTCATATTCATTAGCAGCAGGCATTAACATATGATGCCCATGACAGATCTGTGATGCATGTTTTATGAATGCAGTTAATGGCACGCTGACAGCACGGCAAGCCATAAAGGACCAGAGTAATTCACCAAATGAAAGCCACAGACTAGTGGGACGATTATTGATTCTCCCCTGTGTCCTATTGATCTCTGACGTTTTCATCTGGCACAGAGCTGCTAATCTGCTGTGTATCAGAGAGACACCCACAGTGCAGCCCATTGACTCTGCTATCAATAGCCACAAAGCTGGATATCATTAAATCCTCATCACTTTGTTTCCCCCGGCCAGCCGCCACAGACAACTGAGCACTCTGCGTGACCTCTGAAAAACCACTGTCCACTGGCTTTTTTATGGCCCCGGCTTCTGGTGTCTGACATTTACTGCCTCTTTTTTCATAGGCCAGTGTAACAGCTCTGCTGTACACAGAACTGATATTGACCGCTGCCTCAAAGCGCGTGACTGGGCACGGTTTTATCCAATCAAGTGAGCACATACGATAGAGTAGGTCACCCACTGTCAATAGAAAATTCACTCAAAACTTTGTCAGCGTACATAGATGTTGACAGTAGATTACATGTTTATTGAAACTTTACACATACTACAGAATTTTGGTAAATATAAAGGAGCACTACACTGATTTTACACATAAGTGGTAATGTATTCTGCTTTCACCCTGTTAAAACTATTTTTATACATTATAAAGTCTTTTGCAGATTTGTAGACCGTGACTAAATGTCTGACAGAATTGATGATGTCATAGCAATGCAATCAGGGTTATTTTGGGTTTGGAGAAAAATTTGTAACAGAGAATGTTTAAATATAATCGATAGTTTATTTGGGGAAACAAACAAACAGCAGAAACTGCAATAAAGTTAGTCCCCAGCATGAACAATGTAAAGACAATAAACAATCCGACAATGAGCTGAATGTTTAAATACTGTCTGGGAAAATGAAGCAGGTGAGAGGGTGGGAAAAGTCAGATGACTGTGATGTGGAGGGAAAGTTCAGAGGCACCTGGTGGCTGGATGGTGAATAGCAGGAACTAGAAAGTTCTGAAGAAATGCAGGAGCCCGTTCAAGTGAGTCATGACTGAAAGCAGAAATACGGTAAACAGCGGTAAACATTTCTCGTGTGGTTCTCTGTAGATGTGAGTGAATCAACTTTGACTCTGTTGTTGAATTAGCTTGTACAGATAGGAAGAGTGCTTGTGTTGTTGTTGTGGCG
>JAUYWH010000024.1:14294688-14341819 GCA_034779795.1 Ctenopoma multispine
GCTTGTGTCTCCTTGTAAGTCGCTTTGGATAAAAGCGTCTGCCAAATGAACTAAAGTAAAGTAAAGTAAAGTAAAGAAATAGAGGTGGAACAGACAGCATAAACACAATGAGGCAGAATCACAACAGAGACAGCTCTAGGGAAAGATACTGTTGTGTTGCATTTTGGGAAATGTAGGATCGTGTGTTTATGAGATCTTTTTCCCAAACTTTACTAGATTTGACCATTACATCTGTCTCTCACAAACCACAAACTTTATGAATTAAATTGTTGGATTACAACATTCTGAGTAACCATTATGATACAAACAGGATTTTTTTGTGTGTGTTTTTGAGTGTGATCAGCATGAATATATCATTGGTCAGGGTATCATTTCCAAAGTTAATAGAGTGACAGAGGACAGAGAAGAGATTCATCAGCAGGGCGACACCAGTAAGAAACATATTTTAGTACTGACAGTACAGGAGGAATATCCCTTCCCCCAAGTGAGGCACCAGCAAGACAAGGACGGGTGACGTGGGGATCGATGGTGGTTAAGGTGTGGGGGTGACAAGGACAGGTGCAGGGGAGGACCGTACTATGGTCCATTAGAGACAGAGGCCCCGTGCTGAAAGCAGACAGCATGATAAACATCTTCAGCTCTGATAATAGGCTGGTTGATCAATAGCCTGTCTGCCTGTGGTCCCCAAGGAAATAGCAGGAGCAGCAGTCACGACAGTTGACCCCGAGGTCATGTGTCTGACTGTGTGTGTGTGTGTGTGTGTGTGTGTGTGTGTGTGTGTGTGTGTGTGTGTGTGTGTTTGTGTTTGTGTGTGAAGACGGGGGAGGAAGGTTTGGGAGAAAACTATCACTAAATCAGATGGAGCACCGCACTGCCCTCTTGACCTCTCTGCCTAACCTTATCTTCACAGTGTAATAGAATCAACCAAGCATATCAAATTAGTATGTGCATGTCCTTCACTTAAGCTCTAATGGTTTATTCATAATAGTACATAGGAAGTATTTTCACATCCTGCCCTGTCATTCTCACTGAAAGTACTTTGTCCAGCTGCTCCACCTGCACTCTTAGAGCAAGAGCTGAGATCAGTTACCAGTTAGTAAAATTAATTTGCAAATGTTTTGATAGTTTTTTAAACAACAAAGAATTTTAAGAAGCCACTTTGGAGTCAGGGAATTTGAAACTGATATTTATTAGTTTTTTTTTTCTGTGTATGTTAACAAATACACACATGACGCTTCCAAATGGTGGTGTAGTTAAGTGCTTACATATTAATGCATACAGAACTTTATTAAATTGTAATACAATGCTCAAAGTATCTCAAAGTTAATTTTTTTTTATTTTCTCCTGGTAGTTACAGTGGTTAGAAATTGCTCATAATAATTTATTTGTTCAAGTATTGGTTCTTTGTTTGATTTTAGAGATGAGTCCTCACACTCACTGTGAGTGTCAACTCGAGGGATTACTCCCACAATGAGTTTTCACAGAAAAAGTATCACATATTTGAGCCGTGGACACACTGGGTGTCTGTCTGAAACCTTTAGCCTTTAGGTGGTTGAAATACACTGTAATTGGTGAAACACTGAGATGAGTCTCAAGATTTTTAAGACATTACTGAATTTCAGAACTGTTTAACTTAGTGATATTTAGGTGGTATATATTATTTCTTTTGCACAAAAGCACAACTGCACATCAATTTTTACATTAATTATTCATTGTGTTTGTGTGAATACAAAAGTAAATGTTGCCAGTTTGCCAGGGTAAGTAATTTATTGTCAGACTGAAAAGGGGAATAAAACATGTTTTCCTGTACAAGAAACTGGCAAGTGTATAAACTCATAAAAATTGGCATGCTTTGCATGCAAGTATTTGAAAAAAACAAAAAAGGAAGCAATAGTGTTTTAGCACATGGCTGCAGTCCTGCATTAGTAGGCAGATGTGGAAAAACAACATGAACTGAAACACAGACACAGAGTATATTTTGAACTTTCTGTAGTAATGGGGAAGTCATTAACGTAATATGTTCCCTAGCCCCTTACCGTAACATTAACCATAGCAACCAAAGGCATAGCCCCAGGCTTACCCCTAAAATTAAGTCTTAATCCTTAAACAAAATGTCCCCACAATAGTTTTGAACTAAAATTTGCCCACACAGCTATAGAAATACATGTACACACACACTCACCTACACACACACACTGCAGAGTTGTCACTCACTGAGTCAAGACCACATGTCTGCTCTGAAGTCCTTTCTTCTCAACGTGCCTGCGTTATCTCACAGCTACAGTTGTGGCTTCAATGGCTGTGAGACATCCTGACTTGGAAAGTGAGACTCCATATCTTGAGCAACCCCACAAGCCATAAACCACAGGCAGCAGCTTCTACAGCCCAGCTTGCTGTGACTTCAAACACTAACAAGCTGGAATAACATTTTGCTTGGGGTGGCTTCCCTTGACGGCTCCCAGCTGCTGGCAAGCTGATGGATGGAAGACAAGATTTATTACAGGCTATGTCGCATTTGGATAAAAACCTAACCGCGTCGTATAGAAACTTAGGGATCACAGAATGTGTCATTACTGCCTCTTTTTCTGTAGATCACTACAAGATCCAGGAAGACTCAGTCCCCTGGAAAATTAATTTTCCATGTCTCAGTTTGCATCCCGCTGCTGTCAGTGCTTCTTGAAAGCTGTGTGTGGAATTAAATAGACATTTGAGGTTGATAGTGAATTGCTTTCAAATCTGTTTCAATTTAAATGATACTATAAACCTAGAATAAAATGTTTTAGCATCAATATAATGGGAAAAAAATGCAGTCGAGATGATATACCCTGTGAGATAAACTTCCATCCTACATGATTTCCGCTCTCATCGTTTGTTAAGATCTGTTTTACACTGTGTCGGGTGTCATGCTATTTCATAACAGGAAATCTGAGGTGATGATGAACCAACGATCTGACCCACAAACACACTCTCTGTGTGACTACAGGAGTACAGATGGGATGACAAAGTGCAGACATGTGGGAGTCTGGATTTGAAAATTTTATACATATTAGCCTGAGGAGAGTCCTTATTTGTCTCCACTGAATCACCCTCTTAGGAATGAATGTTAAATACACAAAAAGGATACTTACCTTAAGTCAACAAGTCTGAACAGATAGTGCTGCCAAAGCTCATAGTGTTGCTTCATACCTGTAAGACAAGGAAGTGAAAACAAGTGAGCAACACAGTTTCTTCACAAAAAAAATGAGTGGGTGGAAAGTATATGAGTAGATTTTCAGTTACAAGAGGTGTTTGCAAGCTGTCATCACTGCTGTTTAAAGGTCAAGTAGGGTGTGCGTGCATGTACTGTACGTGTATACTATGTCTGCATATGGTAAGACATCAGCTCTGCTCGACTGCAAACACTCCAGCATAGCAAATGTTTTACAGATGCAACAACAGACATGCAGCTCAGGGCTGGGAAATGATGTTACTCTCAAAACCCTGCCTCCATCCTGCCACATTGTTTTCTCCACATAATCTGTTTTACTTTTTCTCATCTTGATTTCAGTGAGTTATTCAATACAGCATTGAATCACAGCATAGATATATTGCAACTGCATGTACATCTAGTTCAAACAGCAAACTGGCTTGTTTCGCTTTTAATGAAATTATAATTGGACGGTTTGTTTAAAACAAAGCAACAGGAATTGATCGTTGCAGGATATGATGCTGTTTATTCTCATAGAGTGGACATGAGAAGACGCTGAGACCACCCACCTCGACTCGGATATGAGGCAGGCAGACTGTGGCCACAAAGCAGTGAGCCCTCTCTAACCAGATAAATCTCTGCTTTCATGAGCCACATGAGAAGGGTCTACATCTGCAGAACATTTTGAACTATGTTTGAACTTAGTGCAACTTACAATTTAAACATCAGAGAGCTGCGAAGAGGTGGAAATTAGGGATTTGGGTCTGAATGATGGAAAGTTTTGTGGTTACAGAAACAGGATGAGTGAAGGACGGTTATTCATCTGAGGTGGGTGGATTAAACAGAACACCTGCCTGCCTCAAAAGCCTGTCTTCCTTCTCTATGTCACTGTGTACAACAATCTTAACACCTCTAGAAACCAAATTCCCCTGTGGGATTTAGACAGAGCTTGTCTTTGTCAACAATAACATGCATCTATGCATTGTGTGTCAGGACTAAATTATCATCTGTATGTCTCTCAGTCAGACAGGCTAAACAAAGTTCAGAAATGGAAGTTGATGTTTGTTTGTTTGTTTTTTCTTTCCACATGATTTTGATTTATAACAGCGAGTCAGGTTGCTTTGCACTAAAAATAACAAAGCAGCAGAAGAAGCACTCGCAGTTCTGTGATTGTATTGATTTTGATAGCTGGTCCTAGTGCTTGTGTGGCTTGGGGCATATTTTATTGAGAGCAGTAAAATAACAAAGGAGATGGGCTGGAAGTTCTCTGTGTATACCAATCAGAATTTATAAATTGCTCCATTACCTTTATTTCCCTTGGTTACTCTGGGAACATTAGCAATTATTCTCTCATGGGCTTGGCTCATAAAACTAATAATCTGGTGATTTAGTGCCTCGTGGCACGGTGCACCCAGTCTAGCCCACTCTAATCCATTCATCTTGCCACCTATTAGTTTTATTTTGGAGGGACAAATTGCTTTCCAAGAGAAAATGGGTCAATAGGTGTCCTCTATTAGAAATTGCTAACAATGTAACTGTTTTTTTCTGTCCATATGTGTTTGGCAGAGTGGCACAAGCTGATTATCATTCTATTTGCATACTGGGAGGTTGCCTCAATTATCTTTCTTGGGCTGCATGACAAATCGCAAATAGCCAAGGTTATATATGCATATATAATTATATTTTTTTTTCTTGGGTGTGTGATCATGGAGATGGATGTCAGGGCCTGTGAGCTGAGAGGGCTTCTGCTGCATGGTGGCTCCATCCCACTCTCCTATTAGCAGCTCCCCAAGGAGAGAAAGACCTGGCATCTGGGGAGACAGACTCAGATTAGCTCATAAATCACTGCCCTGGGGACCAGAGAAAAACAGTGACATCATCATTCTGGGACTGTCTGTCCTGTGATCTGGCTGACAGTGCAGTTCAGCAACAGTCGCTTTCAGCTGATATGAGTTGGCAGCAGGCTGTGGTAAAACACATTCCACCCAAATTGCCAGGGTTATTTAACATCTGTATCACTTTAGTAGGTTTGTCATTTCAGGGACTTTATCTGTTTTATTCATCTATGAAACAGCAACCCTTATTTTTCTTTATTTCCATGTAGAGATTAACTACCATGTAGTAAAGCTATAATAATAATAATAAATACATACAATATCCATTAAAAACACTGGATACTAGACATGTTTGTATTTGATTACAGTCACAGACAACTATGCTGTCACAGTACAAACCCTGCAGTCTCACTGCAGTTACGCAGAGGCTGCCGCTGGCTGTGAAGTAGCTGTTTGAGAGGCCCAGTGTGTAGTTGGGTCTGTAATAAGGCCTGTGGATCCCTCCGTCTGTCCCTCCTACATACACACACTCAGAGGTCTGTGGTCACACAGCTGGTCCTGTCTGGCCAACCACTCCAACCTCACCACTTCCCCTCTCTGGGTGGGATGACAGACGAACGGAGCAAGGAGGGAAGTAGACAGGGGCACAGCCTTCCATTGGTTGCTTCCCAGATGTGGCCTGTCTGTGTTGTCTGGCTGGAATGTGCTGTACATACAGTAGACGAATAGAGAGACATTTAGACAAACAGGGAGGTTCTGTTTATATATCCTAAAATGAACCTTTCTTAGTCACATGGCACCTCTGTGGCCTCTGGACCGCAAAGGGCCTGTCCCACGTCAGCTGGTCTGTTCTTCTCCCGTCGGAACACACTCCCCTACACAGCTGTAATACAGACATTTATTCAAAGTGAGGCATGCTGTCCACTATTATCACTATCACTGCACACAGTGCACAGCTGACAGTGAAAACAAATGCTATGGGGTGTACTCTTTGGCCTAAATGGAAGTTGACAGTTTTAATTCCAGTTCCTCTGGGGACTCACTTTGACTGGCTGAGAGGAGCCGTCTCCCACAGTACACCCTGGTCCTGCTTTGTTAGTCCATAAAGGGTGAAGGGGAGGCATTTGTCGCATGAAGGGAGTCATCATGGTCCCCTAGCTTCTGTCCCCAGCAGGCTCTTCTGATGTAATCTGCCAGACTAAAACTTACATTTACACAGGATCCACAGATGAGATAAGAGGCCCCAAGGCCAGCTTATCTGCTGCTATCAGAGGAGAGGAGCTGAGCCAACTTTCCTTCTCCTTCTCCCCCGGTGTTCTACAGCCCTATTGCACTGTCAGGCTGCAGCAGATTTGTGTAATGACATCAGAGGGAGACTGAGGCCTGGCGACAGTGGCCCAAAGGCGCCCAAATCGTAAACCTAATTGGTGGCTGTCGCAAGTTAACTACATAGCAAATTTCCACATTCTCCCTGCACTGTTTTAGCTTTTGAATGACTGTGAGTTGGGAATAGTTATTTTAAAAAACTTGTACCATTTGTAGGCAGCTTCTATATATTGAGGGGTCGCATGTTATGGATAGGTACAGTATTTCACAGATTAGTATTTATTTGTATGGTTTAGTATATCAGTGCAGAAAAAATTCCTTTATTTCAGCTATGGTACAATAATACCACAGTCTTTCCTCAGCGTGTTGCATGGTTAACTTGCCTTATAGTGAGGTTTGAGGAACATGACAAAAGGTAACTAGGACATAATGAGGGAAATGATGTGCACATTTATGAAGGATCTTTGGCTTCTCTGCCTGAGGAGCCATTATAATGATGTGTTGCCGCCTTGGTTACACAGCCATAGTCATTGCATGCAACCACAGTACCTCTGCTGAAAGCGCTACCACATTCAAAAATACTGCGTTCGGCCCAGCCAATCAGATGGCTCCACAGCCTAGGGTTAAGCGGCTTCCCAGCCTCAAAGCAAGGGGTCAGTGTGGAGGGGAAACATGACACAAGAGCCACAATTGCAGCCCTCAAACATGAAAAGTCTCTTTTTATTTTTGACAGGCTTCCCACTTTTAATGGCCAGGTCTATGTGCTGCATAAACAAACAGTGAGGCTCAGTCTGTGCAGGCAGCCAACAGTGGTGGCTTTGGTGGTGAGTTGGATTACAGGCTACGATGGAGCTGTGGTTAAGATGGCACACACTGAGCTCCACTCAGTCTCAGTGACAGTCAGCTGAGCTCTCTCCCACTTTCTAACTGCTCAGTGGTGACTGCAACATTTCCAGATGTCAGAGCTGTGGCTTCTACAGGGGCCAGTCCATGCTGTAGGCTCACTTGCATCTGATGTTTAATATAAACTGTGTTAACTTCTTTTTTTTGTACACTTGATAGACTGATGTATACTACAGTATGTTGTAATCATAAACCTATTTTTTTTACTGTATGAGCATATGTATTCATTTTTGCTTTATAAGAAGGCAGCCTCTGTTTTTGAGTAAGTCAGCTTTTAAAAGGATTTGTATTGTGTCATATAAAACATAAACGCAAAGTCAGGAGTTCGCAATAAAGTTATTTCTAATCCTGCTTGTCACAAGTAGTTCCTGTGTATGTGTAAGAGAGAGAGAGTATGTGTGTGTGGTGATGAATCTGCGGATGTCTGCTCCTCCCATTACTGCTGTAGATCCTCCTGTTTGCAACAGTGCTAATGACAGTAAGTTTAATTAGTGCCAGCAGATCCCCCCACTAACTGTAACTTCATTAACCGCTGTCAACAGGCCAAGAAATGCTGCACATAAACACAGCTCATTATGTCTCTGCCCTATCTTTTTCCACCTCCCTGCTCCAGAATTCAACACTATTTATCTCCATCTATCTCTCTCTGCCTATACATATATAAATCTTACACCATAATGAGGGTCCTCCATGTGGGATGGATAGGAAGCCGTAAGGTCATTTTTCACTTCCTGCACAGACTGTGAGGCAGCAAAAGCATGCCAAAACCAAGGCTTTTGTTTTAGTTTCCCATTAAAAGGTGGAAACAGCTGCAATGGGGTGTTGGTTTCATGTGGAAAATCCTAACATTTGGTGGTTATTAGCCAACCAGTAAATGTGATGGTTCATATCAAATGAGTTTTGATTATGAGACAGTATAATGGAGTCAATCAGGCTATTGCAAAGATGGCAGAACCCATGTGAAATCCATCTCATATTGATGTATTCTCTGACTCAGAAATCTAAAGCATATCTAAACTTTGCAGCTTACATTGAAATGCACTGATTGACTGCAGAAATTCAATTTTCCCTATAAGGATCTGAGATGCTCTGTGTAGGTTTACGCATCCCTAAAGGTGCTCTGGCAGTGTAGAACTAACACTGCGCCAGTAAATTCAATCTCAGCCCACAGAGGAGTGATTTATGAGACGGCAGAGGGTAAGCTTTCATGACTTCACTCTCTTTTCTGGAGAGCTGTGTATATGACATGTAAATGTGATCATTTGCCTGCTCAATTATCCTCCATCCTTACTCTATTTGGCTGGCCTTGTGCAGTGTTTCAGCAATGTTTGGCTGCTGATAGAGAGATAATCCCAAGCCTTGTTAGATTCCTGACAGGCGCGGCTTGTCAGTCTGTGGTTCTGAAACCTCCCTAATCAAAAAATATCTTGGAGCAAGCCAGTGGATTCTGCAGGGGTGAGCATCATCTAAGCCTTTCATGTTCTGTGGCTAAAGGGAGAGGGAGAAAGCTTTAGCAGGTACACTGTGCTCTTTGTTTACCCTTTCTCTTACCAATCTGGTGCACAGATGGCCAACAATTATTTCTCTGTATGCGCATTGCTGCTGGCAAGCCACCAGCTTTTCAGAGATTGGTGTAATCCTTTATTATTTATGATTGTCTGGGATTTTTTGGATCAAGATTGAACACAAGCTGTTGAATAACTGCGAGGAGCACAGAGTGGAATGAAATGCAAACAAAGAGAGTGGAAATGGAGAAGTCAGGGCACCCATAATGAAGATGTGATGCTCACTGTTAGTGGAATTGCTCCTGAATCTAGCACACTTTAATCCCATTAACACTGACTAAATATACCATTTGTTTTAAGCTTGCCAGTGGTGGTGTTTATGCTAATAGCCTGGTCGCTTCAGGCTATTTCAGAAGACTTTTGGAGGGCACCAGCTAATAATTAGATTTAATAAGGAAGTCAATTTCTATCCTCATTTGAAATAAAAAATAAGAGGCTTAGCCTCTCATAGGACAGGCATTAATTTGTTGATTTGGTTTCGCTTTCTCTCGCAGGGCTTGTTTCCATAATTCTTTAACCCTTTTCTGTCCTTGTGTGGGGGACAAAAATACACTGACACAACATTCTGGAGACTGAGCACTCCTGTATCTGAAAAAATACAGATTCCCAAATTATTTGCTTATATGAATTTTACTTTTGCTTACAGCCAGTCCAATGGTGAAAGAAGCTATCTCATATTTTACCTAAATAGAGCTAAAAATACAAGTAAAAGTTTAGTAATCAAACTTCGACTTAAGTGAAAATATCATTCTGCAGAAAAGGGCACGCTAATTGTAAACACAGATGCATGAATGTAGCTGGTTGAAGGAGAGCTACTGTTAACTACTACGTAGGCACAGTTCAGCAGTTCCCCATCTATGGGGTCAGCATCTGAAATAAATCTGAGGGATCGTGACAGAACTTGTGGGAAAAGCTTGAAGAAACAAACTAAACAAATCTGTATTCTTTTTTGGATTTTGGACTGGATCAGTGTTTACTTTGAAAGATTTTGTACAAATATCGCCTCAAACAGTCTCTTAGTGGAGCTGCTAACAACTTAGACCCCTGAAACATGACACCTGTCTCCACAGCTGTACAAGCTGTCATGACCCATCCACATGTTTTTGTATAAAACCAGAATCAGGTAACACATTGTAGCGACTTAGAATGCTAGAGGAGTTGTACTTAATTACTTAACGCCAGTGTTCAATTAAAGAATTTTAATCCTTCCTAAATATATTGATCACCAGTATTACTGATAAAGTGATGAGTTGTGGGCTAGGCGCTGTATAGGTGCTCCTTTTCTAACTTGTCCTGTAGAACAGAGCTCATCACTCTGGTGGACTGTAGTCTCTTCTCTGCCGGGCTCATGAGCAGAGGTTCCAGTTGGAGGAGCTCTCTGATCTACTGTCAGATGCCAGGCTCTCTCTCTCTCTCTCCTGCCCTGATAGCTTCCTCAGATCTCTATTATTCTTCTCTACCCAGTCGAGCTTTTTTCTCCTCACCGTCCCCTTGCTCTATCTCTCTTTTTCAACTCAATAATGGAATCAAGTACCCCTCCAGAGCAAGCAGCAATGCTGGCTGCTGGTGAAGGAATCATTTTCAGCGAGCATGTGTCAGTCAGCAGGTATAGGAGCACTTGTGGAGTCAATTTGGCATGGAGGACGAGAGCTATATTACTGTGTGCCAGGGAATATGAAATACTCCTCAGTGAGGCAGAAGTGGTGAAATGCAGTATATAAGCGCAGAAGTCTGCAGTTTTATAAGGAGATTTCTGAGATACTAGAAGGCTCACACTGTCATTGTGGAGCTAAAGGGCTCTGCTCACTGTTCATTACACTTTATGATAAATTCTGTTCAGCATCGACTTACGCAAAGTTGCTTCATCATATTTCTCATCATTGAGGTTTTGCACTGGTATACACTACATCTCCGTTTGATATAAGTGAATATAATGTTCATCCTCATGAGACACTTAGCCAAACAATTCTCAGACTCTGACCTCAGAAGCAATTGCACTTTTTCTTTCACTGGCTGTTGCCTTGACAACATATTTTCTTTCGAGACAGTCATGTGAAGTCATTCCCATGCCATGTGAATGTAATCATGAACTATAACTGAATTCAAGCCCAAAGAATCTTTTTAATCACTTTAGCTATTTAGCAAACTGGATTAGAGTAACAAAATCTTTGTTGAGCAGCTCAAGACATTCTCAATCAACCGGTGCCGCTTGATCCTCTGATCAGTTTAGCTTTAAGACTATCCATAGTACTTGTGTCCTGAATTATGGTGCACCTTTAGAAGGAGATTGTCTGCAGGGAATAATTCAGTACACAGACAAGCTCTGAGCCTCTAGCCTGAAATGAGCTATGCATTTCCAGAACTAACGGTCTGCTGAAAAGCCTCTTGCCGTGGCAATTCTGATTCTTGATTATGCAGTGTGAAGGGTGTGAGTAAAAGATGGAGTTTAGACGGGCTTCTGTGTGCCACCATGATCACTCTGACTCTACTGAATTTAAGTGAACAAGAATAGATATGGCAAACGTGTGCAAACAACAACTTTGTGTAAGTGTAAGAGGAAGAGATGACTGCTGTGTGCACTGTGCATTTAGCAAGGAGATGTGTTATTAATCCAGCACTTCTGAGTCTTGTTATATATTAGTTTCACAGTGTATCTCTGTGTGTTCTGAATTAAAACACAGCGATTTATATGATTTACCTTTAATTGAAAAGCAGATATGTTATTGATAACACAGAGTTGGGCTTTACTTTCGCTACTCTCTATAATTGCTTTTGTGTGTTTAGCATGTGAGCATCTTAAAGCACTGAGTGAGATGCTCACAAAGCCAATGATGAAGTGATGTTTGAATTAATGTGAATGTGACAGAATTGCCTCCACAACTAACATCATATAGAGACCCACTGCAGAGAAGAATGCTATTGTATACAAGCGTGTGAATAAAAGTGTGACTTTTAACTGTTTCTTATAATAAGAACATGAAATATGTTGTGGAATCAAAAGTCAGAATATTGTGGCACATTCTAGTGACATACGATTGTGATCTGCTCTGGCAAGAAATTAGTGTAAAACTGAACAACCAGGAGAAAAGCAATGGCCTTGATGCAAAAGTTGAGCTTTCTTTTGAGAGTTAAAGAAACTGGATCATTTACATGCAAAAATACTGCTGTGAAAACTGAATTATAGATGATATAACTCTCACACTTTTGTGCTGTTATCTTAACTGAGAAACTTTACTTTATCTCAAAGCACAATCACATAAACACACTCTGTGATGCAGTGTTTTGTATATTGTTATTAATGTCTGTAATTAGTTTTATGGGAGAAGGACTGTTGATAGCAGAGAATATTAATTTAGGAGTAGCAATTGGCTCTGTGTCCGCCACAGCAGAAGGCTAGTACAGCTCCAGATTCCTGCCAAAAATCTCATCTTTTTGTTTTGAGAAACTTTTCATGACTTCATTTTTCTCCTTTGATAAGGACTTTCATCCTGTTTTCATTGATTTCTGTCTGATGACTCATCCTGACAATACAGTACTGGCAATTCATCTTCCCACCACACACTGTAGGCTCTTTGTTGCATGGAATGTGTGTGCGTGCATTTTTCTGCCTCCTGCCTGTGAATGACGTGCCTGCGACATATATGGCATGTGTGTTTGTTTATGAATGTGCAGTCTGTGTGCATCTCTAAATAACATGTCAGTACCCTGAAGTGTAAGTCACTGCTATACAAACCTAAGCCTTTGCAGTAACAGGGCCCTCATTTTCTGCTTCATGATCAGCAAACTATAAATGCATGAGAGAGAAAAATGTCCATGTCCCTTAATAACTGCAAGTCACATTAATGAGCCAATGCTGTGTAATTTTCAGTGCACTCATGATAAATAGTTCTACCATAACATTGATCTTTGCCTCATTCTCTGGCTCCAAAACCATGATTTCAAATAGAGCAGTAATACCAATTTTTCCACAAAGGCCCATGCAGAGTCTGACAGTTATAGCTACCGTTGGACAATATGACCCCACAGAGATTGTTCTGTGGCAGAAGCGACATACAGTATTTGCTCACTAGCTATATCTGAGCTATGTGGAAAGTGAGTTGGTCTTCAGTTTAAAGTGTCAGGAGTGAGGACAATCCCTGCTCTGTCAAGAATTAGAGCCACCTCTGCAAATAGGCCAGTGTGTAATGCCCGAGGGTGGGAGTTTCACTGAGGCTGGGGTTTCCGTGTAAATAAACAGTGTGGGGGTCTCAGTGGGCGGAGTGCCCCTTCTCCCAGGGGTTTGGCCTGGCCTTTGTTGCCTTTAATCCAAGCACTCTCTGTTGAAAAGCATGAGGGGGTGCCTGGCTGAGATTAGCCCACCAGCTCTTGTGTGTGCCTGAGTTTCTCACAGACTGCCTCCATACTTTTGGAAATTACACAGCTATCCCACATCCTCAAGGTGGCTGACAAGAATGACAAGTAAGACGACTGCTGGGCAGTGTCAGACGTTAACATGCCAAAATGAGCTTTGTATTCCCATAGAGCTACTGCTATACTCAGTGTGAAATGTGGATGGTTGTTTTAGTCACCGTATTGTTTGGTTTGGTCATAACCCACACTTAACTCACTTGTTGAAGTGTTCAAAAGGGGAAAGAGAAATAGAGAAAACCATGGTCTTAGTACAATATAAAACATACACATAAGAAAGACAAGACAAAAAATGTGTTATGCATAAAACTGAAGCATGACACAGGATAAAAACACTAAAAAGTTAAAATAACTTCTTCCAGATGATCCTGGCCTGCTCCAAATCATGGAAACAACAAAGGCTGCTGTGCCTCCGCTTCAATTATGCCCAAAGGTTGTAAGAGGCAAATAAAATATTACATACCTCAAACCATACATCCTCTTTTTGTTCCACATTTTAGTCCCTACAAACTGAAATAAATTTGATTAAATGAGTTTTGACTGTGTCCATTTTCATGTGTTAGTCTCTAGCACAAGACACGCCTGCTGCCTCAGACGTTTACACACAACTTCCTGCTAAATACTGAACCTTATTGTTCAACCTTTTAAATAGGCCTATATTAAATTTATTGTTTTATTAAAAATAAAGATGTAACAAATCATCAACTATAAGCAGATTGTTAGCAGATTGTTTTTCTATACGATACAGGCCTTACACCAGACTTATTAACTTCAATTTGCTTCATGGGCACGACTATAATTATGTTCTGAACATGTATAAGATTATATGAGGCATGTGTTAAATCTCCACATCTCTTCTCCTGATAATTTAGCAGCTTTCAACGTGTTATACATTAAAAGACTGGGGATATTATAATTAGTCTGCCATTTTTGTGCATCTGGTGTTGTTTTTCTTCTTTTCACAGGCTTGTTATCACAGCCAAGAAATAACATACAACTGATTTAAGTAGCTGCTTTTGTATGCACCATAAAAATAAAACAAGGAGACAGGTGTAGTATTTTTGGTCTTTTGATTGTAGAAGTGCTACATCCATCCATACAGCATAACATTAGCTCATGTCATCTTTAATGTCAGAGCAGGTCGATTGGTCTTTTGTGACAAAGCTAAACAGGATCCTTTTTTGTCTGCTCGTTGCTTTCGACCATATGTAAAGGAAAACTACAGGTTGTATGTTACAACTGTTTGCATGCTTCCTTTCTTCCTTTGTTTAATGTAGGCTCTCATTACCACGTGGTGGTAACAGATTGTTTGAACTGGAGAGAAAAGCCATTCGAAGCTAATTAAGCAGCCATTCCGGGCTCTATTCACAGGCAGAGGACCGAGGAGCACAGGCATTTGTCAGCGCTTGACCCCGCGTGGTATTGATTGACAACGTTGCTCCTTGAATGACAGGCTCGGTGCCGCCGGACCAATGAGAAGCCGGAGAGTAAGTGCGCCGCGCTGCCATTGGGCGAGAGGCCTTAAAGCCGCAGAGGAGTCCCACGTGGGGGCTGAGTCGAAACCTTCAAAACAAGGCATCGAGGCTGCGCTCAGACATGGCTGATGTCCGTATCAGACAAAGGCAATCGTCTCCTCTCTCCCCGCAGTGCAACTATCACCACAGTGCTGATAGGTAGGCGTGCGGATGAATCACGAGAAACTTAAAAATGTGCACCGAGGCGCCCCCGTAGCTTTAATTTGCTTTTTATCGTCGATCGATTGGTCATTATCAAGTCCTTCACGGCGCGAGCGCCTGTGTCTGTGTGGGGGGGGGTTAAACCCCAACATTTCTAGTTTTAGTGATGTTCCACATTTTATAACCAGATTATACAAACAAGCTCTCATCCCCCCCCCCTTCTTTCCTTGTATGGGGATGAAAGTTCAAGCATGCTTGTTGCACCGTACACCTCCCTCCTTCCTTCCTTCCCTCCCCCGTCCCGCTGGTGGTGGTCGCACCCTAAAAAAAATCATTAAATTTATTTGGGAGGCAACAAAAACATCCCCAATGAAGCGCGGATGTGGAATTTGTACTGTCTCTGTCACATTTGGATATGATCGTCGGCACATCAATGCCTGCTGCTGTTGTTGTTGTGCGTGGTGGGACGGGCGCGCGGCGATGCCTTGTGGATCCGCGGGATGATGTCATGTATCGTTGCACCCCACGTGGGGCCGGTCGCTCTCCGATAGGCAGATGTGGCCGTATTCCTTCCGAGTAATCCGATTGGACAGATAGGCGCTTTCACGGCAGTTCAGCCCTGCTGCCTGTGTGTGGCAACCAGGGTAAGCTGGACAACTGAGGGAAATGCGAGATTGTGGAGAGTACCATGTTACGCTTTTAAAGAATCTCCAACCACTTCGAGTCGGAAGGCAGATTTTTTTTGGAAACGTTATTATTTTTTTTCTTTTTGGGATTAACCAGCCACAAAAGGCGCACATTCCTCGGAGGTTCGCGACTGAGAATAAAGTAGTTTAATCGAGCCCGACCGCACCAAATTTTCTCCCAACTGCTCCCCCAGTCTGGCTGGGTGCGCTCGGGAGAGAGAGACAGAGAGAGAGGGGGGATGCTTGTCGAGATCTGCGTCCACCACGCTTACATTAGGAGGGATTAAACGCATTAATTATAGCCTACTCTGTTTTTCTTCAGGAACAAAACTCGGACGGACGTGTAGGACGCACGCACGGGTATGTATTTACCAGGGCTGTTGATTTCTTTTTCAGTTGTTTTTTGGGCGTACGCTCAACAGCGCACCGTTTCCATCGCTTTTCGCGGAGTCAAACAGTAGGTGGAAGCCAGCTGCGGTCGGTTGTGGCCTGTCTGTAGAAGTCCTAGAGCGGGGTTTTGGTCATTTGGCGAACATCAGTCTAGATTGGTCACAAACAAGTGCAATCGTGCTGCAAACGTGTGCGTTTCACGGCGAAAAGTAGCCGCTCTGTGTTGTGTTTGCACCAGTTGAAATGATACATGTGATTTTATTATTATTATTTTTCTGCATCTCGACTCTATCGCTGACCACTGACCGAATAAGGTCATCAAGAAGGCAGAAGCGCAGCACTAGTGCTACCTGCAGACGCTGAGACTAGTTTTGTGTTCTGACTACTTAATTATCGAACAACGTGAGCTGTATTGTGTTGTTTTATTTTCGCCTTTGGGTTAAACCTCGTCATTTTTCAACACAGGATTTTCACGACCTCCCCTTACCCCCCTACCCTGCCCGCTGAGACTGGTGTGGCTGTGAGCAAATTTCAACCATTTTGCTGAAGGACCAGTACGTTGGAGAGATAAACAAAGGATACATTTCAAGATGTATCCACAAGGCCGACATCCGGTAAGAAGCGCTTCCTTACTATACTTACTATAGCTTACATATTTATGTGACAACACAGAAGTGGACATGCTTCTTTATCGTGCTGGTTCCCCTCTGAAATCTGCCTTGCCAAGCGTTTTCCTTCCTTAATGCAGCTCATCAAGTTTCTCTACCGTTATAGGCTATTACAATGCATCTATGGTACATCAGAATATGCACTTAAGGGTAAATGGATGCAGATGGTTTGCGTGCCTGGAGATATTTACTCAACCGTGCATTCATGTATGACTGCTGATTATGAGGACATGTGGTGATTTTGAATCATTTTTGAAATTGGATTTCATTCTCAGTGTGAAAGCCTATTTGTGTTGTGTTATTAGCTTCTGGAGATGTGAAGTAGATCCACCTCTTTGGTCTGGTAATGTCTTATTTACTGCAGAGGAGGTAGTATCTTGAAAGTAGTAAAATGTGAGAACTCTTCAGCTCCAGTCAGCACCATGAAACACAAATGCAGAAAAAGATGAATTATACTTTTTTTTTCTGTGACTGGACTGATGTGATTTCTTTAAAATCTTCTTCCAGGCTCCACACCAGCCCGGCCAGCCTGGCTTCAAATTCACCGTAGCCGAGTCTTGTGACAGGATTAAAGATGAATTTCAGTTCCTGCAAGCACAGTATCACAGGTAATGATTACAAAGTATGTCAGAGTGCGACAGAGTCAACATTTACTCTCTGATGAATAGTAAAGGTTACAGCTAATGTTTGGCTGTTGATCTTTGTAGGAATGAAAACAGACAACAGTTTTTTTTTATATTCTCCATTCACCACTGTCAAGTGGTTAAGTGTGACTGAGTTATTGAAGTGATAGAGATGCCTGAAATTGACACCTTGTCTTCTATTTTAGTCTTAAGGTGGAGTATGACAAACTGGCCAATGAGAAGACAGAGATGCAGCGTCACTATGTCATGGTAAGATTATGTTACAATAGGGAGCAATTATGGTTCCAAGTTGCAGGGCTTGTTGGAGATCCAGTTGGGGTGGAGCGAGACATGCTATTGTGATCACCTATTGTTGCTATTGTGCGGTGGTTAAGGTGGGTTGAGTGTCAGGTACAGGCCTGTGAAAGCCCCCAGGGGATGTGATGTAGGTGGTTGTTATAGCGAGGAGCCCTTTCTGACAGACAGGCGGCAGTGGGCTGAGGCTCCATTATAGTGCGCCCCTGATCTCCAAGGGTCGACTGCATTGTTAGCCTCTGTGTGTGCTGATCTGATTATTCTCCTAGGAGACTCAGACATATGCATGGCCATGAATTAGGTGTGAGCTGATGGTGGAGGGCTAGAGCACTGTTTGGGGAAAATGCACCACAGCAAACAAAATGGAGGACAGGCAACGTGCTGCAGTTTATTTTGCAATAAGTCGACCTGAGCTCCTGTGTAAATCTTAATAATTAGCTTTTAATTTAGCAATGTTTTAGAAAAACATAGGTGTGCCTACGACACAGGAATTTAGTTCAGACATGACTCAATCAGAAGGTTCTTCTGTGGCAGTGTACTCAGGTAAACACACCGGATGACTTAAACCAATACACACAGGCTTAAGTTAAACATTCTTTTCACAGGAAAACATGTCAGCGTGACAAGGAGGAGGTTAGGTAAACATGTAGGGAAGTATCCCACAGCCAGCACTGCGTATCATGTTACGTCATGGCTGTAGGGCTCTGATCTCAGACAGAATGGCTCTCTTGTTTGAGAGTAATTTTCAAAGAAGCTAATGGACTGAATAATGCATTGGCCTCATCAAATAGACGCTGACTGGAAAGCCATTTCTGCCCTGGCTGCCACTTGTGGGCTCCACGAATTACATTTCAGCCAGACAGACTGACCTGGCTGGAAATATCAAGAGTGTTGAGCAATTGCATTACGCTAAGATCTGAGGGCTTAAGGTGGTGATCAATAAAGCTAACCCTTTCTTCTCTGTGCCCGTACTATAAACATAACATATTGATTCATAGTCTTTATTCACTGTCAGCTGCTCAAAGAACAACCTTTTTTCTGACTAACATTTCATGACATCTGTCCACAGAAGCTGGATTGTATTTAGCTTTTAATCAGAAAATCAATTAAAAATTATCGATTTGTGGGTATGTAGAGGGTTTTTGATCATGAGTTAAAAAAAATTCCTATAAGAATTCCTTTTGGACACAGTATAGGAAACATTATGACACCTTGATTGTGAATGTGACTCACAAATCTTTGCTCTCGTTTCAGTATTATGAGATGTCCTATGGGCTGAACATAGAGATGCACAAACAGGTAGGTACCATCATGTCCTTCATATTTTTCAGCTCACTGGTTTTCCACAGTGTCAGGGGATGTCAGACCCAGGAGGAGCCACTCATAGGCGGTGAACTGAACTGAGCATCAGTAATAAGGCTGCACACAAACAAGGCAGTACAACCTGTATCATCACTAGTACAATGGCTGTGACCCTTCTTGAAATGTGTGAGTGGTGCGAATTCGATATGATTAAAGGTAGACTTTGGAAGGCTCAGCCTTTGACTTAATGATTAAAAGAGAAGAGTTGCTGATTGGTCAGTATTTCTTTTGATGATGAACAATAATTACATAAGAGGGGCAAAAGTCGTCTAGTCACTTATTGTGCCCTTATGTTTATCAGAGCATCCTATCCCGTATTGCTCCACAGATCAATCACACTAATGCTCAGAGAGATAAAGATTGTCTGAACGAGTAATCCTGAGATTCCCATGCATGCTGCTCTTAAACCAGTGAGGCTGCCCCCCTCTCCTGCAGCAGTCTGGCTTGTTTAATGACCATGTTGGAGGCATGGTGGATGGTGTGGTAGGCTGATCCATCATGTGTCACACTGCCACATGTCTGTCAGGGCTCGAGCCGCTCTGATAGCTTCTGTCAAGCACTTATCGCTAGACCAGAGGAAAGAGGAGGGGGATGGGAGCCGGAGACGAGTTGGAGAATAGAGCTGGGGGAGGGGCAACAGCCCAGCTCTGTGTAAACAGGTTAATCGACTGATCCATTTTAGCGCCTGACTTTTATCAGGAACCTCAACAGAGCTGATGGAAGCGCCTGAATAATTCATCAGTGGGGCCCTAACCTGCTGAACGACTTGTTTGTGAGCAAACAGTGTGGGCCCTGTCCATGCGGCTCCCCCAGCTTACTGCTCTGACAGGGGAGGAGGAAAAGATGGGGAGTGGTTAACAGGCAGGCTTGGGATGGATTATTGGATGCACGTAGGCATATTATTTTCCTGCCAGGAGATTTATTCCATAGTGAGGAAATCCATTGTTCTAACTCTTCTTTTTCATCGCTGTGCTGGGATTTCAGAGCGGGAACACCAGCACCGCTGAGACAGACTGGTGTGGCAGTTTTGTAAACCCTCTCTGTCAGACGTGACAGTATGTAGATGCAAACTGCTAATTTTTGCTGCGTGATGTCAGCCAGTAATTATCATCATCTGGTGCTTGTTTCCACGTGCTGCATGGGGTTTGGAGCTTAGGTGTGGGTGAGGTTCAGTCAGTTTTGGCTGTTACCTGTAGTTGTTGTAGCACAGACGTGAGACCCATGGCTGTGGTAATCGTTTGCTAAGTACTATCTATCTACTATCTACTATGCTAACTATCTGCTGTGCACAGGGCCAAAGGAAACTTGGTCAGCTAGCGGACTGTCTGCAGTGTTCATACAAAAGAGGTATGCACTGAAAAGTGGTTAGAGAAACTCAGACTATCCAAACCATCAATAGCCCTCTGTCCCCAATCAGTCATATGGGGCTGGCTAGAGTGTAATAATTACAGGGTGTGAACTGTTGGGTGTCACTTCCACTTATATAAACAGATAGTTGTAGTATTTCAACTTGTGATCTGATGTAACATTGAAATGCTGTTATGCAGTTTTCAGTAGAATCGGTTTATTGTTCTAAGATTATAGTCATATCATAGTGGCCAAGGAATGCAGACTTCTGGCCAGACTCGGATCAATACTGATAACTGCAAACGCCAATCAGAAAGTTATTCTTGACTTGCTTCACATTCACAAAGGCGTTGAAATTTCAGTTTAGTGGAAACGTGCATCACTTTCTGGCTTAGATGAGCCACTTGTGAAATACTAGTCTAATTTTCTTTGTACTAGAAAAATCAAATTGGAGGCTCTTTAAATCTGACTAGTCAAGTACTGTTTATAGATGGTTCATGTGACCAGAGCCACCAGTTGTTTTCCCTCTGTATTTAATACTCATCAGTGTCTCAACTCCATTTTCCCGCTGCTGATAGCAACAGGCGAATACCTTTCTGCACACCATTGACAAGCCAGGCTGAGAGTGCTCTTAAAGTGGTGCTACACAGGTCCGAGTACCTGTAATTGTGTAGCAGCAGCACAAAGCTGGCCTCTCAAGGGCCAAGCTGTCATCTACTTAAAGTGACAACAGCCCCATTTTTATCTACCAGCAGGAAAAAAAAGTCCTCTTGGTGCTGCAGTGTGTCTATTTTGACAGCAGTGGTGAGCTGAGTTGATGCCTTTTCCATGTATTTGCATGTTGTGCTGTGAGAGTGCAGAGGCTGCCAGTTGTTTAGGGCACAGTGGATCAGCCACCTCCTGACCTCTCCCAGCCAGCTGTCACCATGACACTAAGCTTCAGAGGAATGGACTGTGCGCTCAAGGCCTTTTCACAAATCCTGTCAAATGTTTGACTGCTATTGACATGGCTTATCTCAACAAACATGGATTATACAGGCTCTGTAGCTTTTCAACCATTTCTGTAGGCTTTCTTAGCTCCTTGCTAGAGCACTTACAACAAAGCATTAATACTAATGCCCAGAAAACCTTTATCTGACCTTTTATTGCTTGGTTATAGGTCATATTTATTGTGTGTCAGAGGAGACCGGAGTTCAGCTCCTTTCTTGTCTGCAGAGAGTAATGAAGATATAACCAGTGCTATCTTATGGACTATTGTACTTTCTGTTCTACATGCTACTACATTTTTGTTTCACATTATTGCCTCTGATCCCAGGCTTTACTTTGTTTCATCTGATATTTCATCTTCAGCTTGTTGTTTGTCCTGCTGGCTTGTCCGGCTAAGTGGCTATCCATGTTGCAGCTTGGGTCAGCAGGTCTCGTTCTGTTGGACATTACTCTCCAATCTCTCTGGCTCTGCTCAGAGGTAATACGTCTGGCTGCCAAAACTGCCTGGCATTTCTGCCATGTGTAATAAATAAGCTGGCGGTCTGCAAAGTACATTGTGTGTGCTGCTCCAAATGAAAAATCAGAGAAAATCCCTGTGATGTTTGTGTTCCGCAGTGGCCCTGGGTTGAACTGCAGCTCATAAATTCCATAGATGATGTAGCTTTGGCACTGTTATTTTTCTGCTTTCTGTGCAGAGCTTGAACCTGAGAGTCTCATCTCCCATCCCTGGGAGAAGAAGGAGGCAGAACAAGTCGGCTGTGCAGTGTTTTTACAGGGGAGGGGTTGGATCCCACCCTGTCTGCACCCCTCCTCCCATTCCTCTTTTAAGCCACCATTCATTTGCTACGTTCATGTGATCGACAGGCTGAAAATTCAATTTAATAACCTGCCTCCAAGCACGTAATATGATTTTAAAGCCTGTTACGGTCAAGCAGAGGTGCCATTTGCATAATGATCCCAGCAAGATAGGGCTGCAGCCGTTGCCATGGCAGTTGGTAGACAAGCTGAAGAATGGAGGCAGAGCTCTGAGGATGGATGGGAGGTTAGGAGGATGTAGGGCTGGGAAGCTGATTGCAGTAAGAAATGGCCTGGCCTTCAGTCTTTTAAAGGCAGAGCTCTAGCACTGCACTCTTAACGTTTACAGGCCGGTGGTTGTCTTCTAATGGTATTGATCCTAGATTTGAGGTGTGTTACCCTTGAGGTCATTATGGTTTGTAGTCTTTGCTCAGTCTGCAGTTATAGCCCTTACTGTAAATTGCCTACACCCTCACATGTAAGTAAACAGTGCAGTCTGGTTAGTGGGCCTCACTTCCTAGGGTGTGGTTGTGTGGTTAAACTCTGAGGTTAACTGCAGGACAGCGCAGTTGCAGATGAGGGGAAGGAGGGTAGAGTGAGAGAGGATCCTCTCAACACAGCAGCACTCTGCTTGCTCATATCCGTTTAGCATGGAGTGCACTCTCAGCACAGCTGTGCTCCATCCCCCTGGGCTCTCCTAATGTTTTAAATATTTCAAATGTCAATATCACGCTGTTTAGAGGATGTTGAGTCAAGCAGTTCTGATTGCCGCAGTAATTGACTTAATCGGTGTAAACATTAAAGGCGGGGTTATATGAAGTCACTGTCTGTTTCATACTTCACCATCTCATTTTGCTCCTCTTTTGTTTTCCAGACAGAGATTGCCAAGCGGCTCAACGCAATTTTAGCTCAAATTATGCCTTTCCTGTCACAAGAGGTGAGTTTTGAATGCAACTCCCAAAGAGTTTCACAGTTTAGTACTAAAATAAAGTAACTTATGGTTGACTGATTTCTAAAGATACTACATTCAGGTTAAGCAATTTGGAGTAATTGTGTGTGGCATTTATGCTTGGTTTAAAACACTGCAGCACTACGCAATGAAAATTATGTGTGAAAATCACAGATAAGTGAGTGTGGGTGTGTGATAGATGTTTGCCTGTCCCAATAATCTTTTATCATCATCTTCCAACAGCACCAACAGCAGGTTGCTCAGGCAGTGGAGAGGGCAAAGCAGGTGACTATGACTGAGCTGAATGCCATCATCGGGGTACGTGGACTTCCCAATCTGCCTCTCACAGTGTGTATACTCCCTTTTATTCCTTTATTTGACCTTGGCTAGGGGCAAACCTGCACAGGATGTTCATTAGCTGTAAAACATTTTTTTAGTGCACCAAGTAGTCTGAACGATTGATTTAATGTAACACACCACCGGCTAGAGTTATAGTGCAGATTAGCTTCTTCTTGAATCAAATGTGTTAATCGTGTTTTCCAATTTAGGATTCTTCACCAATAAATTCTTATTATATACACAACGAATGTAGCTCTCCAGAGCTGCTCTGTTGCTCCAGCTTTGGTCACAGTGGCATCTTCACTGCCTTGTTGTGTGTTTATAAATGCGAGCCTGAGAGCTCTTGAGATCTCCTTTGCAGCGTGTATTGCTTTAATTGGCTAAGGTTTTAACGAGGAGCCTCATCCCTCACTGCTGACCTGGATAGCTGTGGGAATTAGGAGGCTGCGGGTGAGCAGAACACAGCCAGCACTGCAAGCTAGCTAAAATAGTACACACAGCAGTCAGCCATCACAGCGCTGCTGCATAGTTGTCTTTGCACACGACAGCACTGAGCTGTAATGTATGGTGTTCATCACTGCTTCAAAACACCATCTGCTGCTCACTGATCAGCTGTATTCACCAAGCCCTTCTAAAACAGAAGTGATTGGTTTCACCCGTTACAAAGATTCAAAGCTCCGGCTCTCAGTGATTTTTACTACAGTTGAATCATAAGAGTTCGCCTAAAAGGCTGATTTGATGACTGGAGGCACGTATCGGAACTCAATTAATGCCCCCTTGGTGACCTTTTGTTTCTGGATAATTGCACCCTAGAATTAGTCTGAGTAGGTGTCTTGAGAGCTGCTTGTTTTATCTGCTGGACTGAAGTGGATATTTTATTTTACTTTTACCAAAGCAGAGCAGCTGCAAGCAGCAGTTGTTCGAAACAAAAGCAAATTTGATTTGTGACTTTTTCCTGTGTGTTTTATTTTTACACTAAGAACAATATAATACATGATTTGTTGTTTCACAGTGCACCTGTTGGCCTCCTATCTATGTCTATAATTTAAAATTAATAGCATTGAAAACCTACATTTAGAAAATATTGGATTAGCCTAATCACGATTTTAGATTTAGACTTATTTGGCACCTGGCCTGTTTTTTTAAGCGGTCCAGCCTCCTCCCAAGTAACGCTGGTTGCTCATGTGGGAGGGGTGAAAATGTACCTACTGTATGTTTTACGAATACTTTTCTATTAGTAATTCATTGAGGAGAAGCTCTGTAGGCAAGCCGAAATCCTCATGCATATTGTAAAGCAAGGTGGGGTGAAAGAGCGTGCCAGGCAGACAGCCGGCATCCAGGAGCCTGCTACATGCCTTATTGATGGTGCTGAGGGCCATTAATAGGATGCAACTAGGGCAGCTGCTTGTGTTGAGATAAACCTGCCTGCTGATGCTTTCTGTCAACTAGGAATTGGTTAGATAAAGCCAACTTTCTCCTTGCAGGTCACTTGGATAGACCTGTACTATAGTTTTGTTTTAATAGGAATAAATAACATAAATAACGAGTAAATTAGAGTTTTGCGGTAAATACTGTAATAATAAAAATAAGCAATAAGAGGAGCTGTAGCCCTGACTGTTTTCTGTCCTTCTTTTCAGCAGCAGCAAGCTGCATACCCAGCTCTCATGGTCAGTGGCATCCATAAATATCTATTTGTACCCTGCTGTTGTGCATGTTGCAGGGCACTTTTCCTGCTATGTGTTTCACTATAGTTATAGTTAGCACACTAGTGAATACTATAATACATTTGCTCAATTTTGCCTGTGTGTGTCCTTTTTATGTAGATATACTCAGTGTGAGAAAGGGTAAAAGAGTAGGTCTTTATCTTAGAATATTAAATTAGAGGAAATAGGCCAGACTCCTTTCTTTATTTATTATTGTCTTCATTTATGGCCCTCTAATGAGGGCTCTTGCTGATCAACCATGCATATTACCCATCAGTGCCTCATTAAACACAATGAGCAAGGATGGCTCTCCCCTGCCAATGAACTGGCTCCTTAATTTCCTTCATGGACACAATATTATAACACACTCACTCCCTCTCTTGCTCTTCTCTCTGTGGGTGTCCTGGGTATATTTTGTAATTGGATTGACATCTGCCCCATAGAGCAGAGAACAAGGTTGCAAGTTAAAATCTGCACTGCATTCCAGTCTATCTCCAGGGTAGATTATGTTCTACAAGAAGCAATTAGAAAAACTTTCCAGATTCCAGATTCAAGGACACATTTAAGCAGTATGTGCTCTTTGTAATACCTGTGTCTCAATATCTAAATTTGAAAGCTTCCTACTGAGTTAATGTGTTCGGCAGGTTCATTACATTGTGCTGCGTGTTGTACCACCTCACCAGTCATTACAAAGTCCCTAATAGTGTAGAAATGGCCATAAATGGATTGAAGTCCGTCTTGTAAAAGAAAGGAGGTGCATGCTGTAACAGCAGCTGAATTATTCATCTGGTTCGTAGATGGGT
Organism: Ctenopoma multispine; assembly: GCA_034779795.1. Classification (NCBI taxonomy): domain Eukaryota; kingdom Metazoa; phylum Chordata; class Actinopteri; order Anabantiformes; family Anabantidae; genus Ctenopoma; species Ctenopoma multispine. Next base: position 14,320,555 of record JAUYWH010000024.1, read on the forward strand.
AATAAATTGCTGATGTTTTTATTGGTGTCTCAGCTAAGTATTATTTAACCTTGCTTTAAACTGCTTACTTCCATGTTGAGTGCCTTTTAACTCCCATCCATTTCCCTGTGCCTTTCAAATATTGATGGTGAATATTGGAGGGTTGACTGAGTGCCAGCATGGGACCCCTGGCCCTGGCTCCCGGAGCAGCTTTCCAGACACACACAAACATTCAGAGCGGAGGGAAAAGAGTGCCAGCTTCCAGCACTTAGCGTTCACTCTGTCTCTTAAAAGTTTGGGTGTGCAAATGATTCATGTTCTGCTAATCCAGGAACGTGAATATGAGAGGAGTAAATAGAGGCTGGTTGTGTTTTTCAAGTGTTTAAAAAGCGGGTAGTTGTTTAGCCCACAGGCTGACAGATTCCTGCACAGCTTCTTGTTCCTTAAGAGGATTGCTCAACTCACTGATGGCATAGGAGTGCTCTGGTGCTGCAGTGTGAAATCTGCTTTACCTGAAGTGCAGTGATTTCCTCTGTGTTAAGTGGTGGTTGACTCCGACTTTGCTTTGCTCTTTGTCATTAATATACATTGAAAAAATATTTATATTATTTTTTCAACTCATCGTGTGCTACTAACGCTGTGTGATTGAGTGTCTTGAGCTCTGCGTCTTATGTGTGAGACGTGTTGAGAACAGTTGATCATTACTCATAATTTCTACTCTCCTCAGCACAGCTCTAGGGCTTATGCCACTGTGTCCTGGTATGGAAATAGCACAGAGGGGGATTGCTTTCTGATCCTGACAGTAATAGATGTGTGAATGTGCTAATATCATCTGGGGTTTAACCGACCAGCCTCATATTTAGTGTGTGGTTTCTTCTTGCCTTTTCCCTCCAACCCACTCGGTGTCTGTCTCCCTCCCTGTTTACTTACAGCAGCAGCAGCTCCAGGCACAGCACCTCTCCCACGCTGCACATGGACCTCCGGTCCAGCTGCCACCCCACCCCTCAGGCCTGCAGCCGCCTGGCATCCCCCCTGTGACGGGCTCTGGATCAGGCCTGCTGGCGCTTGGTGCCCTGAGCAGCCAAGCCCACCTTCCAGTGAAGGATGAGAAGAACCACCATGATCTAGAGCACAGAGGTGAGAAATTTAGCTCGGACATATTGGTGTCCACTTAGCCACTTGAGCAGCTTACGTAGGAAAAATTTAAACTTTAATATTATTACATAGATATTAACCCTATTTAGTGTGGAAATAGTGTGGAATGATAGGGCCCTTAGGTGAGGAGCACATCCTGTCTGTTCACATTCTGTCTGGGTAATGAGCTGGTACATTCCCAGCCCATGACTGCATAAGCTATTCAACAACTCCAACACACGGTGCTAAGAGAGGCCTTGTGCCGTGCAGTTGATTCTCACATGTTTAGCCAGACGCATCTGTTATGATACGCTAACTGACTTACGCTTCTCTCTGCTTCACTTGGTTTCATCATCACCTCGGCTGCCATTGTTTCCTCTGCGATACAGAGAATACGGTGAGTGTCCAAAACCACAACACTTTTGATTCAAGGGCTTGTTGAATTTGTAACTCATCACATTTTCATCTCCACTGCAAATGTCAAGTTAAAAATTTTGGCCAACTGCATGCTACTGCTGGTTTCATGCACTGTTGTAATCTGCTTCCAATAAAATGATTAATTGGAAATGAGGTTTGGAATATAAGTCCTGTGTGTTTAATCCAGAAGGGAAATGACTGGTATCATGCTGGAGAGATTAGAAGCCTTGTAATTTCATCACAATTAAAAAAGACTTGGACTTCCCCTTCTTAAAGGATTTATTTGATCCCTTCTACTGTCTCCCTTGTTTACCAGCTCACTGTTTCTCATTCTTGGCATGTGATGAATATTTATGGACAAAAATGGAGAATTGTTTTGTTTTCTTCCTCTCCACCCCTTCTGGCTGGAGCCGCTAAAGCATTTTATTTGAATGGCTGCGATCTCTGATGGCTTGTGATGGGCCTGTAAGATTGTGTTTCTGTAGGACGAGCCAGCTGAATGGGTGCAGTCATGTCTGAAGAAATGGAACTCCTGGGGCGATTAACAGGCCTGTTTTGTTTCTGTGCTCTTGTCCCAGGTCATCTGATAGTAGAGTGGTGACTTTGGTTAATGAGTCACGCTAAGCATCTCTTTAAAGGTCAGCCATTATGCAGACAGTGGCCCTTTGCCCAGACTACTAGTCCGTCGGCCATTGTTCACTGCTCTGGACCGCTACTGACTTGGTCCATGTTGTTGCTTTGGTCCTCAGAGGAAGGGACAGAGAGAATCAGGAGAACTTGGCAGTTTACAGGCAAATGGCAAACTCCTGTGAAAGCCGCTGGACATCTGCCTAGTTCCTCCCATTCTGTTGGCGTTTGGAGTGAGTTGTCCCAGCTTGTGTGGGCAGGCAGGATCCATGAAGAAGCACCAGTCAGTCCCACGCTGCCGTGCCCACTGGCAGGATATAGATTCTCTTTCTTTATCAGAGCCCAAAGCCTGAGCTGACATGGTGCCCAAGCACGCTGCAGCAATCAATGCCCAGTGCCCAAAACATACACTTTCTCTCTCCCCCTCTCTTTCTCTCTCTGTCCTCCCCTCTCTCTCTCTCACGCTTAGCCTGACTGACTCTGGAGAAAAGGCCCTCTGTTCAACCACAACACACTGCTTCTGTCCCTGTGAGGTTGTTTGTTGTCCAGTTATGAGGAGGAGGGAGCCCAGCTCAGAAAACAAGCCCACCTCCTTTCAGTTCAGATAACAGCCCATTCTGTTGTGTGGCCAGGGACAGGCTTGTGTGTGAGATTGGGCTTGCTTGGTGTCAGGGTACTGTTTGGAGCTGGCCTACAGCTGCGTTTTAAGAGTGTGTGAATGAGGCATTTTTAGTGTTTGGATTGGCACAGTGCGTTCTCTGTGAATTTGTAATGGATGAATGACTCACTGCTCTCTCTCTTACGATGGAAGACAAAATGGTAATAAAGTGTGTTTCACTTTTCAGAATAACTCTATATCACCATCAGAAAGCTTACGCACGGCCAGTGAAAAGCACCGCAGCTCCTCTGACTACAGTTTGGACTCAAAGAAACGCAAAGTGGAGGAGAAGGACAGCATGAGCAGATATGTGAGTCATCAATGGCAAAGTTAGCACATTTTAGCATACACTCCTATTTACTTTGTGGCTCCAGGCTAATCCTGCTAGGCAAAAATAATTTTTTTACCTGCCAACATATCAAACTATTCCTTATTTCCTGCTGTATTTTGATAGATTTGTTTAAAAAAGTTTTTTTTAAGGTGACAAATATCTTTACAGGACAGTGATGGTGAGAAAAGTGATGACCTGGTGGTAGATGTGTCCAATGAGGTGAGGACTGTGGCATATAATTGGAAATTTCATATTACTATGTAGTGATATGTAAGTTAAAGTTGTTACATAAATGAGACACGTTGCAATGTTTTTTTCCAGGACCCTGCCACTCCACGGGCAAGCCCAGCCCACTCGCCACCTGAAAACGGCATTGATAAGCCCCGCCCTCCAAAAAAGGATACACCCAACAGCCCTGCATCAGTGGCATCCTCTGGAAGCACCCCATCCTCCAAGGCCAAGGAGCTCAGTCATGTAAGACATTGAGAGAGTTACCAACAAACTAGGGCAGAAAGGGTTTAAATGAGAATTGCAGAGAGAGCAAAGGGATATGTGCAAATAAATCTAGGACATTTTCTGCAGTGGATTAGGAATGGCTGTCTGTGCTTTAAGTGCATGACTAAATGTCAGGGATAATATTGTCCTGCATCAGGATCAGTCAGGTCTTCTCTGTTAATAGCTCAATGTATTTAACTATTCCAGGATTTTTCCCCTCTGCCTCACCAAAAGATTAAAGCCAGAGCAGTAAAGGGATAAAAACAGCCCCATCTCCATTGTGGCCATAATAGGTTTTAGAATAAATAGCAGTTTATGGCTCTGCAGGACTGTGAGGGTTGTCAGAATTAGATTGGATTAAGTTCAGTTTGTTCTCAAATTGTCAGTCTGCACACTGCCTGGTTTCCGGGGTTGTGAATGTGCTCGCTCTCTCATTCCCTTGACAGAATGACAAATCCTCCACGCCTGGCCTCAAGTCCAACACCCCCACCCCTCGCAATGATGCCCCCACCCCTGGCACCAGCTCCACTCCCGGGCTCAGACCCATCCTGGGCAAACCACCAGGCATGGAGGCACTTGGTTGGTACCATTCCCTTTCCTCTCTAGCAACTGAGATAATCTTTTTCCATCCTTTCCCAGTGTACGGTTATGTCACATACCAATGTCCTTCTCCTGTCTTTGTCTATAGCAGCCCCAGCTTTGCGTACTCCTCTGTCCATCGCAGGCTCTTACCCAACCCCCTTTGCCATGATGGGCCATCACGAAATGAACGGAGGCCTGACTAGCCCTGGTGTGTATGCTGGTCTGCACATCTCCCCTCAGATGAGTGCTGCAGCAGCTGCAGCCTATGGACGCTCCCCCATGGTAACTCCCTTTCCCACCCTTTTATTCAGCTATATTTGGGACCACCAGTAAGCCCTGTACATAGTTTGAGTGCCATGTGGATTTGATCAGTAACAGATCTGTTATTCAAATCTTTCTTGTCATCTTTCAGGGGTTTGATCCACACACACACATGAGGGCTCCTGGCCTTCCAGCCAGCCTCACATCCATTTCTGGTGGAAAACCGTAAGTGTCTCACCAAATATGTTCTACATTTTCAAAAACGTCATTGATGTAAAACACTAACATGGCTCCATCGTTTCCACCAGAGCATACTCCTTCCATGTCAGTGCAGATGGTCAGATGCAGCCTGTGCCCTTCCCACCCGATGCTCTAATTGGCCCCGGCATTCCACGCCACGCCCGTCAAATCAACACACTAAACCACGGCGAGGTGGTGTGCGCTGTCACTGTTAGCAACCCCACACGCCACATCTACACTGGTGGTAAAGGCTGTGTCAAAATCTGGGACATCAGCCAACCCGGCAGCAAGAGTCCTGTGTCCCAACTGGACTGTCTGGTGAGGATGCTGCTGATTCACGTTTGACTCATCACAGTTCACAGTTAGTTCTTTTTGTGCAGCTGTTTCAAATGTTGAAAAAACAATACTGTTTACACACCATGTCATTTCATTAACAATGGATAAGCTTTTGTTATACACGAGGATCACAACAGGCACACATCCCACAGACAGTTCGACAACAAATGCACTGGAACACACATGCAGCTGATACTTTTACTCAGTGTGTGGGTGAAAATAGAAGAGAATTTTGGCTACAGCCAAGGAAGAAAATCATAAACACATTTTCCAATAAATCTAACTTAAAATGTTAAACTTGCAACAGACAAAAAAATTGGCAGCTAAGTTCAGACTAGGTGTAAGAATACACCTTAGATGGGTTTACTGTGATGGAAGGATTTTCATCCTCTTTCCCACTGACTTGCTCCTAAATCTCTCTGTAGCTCGACTGCCCTGAACACGTATTGATTTGCTTTGTCCTCTGTGCAACAGAACAGGGATAACTACATCCGCTCCTGTAAGCTGCTGCCTGATGGCCGCACATTGATTGTTGGAGGCGAGGCCAGCACATTGACCATCTGGGATCTGGCCTCTCAGACACCCCGCATCAAGGCTGAGCTCACCTCCTCAGCCCCAGCATGTTACGCCTTGGCCATCAGCCCTGACGCCAAAGTCTGCTTCTCTTGCTGCAGTGATGGAAACATTGCCGTTTGGGATCTGCACAACCAGACTCTTGTTAGGTTAGAAGAAAACACTTTGTGTGTGGTTTTGGCCACAGAATTGCTGTTGTGTGAAGTAATTTTAAAAGAGGCTGTTCATAATTGTTTTTATGCCTTCTGACTTTGACTGTAGGCAGTTCCAGGGTCATACGGATGGTGCTAGTTGTATTGACATATCCCATGATGGCACTAAGCTGTGGACAGGTGGTCTTGACAACACTGTTCGCTCCTGGGATCTGAGGGAGGGTCGGCAGCTGCAGCAGCATGACTTCACGTCACAGGTAAAACACAGAAGAGATAGATACATCAGTATAGATACACAGAAGTGAAGGATGCTTTTCTTTTAGCCACAGAACTCTTAACAATTACTGTTGTGTCCCATTTCCAGATCTTCTCCTTGGGTTACTGTCCAACTGGAGAGTGGCTTGCTGTGGGCATGGAGAGCAGCAACGTGGAGGTGCTCCACCACTCAAAGCCTGACAAGTATCAGCTCCACCTGCACGAGAGCTGCGTCCTCTCTCTGAAGTTTGCCTACTGTGGTATGAACAGACACAAATAAAAAATAAGGGACAGATAAAGTGGACTATACACAGAAGGACCTTCATATTTTTCAGTTTCATTTTGCGCTAAAGCTGCAGTGCCTTTTGACCACGAAAGACCTGATTGCACTGTTGTTTCTTTCACAGGTAAATGGTTCGTAAGCACTGGGAAGGATAATCTGTTGAATGCTTGGAGGACTCCTTATGGCGCCAGCATATTCCAGGTATGCAGATCAATACACTCTGTCTGCAGCCGGTCCAAAAGCATGCACCGTTGTCTCTGAGAGGAAGGGCAGAGCGACCGCTGTCTGACAGGACTCTCCTATCAGTGAAAACTGAACCTGAATTATTGACCTGACAAAGAAGTCTTTTTGAGGGGCATGAGGCCAGAACTTGATGTCATTGCAACCTAATCTTGCCCTGTAGTCAGCTAATCTTCTCCACTTAAATTCAGATGTAGCTGCGCATGTTAAATCTCTCCAATACTGAGATGTGTTTTTGTATGCTTTTCTTTTACCAGTCCAAGGAATCCTCATCTGTCCTGAGCTGTGACATCTCTACAGACGACAAGTATATTGTGACAGGCTCTGGTGACAAGAAGGCCACTGTATATGAAGTCATCTACTAGACCAGACTGCTTTGCATTGGAGCATGTACATGCTCAGGAACAGTAGACTCTTCCTCCTTCTACCTTCCCTCACACAGACAGCATGGATGTTGCCTGCAGCCCTGGGGTGGATCGGAAGGAAGTTTGGCAGTGCCAGACTGAAATAGACGTTGGTGCTGTTGTGGCCCTGTATACTGTGTCTTTCGGCTCTGCCATTCCTCACTCATACAACTAACACTTGTACAGCGAGTGCAGTTTCCCAAGGCACTAAGAAGAAAATAATGTCTTGCTGTTTTTCTGTTTGTTGGATATTTCTTTTTTATTCGTCCTTTTTAATGTGGAGATAAAGTTCCATGACACAACTTGAAGCGGCGCTTCGCTGTGGAGCTTCTCCTTGGAGGTTCTGTGAAAAGTGTACATAATGGAGTAATAAAAGGCCTTTTATAGATTTATATTTTGGTGTCCAGTTACACTTGTGATGGTTCTTTCTTGTTCTCTCCGTGATTTTTCTGTCCCCTCTGGGGATGGAAATTAGATTAGGACTTTGTAAGAGGATATTCTATTTCAGTTTTTTCCCTCCTCTGCTTTTTTTCATGTTCGTTGTCCAGAATGACCTTTTCGGAAATCTAATTTGGACTTTTTTTTTTGCCCCGACAACGGCTTTTTTCTTTGCTATTTGCTGTAACAGAGACATTAGTCCCATGGATTTTCCAGTGGAGAATTCTGGAAATGCCCTTTTTTCAGACGAAGAAGAAGAAGGAGAAAATCATGGTTTCTAGTTACTTTCACCCTTTGGCCCTGATCAGCAGAAATTCAACCCTGAAATGAAGACCTGTCACTGAACACTGGCTGCTTTCACTAACAAAAAGGATAACTGTCAGTGGGAGGACTGATGAGTTTTATGGAGAAGCAGATGTGACCTGAGGTTAATCTGTTCACTTGACTGTTGTATGAATCGTCATTTTTCCACCTAACAAAGTTTAGTCAGAGTAAGAGTTAATTATTTCCTCTCTTGTTTGACTCTCTGTGACTGATGTGCAAGACTTACATGGTTACTCATAAAGGTGGCAGGCAAAGTCATCATCACATCTGAGATTTTGAGTATGCTCTGTTTGCTTTCTTCAGTATTTCATAATATTCCACTACAATCATCTCATAGACAGGAATGGTCTCTACATAAACACATTAGATTCTGTAGCATACAGCTCTCATCATCCCTGAGGATTGTACAGTTGACAGTTGTTGATAAATCAATAAACTGTTTTTATATTAAAAAAATCAACGTGACTGAATTTTTATAGATCTGGTGCCTATACACCTGCTGTTGCACATTTTAAAGTAAGAATCCGACATTTTGAGAAATAAGCTTTTGCTCTTTCTGATAGATGAGATGATGTGATACCACACCAATACTACTCTCATGTCTGTACCTGAAGAAAAAGCTTAGCTCCAGGAAACACCTATCTCCCTGCACATCACTAATTAACACATTATATGTTGTTTATGAAATGTGTAAATGTGTCAAAACCACCAGTTGTAGATTTATAGGGTTTAAAATACCAAACTATCACTGCACTCTCTCAGTGACAAGAATCCAGGATGTTGCTGTTACCAAGAAATAATCTGGCCTGAAAATGTTCAGTTGTTTTATGTTTTAGAGGTTTGAAATAGGTGGATTCTGTTATCTTTGTACAGAGCCATGCAAGTTGTTAGCTCAGTTTTTTTTCTTCTACTCTTTAAGCTAAACTGGCTGCTAGGTGCAGCCTCACATTTACCATACAGACATGAGAGCAGTATCAATCATCTTATCAAACTTTCAGCAAGAAAGCAAGTAAGCCTACATCCCAAAATGCCAAAGTACTAATTTAAGTAGGGCGATTTTAGATTTATAGAGGCAGGTTATTAGTGTGCTGCAGCAAGCAGCGGGACAGAAAGCGTAACTGAACTAAAGTTGTTGTTGGATAACAACCCAGGGAAATACACTATTTTTCTTGTCTAACCAGAAATGTGTCTTATCTGCAGTACATACACATTACTCACTGCCTCTCCTTGACAGTAAATGGAAGGACATCAGTAAATGTCTGTAAATGCTTCCAGACAGAAGTTGACAAGTGTCTCAGGAGAACCACAGACACGAGATGAAGACATTCTGGGTGCTGTTAGAGAGGTTGCTAGGAACCTTTGGCAATGGCTTTACACTCAGAAAATGACTAGGCTTGCATTAATATTTGAGGGATGAACTACTGCTCTCGAAGACACAGTGTACTGTAACAGACTGTGGTCACTGCCAGCTCCCAAGTTTTTTTTTTTAAGGTTGTATCCATGTATGGTGACAGCACTGAAGCTGCGCAGTCGTCTGAGTGATACAATAAGGCAGTTTTTTTTTATGCAGCACCACTTTAAAAATATGACGCAAACACTGCTCTTGAGTACTCTTGAGTGGTCTTTTGGTAGTTGAGTACTTTTGGGCAGGATGAGGTGAATGGCCCAGGCTGTCTACTCCAGAGCAAGGCTCTTCTAGGACTCTGCGTGAAGCTGTGAGTCCTTCATATGGCTGCCTCTTCAGAGATGTTGTTGTTAGATTATAAAAGCAGGGCCGGATGCTTTCAGCATGGAGCCAGCCGCCATGCTCCGCTCTCACGGGCTCATTTGTTAAAGGCTATAGTCTTTCTTTTCCCACATTGCTGAAGTGTGTACTTCCTGTGCGCATTTGTAGCTTAAGCTCCTTGCTCAAGTAGAATTTTCTTCCTCACTTAATCAAACAGTGGAATATCTGCAGATGAAAGGTTGTACTTCTGAGTGCCTATTGCTGGACACTGAGGGGGTCATTGTCTCGCCTTCCGCTGATCTACCTCTCAATGGAGGGCTTTCAGCAGGTTCTCATGCAAAAGCTCATGCTGCCCTATTCTATTTAAACAGACTAAGAAACTAGAGTGGTCTAAGTGTTATACAGCAGCTCTAAACATAAGAACATAGTCCAATTCACTACTTCTGCTTGAATTCTTAGTGCCAAGACTCAAAGACCCTACAGAAAATCAAAGGAGGTCTTTAATGCCAATATGTGGGCTTGCACATGCAAACCACTGTGTGATTTTTTTTTTTCTTTCTTTTTTTTTGCTGCCAGGCATTGATCAGAGTCCACTAGAATTCTGTCTGGTTCTTTAAGCTGGCATTCTGTTTTCTGCCCTCCCCCATCCATCACACAGAGAGAGAATCAGGTTTTTTTTTCCCAACAGCGAGGGACTGGCACCATGCTGAAATGCAGAATAATAATCCCCTAATAACCTGAGTATTGCCAGTCCTAGGTTTTATCTGCAGTGGATGTGAAAGCCCCCAGTGCCTAGTGATTACAGCATTTGATCTGGGTAATAATGTCTTTACTGTTGCCCTGCCTAGGGCCCGAAGGCAGTGCAGCTCTAATCCACAGTGCATTCTAGTGGAATCGCATTACACAAAGACCACCAGGGTTCTCCTCTAGAGGGGGGGTGGGGGTTAAAGGAGGAGGTTGTCATGGAAACAAGCTTCTCTCTCTCTCTTTCACTCCTTCACACACACACACACACACACACACACATACACGCTCTCTCCTGGGATAGATAAGCGAAGGACAGGTTCTATGTTTACTTTCCATGGGCCCTTTAATCCCTGAGCAGACTGAGCCCTGATAACATGAGGCCTGTACAGCCACCGACCACTGACAGCAGATAAGCACCCCAGCAGAGCAGAGCAGTCATCACCCTCCAACCAGGATGAACAAACCTGGGAGACCCGGATTCATTTGGATTAGGCTGGATTGCTGCTGCTGCCACTGCTTTTGCTGCTTCTGCTGCTGCTGTGTTCAGACTACTGATGTTCACAAGACTTTCTACACAAGAACTTGATGTTGTACTTCACCCTGTGGAGTCTTGGAGCTTAGTCAGAGGACACAGGCACAGTAATGGACTAGATGCTATTTTAGATATGGAGGTCAACGAACTGTCTGCAATGGGCAGGTTCATGTCATCGCAACTCGAGGGCCATGAAGCTAGAAAAATGAAATTCTTCCTGATGTGTCCCAAGGAGAAGGCTACACATTATCAGTGTGTTATTCACCAGCTTAATGTGTCAGCCCTTTTATTCATTGCTGTTTTCCACTGAAAGGCCAAAGTCTTGTTGGGACATTCCTTTGTGTTTGTTCCAAATATTCACTAAAAACCACTGATTTGATACCCAGAGTAATTAGATTTGTATGATACTAATGCCCCGAGAAGGAACCAACACGCTCTTTGATGTTAAGATCAAGACAACTTCTTTGTACTTCTTTATTATGTGCATTATGCTAACACGTTAATTATATTTCCACACACATTCTCTGATTAAAGCACAGCTGGAGGTGTATAAGCAACATGACTAATTACAGAGGAAATTGTGGTATTGAGGTAAAGTGGTGGTAACTGGAGCTCCCTTCTTCTGTCTGTGTTTATTTCTAAAATACGCAAATCATTTTTAGAGATGATCCACAGCTGTCGCCTTAACATTAAATTTGACGTTTGTTCATCAATAATTGTTGAGTAGTTTCAGCACTATGGAATAAATACAATTAAGGAACAAATATTACTTTTTGCACAGGCAAATCTCAGCCATTGGCATTAAAAGATGAGTCTTGTTTTACTATATCCTTTTTTTATTTTAAAGAAATTCAGATGAAAGACCAAAACCAACAATATGTTGGAAATTCTAACTCAGTCTTTTAGTTTAATAAAGTCATACACTATAGAACCTAATATATTACTAAAAGCAACTAAACAGTAAATGCAAAAATAAAATGTTTTTCTATTCACCAGTCAACACCTGGTTTCTGCTAGCTTAACAAACAAACAAACTAGTGAAATAATAATTTTAATTTAACATGTCAGCCAGTAAGCTATGGCCGGTAGTGGATTAGCCCTCGCATGCTAACGGTTAGCTATCGCCTTCCTGTGAGCTGTGAATCAACAACGGAAGTGGCTTATTTCACGTAAATTTGGCAAAAAACCTATACCAACATAGCGATGGTGCAGAGGAATAGTGAATGGATGGATGGATTGTGCCGGAGAGAAGATGTGAATACTTCTCTATGTCACCACTGGGCTACACAAGCTAACCACAAACGGTTTCCGATCAAGAAGAAAACGCCAAATCTACATAACATCCACCTTTCAAACATACCTGGTGAGTTTTGTCAATTGTTATTGAAACAAAAGCTTCAGATATATTTCAAGCAAACACTGAAAAGTGTAAAATATCCAAATTAGCAATCAAGCTAACTCAGTTGTCTAAGTTCTAAAAGCTTGATAAGTCTGATGATGATGAGGGTGTTTAGTTTGTTGTTCAAACTGTTACTACACTAGATATAATAACAACATGCTCTATATGTTGATAAAGGTTTGTCTTTGTCAAAGAGCTGTGGCTTGGTAAATTGCTCTTTTTTGTCGTCTTTCTAAATCATTTTAATGTTCATGAAGGCAGATTTATTAAATTTATGTTTCTGATATTGAAAACAGAATGGAGGGCAAGTAGGGTTAAAACAATAAATGGTTGTTTATTTTGCTGCACTTGGACTAGAGATCTAGAGAAAAACACCTGTGAAATATTAAGTAGTGATTAAATGTACAATTAACAGGCCATATCATGTACATGTAACAACCTTTACTTAAAAGTTATCCATGTACTGGCAGACTGCTTTGAATTATTTGAATGGAAGGATAACTAATTAGTACATTTCTTCTAGTACATGACAACTAGCCTAATTATAATTTCACAGGAATTTTTGTTCTATTCTGACACCACAGGAGATCAGGGGAAAGGTCATATTTTTACCCATTATCCGCGCAGCGTGTCTGTCTCATACTCGTACTATTAGGACACACTGGACCTTTTTTGCTTTTTCTCACAGCAAATGCTCTCATTTCAGTGTTGCTGTAGTGCACTATAGTTCTCACTGGAGAGGTGCAGAGAGCAGCCTACACTCTAAAAAGCATACTATACTTTGATCACAAGATTGCACACCCTTGTCTCTTTGCTGTTTGGAAAGCTCTTACACATATAAGTAGTGAAGTGGCTGCATGATTTCTATGCTGGAAAGCTCAGGACTGTCCAAATACTGTGTTGTGAAGTTCAAGTGTTATTCTCATCCACAAAGGGATGTGTCATTTTTTTAAGGCTGCGATTATTTTCTTGATTAATCTGTTATTTAGTCAGTGAAAAGTCAGAAATTATGGCTTTGTGTTTTATGTTTCCATTACTATCATTATTAAACACCAATTAATATCCTGTTAACAAGTGTGAGCTAGTACAGTGCAAGAGCTATAAATATATTTTTGAAGGAAACAAAATATTGTCTGCTGGTGTTGTCAACAAAATCCCAGAAAATATTAAGATTTTTTTTTCATATAGCACATCTCTATTTACCATTTAATGTTCTATTGATTTGTTAATCAACTAAGTTTTTTGTTGTTGAAGTTTTAATACATATATAGATATATCTATTTATATAATAAATATCTATATATATAGATTTTTTCTTATTTCTGGTGACACGTTATGAATAAAAATCACATTTACACCAAAGACACTTCTGCATTGTATTTAACCAAAACTAATGAAACTAAAATTGTTAATGAAACTTTTGTTGCCACTGCGCCTGCTCTCTGATGATTCTTTTTTTCTTGGTAAAACACTTCTACTCCTGTTTGGTTCATTGAAGCATCTGTCATTCCCAGTGCTCCCACTGTGCCTGACAAAAGCATAGCCATGTTAGATTGAAAAGACAGAGGGGCAATCTTTCAAATGGATCTCTTTTCGAAAATATATTATGACATAATCATGTTTTCTCCCTAAAAGCCCAGGGGAGGCCTGTCTGTCAGATTGCAGTCCTCTCTTGGCTGCCTGGCCTGAACAGAAACAGCAGTTGTGTGTTAATAGAACCCAGAGGCACTCTGAAACCTTACCCATTCTGCTTTACGCTCTCAGCCAGGAGATTAAAGTCAGGGAAACATTACAGGAGGCTGGATAATTGCCCCTGTGTCTCCAGCAGACAAAAGGCAACGCTTCGGCAATTCCCTCGGTAAATTTTCAAGAGAGGCTCAAGGATCCTTCAAGGCTGCAGCAAATTGTACAGTGCTGTCTAACAAACTACCAATCTCTGGATATTATGAGACTTCCATATATCCTTGGCCATAATGACAGCTTGCAATGCTGTAATAGAGTGCAGGCACAAGATAGCTTTTGTGAGCACACTTCCAATAGAAAAATTACTATCTTGGTTCCCATTCTGCGCTTTTATTTTTTCTTTTGTTCCCATTTGTATTTTGATTTATTCTTTTATCATTTTTAGTTTCGTTCTTATTCAGAGTTGAGTAGTGGCTGCTGCCACCAACAGATGATTGCAACCTTTACTCCTGAGGGCCACTTGATCCCCCGACAGGGAAAAAAAATCCACAAGCAGTTAATGAGTTGCCATCCATGCCTAGTGTTAAGGGCGTCTACAAATTAACAGAGGCTTTGTCAGGGCTCTCCTTTGCTCCCTCGCTCTTTCCTGCACTTGCCACCACTTTCTCTCTCATTCTCCTGCCCTCTCCCACCCCCAATCTCATGCTCCCTCCTGCTCTTCAATTTTCTCCCTCTACCTGCCTGCTTCACGCTCCAGTAGCTCGGTGGCGGGAGCAGTGCTGTCTGGCTCTGGCTCTGAGCAGCGCTCATTGTCAGCGCGGTTCATGTTTAGAATTAGCCATTTAATGAGAACAAAAGAAATTAATTGGTGGTTTAAGCCTAATGAGACGTCTGTGAAATTAACGGGGCTCATCAATAGAAACAAATAAAATCCTTCAGCCTGTTGTTGAGGAGCATTTTCCTGACAAAGCTTTTGACACAATGATGAATAGCAGGTCAGGAGAGACCATCTGTGCTTTTTTAAACCCCTGCAGGAGGGGGATGGAATGTGGGCTGGCTCGAATAGATGGTGATAAAAGAGGGAGAGAGGGATGGGGGAGGGATGGGAGAAAAGATGAGAGAGAGAGAAAAAGAGGGGGGGGGGGGCTGAGGAAAAAAAAACAAATTCACCAGCTTTATTCATCACCCTTTAGCACGATACCACTGTCTAACCATGGTTACAAAAGAAATAAAAAACATGGGCATTAGCATGTGAAAGGCACTGGGTCTCTGACTATGCGTCCAGAAAGCCAAAGAGCTCTGATTTCGAGGGATATTTAACCTCCATTCAGACAGCAACAAAGGCCTGGCTGTCGCACTGAGAGCAGTGGTTCAGCCTGATTGGGGCTCTGGGAGGGGGGGAGGAAGGGATGGAGAGGAGGGGACAGACAGGATCACAGACCTCATTTGTTCCCCCTCTTTACTTTAGCCTGTCTCTATTCCTGCTGAAGAGCAGCATTTCCTCTCTACACCCCCTCACCCTCACCCCCTCCTCTCTCTCTCTCTCTCTCTCTCTCTCTCTCTCTCTCTCTCTCTCTCTCTCTCTCTTTCTCTCAAAGTTGTAAATGTATGACCTGAGGAATAAATTGGATGGGAAGGAGGCAGCACAGAGAGGAGCAATACATCTCTATCATGTTCACTGACCTTTATTTACTGCGTGTTGAGAAACATTGTTGTTATGCGTCTGCCTCGCATCCTCTGCTTTTAATGGTCCAGTATGAAAGTTGTGGACGTGATGTGTGGTTATCTGCATGTCTTGAGCTGAGCCAGCGACTCAGCCCTACCCTTGCTCTCTGGCCACCCATCAGGGCCAGCCCAGCCCAGCTTGTTTGTGTATCATGGAGAAACTGTTTGCTTTTCTGTACTGATCAAATAAACAGGCCATGTCTTTGGGGGCAGGAGGTTGGAGGAGTGGTGTCTGTGTGCTGTTTAGCTCTCTGGGTGTAGATAAGGAATTGTTTGATGGGGTAGAGAGAAACAAGAGCGATTTAGGTCAGCTAATCTGATTTACACAGAAATGGTCTGGCCATTGCAGGGAGCAGTAATTACATAGAGGGATTAGAAGCCCCCCCAAAAAGCTTCAAACCTACAGAGAGGAGAGAGGGGTATAGGCTTAAAGGCCTGAGAACTGCTCCAGTATGTTGCTGCAACAACAACAGCTTGAGCAGTTCTTGGTGCAGATTAAAAATGAGCTTAAAAGAAAGGGGGCATTTGGCTAAAGTAGTATGACTTAGCTTGTTTACAGGCATTTACATCTGTTGCTTTTGATCCCACAATTATCAGAGTTTGTTTTCTGCTGCCAAATATCACAGTTGTTTTTGCCAGGGAATTGAATAGCAGCAGCTGAAGTTATAGTTTAGTCGTCCATCTGATTGTTTTTTTTCCCTCTAGGAGCCTGTTTACTGAGTATACATCATAACATAAAGTTATGTGGCCCTTAATTTGGATTACAGCTGCAGCTATCTTGTATTTAAATGTGCCATACATAATTTGCAGATTGACTGATATTCAACATTTCTCTTCATCGCCATTTGTCTGTTTAAAATGCACAGCTGAATAATTGCACTGCCAGAGCCGTCACTTCATCCATAGGAATGACTTGCACGCTTGGCTGCTGTTTCTAAAGTGCGCTTGGCTAATCCACTCATTGCTTAGTGCATTCAGTGCTATGAACCATACGGCACCCGCTTGGATGCCCGTGCATAAATTACTGCCATGGAACATAAAGTGCTGGGAGGATTTTCCTTAACAATTGCCAATGCTTTAAACGCTTCTGCTTCAACAGTCGATACTGCTCAGCCCATTCAATTATTCAGCGGCCCGTCCCTCATTAACAAAATCCTGACCTTGACATGTCTGCCCTATTTCTCTCCCCCCTGACAGACTCGGCTCTCCCAACGACTCTGTTTGCTGTGATATTGGCTGGGAAATCCATGCATATTGATAAGTTGTTTGCAGTGTAATTGAAAATGTCAGTTATGAGGCCCATGCAGATAAAGGTCGACCCCAAGAATAAAAGCTGACAGGCTGTTGTATGTATGGAGCATATATATTATAGGGATGAAGGTGAGTAGAATCACAAGTAGAAAACTTCAGATTAATAAAAAATAAATACATTTTTATCCAGACAGAGAGGGAACAAAATATGTTTTACGCCTGAGATAATTACATCACTTCACTCTTTGTTTTTATATAGTTTTATAGATTGGTTTGTGGTCACTTGATTGAAATTCTAAGCTGTTTCCAAAGGTCAAATTGTTCATCATTCATATCTCATGGTCTGGGTAAACATCCATGGCTCAAACATTCAATAGGACTTATGAATATGCTCATCATATTGGTAACCCACAATCTCTTGGGGAGTAGCAGGTGTCCTGTGGATGCTGTCGCATCTGAGAGAAATGTTGTACCTTGTGCATCAGCGACACGTTGTGTCAGTCAAAAGCCACCATGCAACTCTGAGCATGGCAACAATCCTGCTCACTATCTGACCGTCTTAATCTGCTCCACAGGGGTGGGATCCAAGGTTAAAGTACTTGCCACTATTTCTACATAAACAGAGATTTGAACCTCAATCCCCAGGAGTCTCTGCTGGCCAACAGGCCCCCACTCCCGCCAGTCCCGGTCCTCCCCACAGGCAGAGTGATGACTGCCTGCTGGTTCTTTAATCGATTGCTAATGGGTTCAATTCCATCGTTGAGGAGCTGCTTGGAACCTGGCCCTGAGACTGAATGAAGTGGAAATACCATTTGCGGCTTTATGAGCCGTTATACTGCAGTGAGAGACCTCTATTCGGCATGCTTCACAGCGCTGCAGAGAGTTTTGCACCACCGCTTGATGGTTTTTCTTATGCCGGCTCCTACTGCTTTCGTCTCAATGCTTTCCATTTACACTGTGCCCTAAAGCATTAACATCCATTCAATCTACAACAAAATAGCTTTGCTTTGCTGCATTTTTCTCAAGGCTTGATGTGTAGAGTAATTACCATAGTATATCTCCCTTGTAAACATGAAGGCCCGGCAGATTAATTTCATCTTTAAGCTGTGGTATTATTCATATCAGTTTTTATCTGAAGCATGTAACTATGGCCCTGTGTAACTCAGAGACATGTGGGATCGCTCTGTCTTATTACCCACAGCAATGAGCGTGCAGTCCAGTGAATATGAAATATGTGAGTGTTGGAAGTTATGAAACTGCATTTTTTTTAATACCACGTGTCCTCTGTCTGAAGATGTTGCAGTGAGAGGTTGTGCCTCATGCTCCACTCTCCCTGCTTTACAGATCTGCCCAGATTTCTGCGGTGCTCTTACGAGCTTGCTCTGGCTGAAATGCAAAGCTAAGCAGCCAGCACTGCTCTACATTTCACAGCCAGTCCCAGCAGACATGTGCTCTTTGAAGCATTTCTGGGCCAGGGATACAAGTCTTGTTTGTTCAGTACTTCTGGAGAGAGAGGGGAAAAAAGAGAAAAATGTAAGCTATTTTTTTCTTTCACTATGGCAGAGAGTAACATTCTTTGACATCTCAACTGAAAGCCTTGTATTACAGCGCTTGCTGTCAGATGCCTTGATAGAATCACCCATGTCAAACAGGAAGAGAAATAAATGCTTCATTGAACTAGAGCTTAGCTTAGTGATGTTGGGAGGGAGGGATGGCAAGGGAGGGAAAGTGAGGAGTGAGCAGGCTGCTGTGTTGGTATTTGTGTGTGTCGGTTCACTATGGGAGGGTTATTCTCAACCTTCAGTATAAGCACTTTCATAGATGTGTTGTGAATAATTAGTGTTCCTGGCCTAGATCGTCTCATCAATGGACATCTAATCTTCTGAAGAATAGCAAAAAGAAAGCTGTAATCAAGGAAACCAACAGTTTTGATAACTGACATGGTGCCAGCAGTTGCAGCAGGGTACAAAGCGCATGTTTGTGTTTGTTCTTTCAGGCTCATCTTCCTGTGCCAAGTAGAGTATGACAGGATTTACATGCAGGCTCCTAATCTCTGTAAGCGAACCTGTTTCGGGATGTAATTCACATGGTATGTCTTTTGATTCGGATTAGTCTGGGCAATCCTCTTACCCGTGGCTCAGTATAACTTATCACTGACAAGGCTGTCTCGTGGAGCAGTGCAAATCCTCATATCCACCCCTCCCAGACTTCGAACTCTTAATTCTAATCTGTCCAAATCTGATCTGAGACTTTAACTTCCAAATACCTCTTGAAAGCCACAGCTGAAGCTGAAGTTCATGCAAGGGCTTTGGATTACATAAATTGAGGTTAGGGATTTCCAAGAGGGCCTTATGTTTGAGGAATAGAGCAGGATTTGAATGTAGGTTGTGATGACAAATCTTCATGTTATCATTTTGTCTCTTCAGTGTAAAATCTTAAATGAAGGGATCATTACTCCTGTTCTACCCAGTATCCTTTGGTAATTGATATTGCGCCTTTTGAATGAATTTACATAAAATAAGCCAGATTCGGTAACCTAATATATTGCATATGTAGCACCTTTAATGCAGTTCAGCTATATTTAGAAAATGTAATTGCTGGATAGAAAAAGTTTTCTAAACACTGCAGTGCATACTTGATGATGTGCTTCGACGTGAAAATACCATGAGATATTTAAATGTATGAGTCACATTTCTGATCCTTTAAGGTTCTTTATAATTCAATAAACAGGATTTAAAGTAGAGCAGGCATGCTCCACTTTTTCTGCCTCAGCCGGAAGGCCACAAACGGGCTCTTATTAAACGTTGTAAGATTATGTCTTAATCTCACCGAACACATGTTGGGTGGAAGAAAAGCAATTTTATTTCTGAAACAGTACTCCACACAGCTCTTGCTCTCTCTAATCTTATCCCGTCTTCTGCTCCAGAATGAAAAGTCTTGTTGGTGTGCCAGAGCTGCTGTGTGTTTTGAGAAGGCTAAGAGATCAAGGTCCTAATTGAGAGGTGTAACCCATTAATGCACCTCTGCCCGACTTGGACTACAACTACAACCCAAAGACAAACTTAGTTCCCAGTTGCAGAGGATTTGGGGGCCGTGTTCTCTGCTCTTGGTGAGACAGTGGTGTGAAGATGACGATAAGCCAAAGCCCTAAATCCCAGACTCAGCTGTCTTATCTGAAGCTGCTGGGCCGTGTGGCATGCTTTAATGGAGGCGGCTCACTGTCTGAGCTTTAGCTACAATCATATTAAGATTCCCCTTCACCTCAACTAGGCTTGTTTGTTGTCAGTTTTTGATTGAATCGTGTGAATTAAGGTTTCATCTCAAGTCACCCCATGGTTTAATTCTTCTGACTACTGTGTTCTCAGGAAAGAATGGTCTAATTTAATCTCCTATGATGTGAGACAATGACAATTATTCTAGAAAAAATAATACACTAATACACTGAAAAATAATCAATCTTTTAATCTCGTGCAAAACAAAGGATTGGCCTTTTTGCCCTCTTTGTCAGCTGCAAATGAGCAGGTACAAAGAAATGATCACACATTTTTTACACATAGACTGAAATTAAGTTACTTCAAATGGAACATCTTTTCTCTAATGACAAAAATGGGTAGTTAACAAAGCTTTTTGACAATGATATTGTAGTATTTTCTCTCTTTGCTCACATTTTTTCCTTTGACATTCAAGTGAGACATTTTACTATGAAGAAAAAGACAATCTGTTTATACAGCTGGCACATGAAAAATGTCTATCTGTCCACCTGGAGCTAGAACAACTTTGCGGTCCATCACAAGGCAATGAAAACCTACTATGTAAAATAAAACCATAACGCAAATATTACCCCACTATTACGCTATTATTACTGAGTTATGGGCAGCAACTTTACATAGAAAGATGGCTAGGTGATGTATTATTAGCCTGCAACACCAAATATGTTAAACGTATTTTTTAAAATATTAATGACAAAAACCATGAAGAGGCAAGAACAATTTAATGACTAGAAACGCAGGAAGTTAGAGAGAACAAAAGAAAGAGCGTGTCTGTTAATGAGCTCAATTAAAACTAGCAAAATAATGTTTGTTAGCCACATATTTGGGCAAACCCAAACGTGATGTTACACTGAAAGTCATTTCTTCTCAGTTCTACTGTACATGCCCTTGTTTAACGTTAGGTTTTAGGAGGCTATGAACAAAAACGTATGCAAAACTGCAGTGTTTTTATCCTTTCAATCCAGACATAACTTATACCTAAGTTACAGTATATTATATATATATTATTATTATATATATATTAGAGTGATGAAACACTAACAAACAATTGATAGTAATGTAGGGTTCATACTAACGTTACTTCACACTACAAACCATAGTGACTTCAATGATGAATAAATATAAAGTAAGATAAGATAAGATAATCCTTTATTAGTCCCACAAGTGGGAAATTTGCATTGTCACGGCAGAAAGTGGACAGTAC
>JAUYWH010000024.1:14364644-14389728 GCA_034779795.1 Ctenopoma multispine
CTCTCTCTCTCTCTCTCTCTCTCTCTCTCTCTCTCTCTCTCTCTCTCTCTCTCTCTCTCTCTCTCTCTCTCTCAGGCCCACCTGTAGTGGGCAGACAGGCTGTGCACCTGCAGTCCTGGAGCCCTCAGCACACTGAGCAGTGGGGGACAGAGAGAAACTGGCAACACAGCAACACTTGACAGAAGGACACAAAGATGAGAGGCTGGTCTAATTTGAGTGGCTGGAAGGTGGCAAATATAAGGACATAGTCCATCAAATGCTCCCTTTTTTTCATTTTGTCATATTAAAATTTGGGTATTATCTCACATTTTATTTTTTGTGTTTACAGGAAAAAAAACTCCGCTGAATGATTTTGCCTCCCAATTCGCACTTTATTAGAGCATTTTCATTTCCATTTGTAAAATCCATAAAGTCAAACAGTCAGATCAGAATTTCTGTACTTCTATCAAATTTGGTGAGAATGATCAGGAATCCCATTTCTCGGCTGATTTGTGGTGCTTATGTGTGGTCGTTCCCCTACGCCTTCGTCGCTCTGACAACCATGCCATGCATATCCAGGTAGTGATAATGAGGGCTGCTGTCATGGCGATCTATGACTAACAGCAGTTTCACGCTGTGTTAAATCAGGATCGCTGCCTTGTTAGAGTCTACTCCCTCAGGCCACACCTACGTTTACCATCTGATACGGAGGCTTCCGAATCCCATGAATGGGTATATAAAAAGATGCTTATCATAAGGTGACAAATACACAGATATTTTTACTGACAGTGTTATCTACACACACCCTCACAATGGCACAATTAATCCACTGTCCCTTGATGTTTCACTGCAGTGACTGAGCCTGACACCTGCCAATTCTGCCACCGTGAACTCAATGAGCCGATTGAGCATTCAGTGTATTGAAGAGTAATATGGATCTGAGTTAGGAATTTTATGATTGTGATATTATAAAATGAACACCCAGTTAAGTCTGCTTTGACTGAGTAACCACTTGGATCACCATGACATTTTGGGGAAATGTTATGGACATTTACACTGTAGTTTCCTGAATTTTACAGACTAATTCCTGTGATCTGTATAACTGTTAGTTGCAGTCCTGCATTTTTGGTGCTTACACAATTTTTATATTATGATTTGATTTATTTTAAATAGTAGAAAATTATTCACAGTCATTATTAACAGTTTTGGTAGCTGATAGGTTCTCAAATGTGAATATTTCTTCCATTTTTATGTTTTACATGATTTTAAATAGAATGTTCTTCGGTTTTCTGTTATTTGTCACAATCTCCTAGAACCGAAAAAAAATCACATAACATCTTTCAAAAAAAATCTTTGCAGACCAAATAGTTCCTGAATATTGTTGACAGACTGATTAATTGACTAATCATTTTAGATCTAGATTAAATGGTTGACGATGAAAATAAATGATAATCACAGCAAACCATAAAAACTTCTCTGGTGACAAACTGTTTTGTCTGAGCTGAAGCTCCTCAGCTGTGGGGGACTGTATTGCATTACACCCGGAGGAGAATAGCAGATGTCCGAGAGAAGTGTTACTAGCTCCAGGCAGCCTGTCCTTGGGGGGGCCAGCAGACAGGAAGCAGCTCCAGATGGGACATCCTGTGTCATAAATATTGTGTGAATTGTACTGGATAAAATGGCACATGCCTATTTCTTCTGTGTCCCTGTAACCCTCACGGTGAATTTACAAGTACAGTCATATACTGCTATGAATGATTTAGAGGCAACGAGAGTATTCACTGAAACATGTTGACAATGTGTAGACTTATGCCTTGTGGGTAACATATTACTTTTAATAAACGTTTGACATAACTACAGAAATAGCTTCTTTTCCCCATCATGTTATAGAGTAACTGAAATAGTGTCTACATAAAACAAAAATTCACATACATACTTATTAGTTTTTATCTAGAGGTTTAATTATGTCTTCACCCTAAAGGTCTTGTTTAGATAATGTTGTAGGTGCTAATTAAACAACTTGCTGTCCCACTTATAGCTGAGCTCACGATATTGCTTTGTTCATGTTGATCCAGCAGCTAAGCCAAAGCCCTCTGCTTTCCATTATGCTTAAAACCAGAGAACACTGAAGTAAACCTACAAAATGAATTCTGGGGCAAGAAATGCAAACGCTGTACGAGCCGTGTGAGTTGAGTGGATTATCTATAGCTGCAGTCCTTCGCCCGGATAGTGCCTTTTATTATGGAGTGTTTTATTACTGCCAGGAGTAAAGCTGACAAGGAAGAGGCAGCTATAAAATGAAGCCTCCCATTCTTGGTTGTCTTCCATCTCCTGTCAGAGTCTGTGTGTAAGTCCATGTATACTGTATGTGCATGCAGGGGAGTGATGTGCACTGAGCTTTTTTGTTCAGTTGATATAAGATGAAAGTTTGTAGAATAAATAAGGCACACATTACATGTTACACCAGTGGTTACAACCACAGCGTGCTCACAGATGTTTATGTAAAGAAGAGTGTCAGTAAGTTGAAGGTCAAAAATTAAGTGTTGCAGATGTTTTTCCAGAAGCCACAATGATTGAATGCTCTCACAAAACAATTCATGACCAGTGTTGAATTTCAGTGAAGTAAGTTTCCTTTTTATCTATCGATTAGCCCAAAACATCAACATCAGTAGATTTAGCTCCCCTTGTGAAGAGTAGGACACACCCAGAGTGATTTTTTTTTCCTCCCTCCAGCTCTGTGCGTGCGTGTGTGAGTGAGAAAGACAGTGTGTGGTTGACGATGTTCACATGCCATGCTGTGGGGAGCAGCGGGGAGCAGCGGGGATCAGTGGAAGTAGAGCGCTGACAGGTTGAACAGTACTAAAGCCCTCTGTCGTTACAGGGATCAAACTGTTCAAGGCCACAGACTTCACTTTTACTCCTCTCACTGAAAAAAGGTTGTGCGTGCTCTCCTCACATAACCAGTACAGTGACTGTATGTGATCAAACAGGCTGTGGAAAAACTATTTGTCCCCTTCCTGTTTTTGTTTTTTTTATATTTATCAAACATGAATGTAACAATATCACATAGTGATAACCTGAGTAAATACAAAATACAGTTTCTAAATGATGATTTCATTTATGAAGGGGAAAAAAGCTGTCCAAACTTGCTTGCCAGTATGTGAAAAAGTAATTGCCCCCTAAACCTAATAACTGGTTGTGCCACACTTGGCGGAAACAACTGCAACCAAGCATTTGCGATAACTGGCAATGAGTCTTTCACATTACTGTGGAGAAATTTTGTCCCATTCTTCAACTCGTCTAGATCAAGACAAGTCTTCACTTGTCTTGGGGAAAAGACTTTGGGAGTCATGAACACTGACCTTAACTGAAGCATGTGGAGCCTGTAGTTCTTCAGATGTTGTTCTGGTTTTTTTTTATTAACTCCTGGGTGAGTCTGTGCTATTGGAGTAATTTTTGTAGGCTTGCCACTCCTGGGAAGGTTCACCACTGTTCCAAGTTTTCTCCGTTTGTGGATAATAGCTCTCACCATGATTCGGTGGAATCCTTAAAATCTTAGAAATGGCTTTGTAGCCCTTTCCAGACTGACACTTGCCAGTTACTTTGTTTCTCATCTGTTCTTGAATTTCTTTAGATCGCAGCATGATGTGTTGCTTTTCTAAATCTTTTAGTGTGCTTCAGTTTGTCAGACAGCTTCTATTTCAGTGATTTCTTGAATCAGCATGTGTGGCAGTAATCAGACCTGTGTGTGGCAAGTGAATTTCTTCTTTCTAAATAATGTGACTAATCACAGTTCATTCATTTGAATTCATTTGATTTAGAAAGGGTAGGGGGCAATAACTTTTTCGCATAGGGCCAGGCAGGTTTGGACAGCTCCTTTCTCTTAATAAATAAAATTACTGTTTAAAAAACAGCATTTTGCATTTACTCAGGTTATCTTTGTGTAATATTACAATTTTTATAATAATAAAGTGTGACAAATATGCAAAAAAACAAAAAACAGGCAGGGGGCAAATACTTCTTCACAGCACTGTAAAACGTTGGTGTAATTTTATATGATGCATGCTTTAATAGATCTGAGTCTGACTTCCATTTATGTAGAAAACACTCTGCGAGGCTTGAAGGTTTCCCAGCATCTATAATTTTGCCCTCATGAAAATTATGCAGATGCTTATTTTTTGATGAAATTACTGTGTTACTCTGCGACAGCCCTTTGAAGTTGCAAACAGATATTAAATCACTTCTACTTTTTATGCTTCCAAGAAATGACTATTTTTCCTTGGCTGGTTTGCCTCTGGCCAAAACATCTCTGGCCTGATCTCATTGGACCTAAATAAAGATCGAGAGCAAATACCCCTATCCTAAATATCTTCTAAAACAGCAAAAGTTTTAGTCTTTAGTTTCCAACCATGTCTCTATAAATTACCTTTATACTGTATTCTACAAATATGTTTTGCCAAATATGTGTTGAAGGAAACATATTTGCTTCCTTGATTGTGTGAACATTGCTCAGGTTTTGTATCACATATTCGTAGAGAGGTGGTCAGTGCACACTTGACTGACTAGAATCTGGCATTTTAGTGTAGTTTAGTTTCAGCTTTTAAACCTTTGGATTTTTGTTCAGTATTTTAATATTGTAGATGGAATGTCTTATGCTTCAAGTCAGTATTAAAGTTTTATGTATATAACCACAGACCAAAAGTGTTTCCTAACTAAATCTGCCTTTTGGAGTTTTCTTGTTAGCACACAACATTTTTCTTTACACTAACCATTTTTTCTAGTTTTTTAACACACACCTTGAATACATGTTTGTCTACTCCTAAAGCATTGGACATTTAACATACTTACTTTGAAGTAGTTTTCTTTTTCACTGCCTTTACTCTCACATTGTTGCACTCGTGAGGACAAATATGCACAAGGATAAATGAAATGGCTTAGAAATCGCTTTGTAACCCTTTTCAGACGGATACTTGTCATTTACTTTGTTTCTCATCTGTTCTTGAATTTCTTTAGATTGTGACATAATGTGTTGCTTCTTGAGATCTTTTAGCTTGCTTCACTTTGTCAGACACCAAGGCCAGGCTGGTCTGGACAGCTTTTTTCCCATAATAAATTAAATCATCATTTAAAACTGCATTTTGAATTTACTTGGGTTATCTTTGTGTAATAATAAAATCTGTCTGATGATCTGAATCATTTAAATGTGACAAATATGCAAAAAAAAAAAAAAAAAAAATCAGGAAGGGGGTAAAATACTTCCTCACAGCACTGTATTTGTGCGTCACTTAATTGATTGTGATTTACTGAGGCTGAGGTTTACCTGACTGAGTTAACTGACAGAGACAATCTCCAGTAAATGCAAGAAATCTAAATCAAATCTGATTCTATCGTAATAACCTCCAGAAATAGATCGAACCCATCGGATGTTCAGCAGTTGTCTAAGAAGTATATCTGCTGCAGTAAAAGAGTAAGTTGTATGTGTACGGACATGTTTGTGTGTTACAGTGGAGGTAAAAAGGAAGGTGTCTGTGGGAAGAAAGCGTGTTTTCTCCTTCTCCTCTCTCCTTCTCTGATTACTGCTGTTTTGGCAGCTGACTGTAGTAATGGAGACCTGGCTGTCAGGGAAATTTGTATCTGTCTGCCGTAGTTCAGCTCTTCATTCCAGTCAGCAGCTGTCAACCCAGCCTGGGCCGTTATTAATGACGGCCACTAACTGCCTCACAAATTCTCTGCACTATTTGAGAGCCAGTGTGAAATAAGGTTATGCTCTCCCAGTGAGCTGCTGTGGGTTAAAGGAGAGATCTCAAATATCAGACAAGTTTAGAAACTACTTCTGAGCCTTTTCTCAGTTTGAGGCGATCACGAGTCATATAAAGAGAAAGTTTTATTATTGCTGGATATAAACAATAATAAAAAAGCAAATAAAAGTTGTGTCCTCGAGAACAGTTCAGCTGTTGAAACTATTTCCTCCTTAAGTCATTGCTATAATGCCTAAACCCACGTCAACGTGTCATTATGTGCATTGCAGGAGTAAGTCACCCTGCCTGATTGACTGAGGTAACTGCATCATAAAAACTTTTTTATCTTCTTGCACGGTGGAGGTTGCCCTAATAGAATTGTGTGTGAGGCCATAAATGCGACCATGACAGAAAAGGCATGTGTTTGTCAGCTGTTAAGCACAGGCATTCAGAGCAGCACACTGGGGAACAGCTGCCACATAAATCACTCACCTTTGAAATGCTGCGATGATATCTCCTCCCACACCGTGAACAGAGGAGAGATTCAAGGTGTGGAGCGACTGACACCCATGACGTGACACCACCTCTCCCACCTGCCTGGCAGGCAAGGCAGCAGAGAACAACACTGGATGCTTCTCATCAGGTTCTGCACTGCTTAAGCTTGCTGCTCCCCTGCTTCCTTTTGTGCTCAAGGCAAAACGGTGCGATGGAGCACCACCCAGAAAAACACAAAGAATTTTACCACAAGTCTCTATCTAGTTGCACTGATTCACACGTTTCCCCTCTTATCTTTCATCTGCCAGATTACTTATCCACCCTTTTAAGATGATGAGTTACACCACAAAGAAGATTGATTCTCTTGGCTGATATGGGCCTTGTAAAAGAGGGAAGATTCCTGTCCTGTGACAGGTAGCAATTAAGTCTTAAAGAGGTGCAACAAGGTCCTGGATTATCCTTGTCAGGGGTCGTATAAAAGAGCATTTCTGCTTTTTGTGAGTTGCCATAGAAGGATAAAGTAGATGGAGTAGATGTGTCATGGATTTTTTTCTTTGTCTGACCTTTGGTTCACAGATAATCCTTATCTCAGGGATCTTGCACCTCAAAGGTGCAGCTGTTTCCTTCCCTCATTCATAGGACAATCTCTCCATCTCGTCCCAGTTCGTGAAGGAATGCTCACACCTGTAGCACTTGACCCAAATGTGAAGCCTGTTGTGGGAATTCAGCCGTAGAAACCTTCTGCTAGCACATGCTGATCACTACTCAGATAACAAGCTGTTGTTTTGGCAACAAGTAGACTATCTGAGAAATGATAGAGCAAAAGAAGGAATGATAATAATACAAATAATAGTCACTGTTATATGAGGTGCTGGCGCCCCAGAGTCCTGCGGCGGTTTGTGGTTCATTAAGACCTGTTCTCCTTTTGCTTTAGTGTTGAGTCACATTCCAGAGAGTGTTAAGTGGTTTGTTAGTGGCTGTGTCTGTGCACTGGAGGGTAGAGAAAGGGATGTGTGTGTGTGAGTCAACAGCTGCACTGATGGTGGATTGAGGAAAGAGCTGTATGACATACAGCTAACCACCAGTCAACCACCTGTCAGTCCACACACAGTTACCACCCGGGCCTGTAGGCACATCTCTGGGAAACCACTGACAATTACAATTACAGGATGCTGTAGACACCATTTCTCCAAGAGGAGGAGTGAACAGTTCTTGTGGTATTTGGCCAGAAGTGTCAGGTTTATAATTTAAGTGCTGTTGCGTCAGGCTTGTTATGGAGTCATCACTCCATGGCTACAGCGACAGGAAAATAAGTTGCTGGCAGAAAATCTCAGATCCAGATTTGAATGATTTTCTCCAGAAATTCTGCTACAGCTTTAGGTTATTACCCCTCATGTCTGCACATGACAATCATGGCAGAACAGTCAAACAAGGTTGCAGGAGCCTGCAGACAAACTTATCTGCAAATTAGAGGACCGCTTTAGGTAAGTTAAGCTTGTTCAGAAGCAGGCTCAGTGTTAGTTCAGCTGGTGAATAGATTTCATTTATTGTCAATCAGTTTGACTAATTGTTAATATGCAACAAATACAAGTGTGTTAAGTTTGTTGGTTTGCATTTTCGTTGTTTGTGATGTTATCACAGTCAAACCTGCAACATGATCTGCAAAGAGATGAAAGAAAAGAGTGATGTGACAGAAGGTTACAGAGCCCGAGTCGGCACTGAGAAGATCATATGTGACATTCCATGTGGAGAGGTTTTCTCTTTCTTAATCTTCTTACCTACACAGTGTGTTTTTACTCTGACTTCTATTCAGCCTCGTACAAAATGGCAGTCAATCCAGACATTGCTGGTTTTTGGGGAGAGAGAGGGTATGAAATGCAACAAATGTTGAATTGTTAAATAACATCTGTATTGTTTAAAAGCCTTACAGTTAATCTCATACAGGTGTTATGTAGAAAGGAGATATATTTATTTAATTGACTCACCAGAGCAAATTTAGGCGATGTCAGGATCTGCTAGATCCATCAGCCTTTGTGAGTGTAACACCAGACTGTCGGAGGAAACGGCAAACCTCACTTTTGTATATGTCAAACAAAACATGATGAACGGCCATAAAGTCTCACAACATTAGAAGGTCACTGTTCCCACGTCGCGTTGCCACAAAGCACGGCTCGTCTGCAGAACCACAAGACCATAACTCATGCACAATCCATAAATTAATCACTTCCTGGCTTTTCTCACTCTCAGTCGAGACTGTTTGATCTGTGTGCAGATGAAAAATCTGGAGTTGTAGT
Organism: Ctenopoma multispine; assembly: GCA_034779795.1. Lineage (NCBI taxonomy): Eukaryota > Metazoa > Chordata > Actinopteri > Anabantiformes > Anabantidae > Ctenopoma > Ctenopoma multispine. The sequence continues at coordinate 14,373,151 of JAUYWH010000024.1, forward strand.
ATGTGCACTCACTCATGTATAAGCTTATTCTTGAAGACTCGATGGACCAAATAAAAACTTAGTCCCTGTTATTCTGTGTTCTTATGGATTTAGTTTCAGATCCATGAAATAAGATGCCTCTGTCTGAGTGAGGCCACGACATGAGTGTCTGTAGGTGTCAAAATTGAACATCTGAGTGACTTGGAGGTTGTTAGAGCGTAGATCTCTAGAGAGAAAAGCAGCAGTTAAAGGGCACTTTCTCAAGCAGACCGGTCTGAGGAACAACTACTTCAGTACTCAGTGGATTTCACACTTCCATATGCTCACATTTAAAAAAAAGTTTTACTGGACCATCTGTATGAGCACTTTATAAATTGCATCCAGGCCTCATGAGGTTGTTTCAGCTGACGATATTAATTGTTGCGTGGGCATGTTTCACCTTACAAAGCATTTCCTGAAAACACCACAGTGTGTCATACAAACATAGAAAGACGCTCTTGTCATCTTTTTACCAGAGGAAAACGTAGGTCACCTACTTACTCAATGATGCGCTGAACTACTGCACGTAATATGAATGGTGGAGAATCGCGTGGGTCGGGTCATGTTTATAAGACAACCTACAGTAAAATAACCATGTTTATGTATCATGTAAATAGTAGTGGAGTAATATTTGGAAAGGTTTTGACAAGTTGTCATTCACCATAATATTTAAGTGGCCTTGCCCTTCGTGTCAACTCAGGGGCAACAACTGTCAGTCGGCCGCTTGACAAAAACTCACCTCATCTGTTAAAAAAAAAAAAAGGACAATGTTGTCATTATGTCTCAACAACAGCTACTAAATGTCCCTTGAGACTGTTTTGTAAAGTTTAAATGCACTTTTCAGAGACAAGTTAGATAAGGTGATAAGAAATATAAGGCATGACTATAAAAAAAAAAATTATGGCAATTAGTTATTGTCAAGAAGAATTAGAATAAAATAAGACAAGACTGACAAGTCATTGTACAATTTCTGTCACACTCCCAACTTTCAATTAAAATCATCTGTGGCCTGTGTAGCCTAAACTGGCTAATGGAAAACAGTTGAATGTTAAAACCAGTTGTAAAATTAACAGGCATCTGAAATGAGGATAATGCAGCAGCTAATATGTCTCACAGTACTCGTTAAAACTGTAGTTGTGATTAACCCTATTACAGCCAAGTCTTTTCATGGATTAGATCACATTATTACAGCCCACATTTTAAGATGGGTTCCTAAAATGATTAGTTTTACCATTAACAGGTGCACCTATCAGTGACAAAGCGCTCTCTACTGCCTGTTGACATTCATCACAGTGTTGATGGTAGTATCATGCTGAAACTAGCTTTATAAAGAGGCACCCGCTATTATAGCGGCTTGTTTCCCTGAGAGAAGTATTTTGGGGTAACTAGGCTGTTAAATTTGGGTAAGAACATGGATGATGTGAAGCAAAGCAGAGTGACAGAGGCAAACAGGAGTATCTGCACATTTTATACACAGAGCGGACACTCAAACAAGAAAAGGAAGCCATGAAAATTAACAATTTTGTGACTAAGCTATTAGTGGCTTTTTGACTGGCAATGCTAAAGATGGATAGCTTATCTGACTTTAATAGCTGGCACAGCAGCATTAGTGCTGAGCTGAAGCGAGGAGAGGAACAATACGGCACATTAGAGGAGCAGCCAGCACACGCCAGAAACTGCTCCAGACTTCTAATTAGCATTCATTAACAGTGGGGGAAAGAGCGATTATGGTCTTTAAGTAGTGCATTAGCTAATGTTGCTTTTTCTCATGTCAGCAGATTTAAATAGGAGGAGTGTGCTGCCACATCACAGCCACTGCTTTGTGCTGACTGGGAGGTTTTGGTTGAAGTTTGTGATGACCTTAAAATACACTGCTGCTGTGTGTTTACACTAGATATTACAGCTAACAAGGCCACAGACTCAGTCAAACATGACTGCTTGCTACCATCACAGCTGCTCTAGGAGTTTAACTCAAGCCGTTCTGTAACTCAATCACACTGTTTATATGTTGCTATGTTACAGATTTGTCTTCCTCTTTAACTCTAAATTCTTGTTTACTTATTAGGTTCAAATAGTAAATAAAATAGTGAAATTGACTTTTTGGGAACAGTGTCACCATAGCAATGTGAGTGAATCATTTCATAACCACATTCTGATTTGCATATTACAACAATTTGATTGGTTGCTTTACGGAACAACAAGCAACAGATTTCACTAAAAACTGGAAAAATATTGTGTATTGCAGTATTTTTTTCTTCCCATTTCCTTTCTTTGTTGATCATACTGACCCTTATATTTATTTATTTATAGTCCAGACAAACCAACAGGTTAAAAAAATACACCAGCTTGCTGATCAATAACAGAATATTGCTTTTCCACTTCTTTATTCTCGTCATTAAACTCTGATTGGCAGATGCAGAAGTTCAATATTTTTCGTTTGTTTTCCACAATCTCCTGTAGATTAAACTGTGCCGAACAAACAGAAGGTGCTGTTAGCTGATGGGTTTATAATTTCCTCTTACTTCATAATTGCAAATGAGGCAAAACTCAAACATTATTCAGCTGCTCTCTGTAATTAAAGTTTTATTTAGTCACATATATGCTTTATGCCACTGTATGTTTAGGTGGACAAATTACAGTTGGTGTTCTTTAGTACTGACTTTCACTTTCATTGTATTCATCCACATTATATTTATCAACTAAAATAATTAATGTGTTTCTTTTTTTTTTTTTTGCCTTCTGACAGTGACGATATCATTATCAGTCGCTCAATAATGGCAGCTAAACTGAAACAAACCCTTTCAGCTGAGGTGTTGAGCTGTTCATGTGGGACTGTCAGCAAGTCTGGGCCTGATTGCACAGAGTGCGCTCTGCCAGGAGAGCGAGGAACGAGAGAGCCTGACGTCTAACAATAACAACCACATAAAAGACAGGTGATAGAAGACGTGTAAAATACGGAAGCCACTGAGGCTAAAGTAAGCAGGAGTTTGCTTTCGTCTTTTTCTTATTATCTTTATTATTACTGCGCCGGGGTGGTCAAGGTTCACTAACAGAGCACACTTAACCATGTATGTGTAACCATGTCTCACACACACACACACACACGTGTAACTCTGCCTCTCTCCTAACACCAGCCCTGCTCTGTGTGCTCTGCTAATATTGACTCTCCTGACTAACACTGCCTCTATTGAGTCAAACACAGAACTGTTTGACTAGAATTAGAACATCATTGAGATAACAGGCGTGGACCTGTCCAGGCTGGAGCTGTGGTGCTAATGTAAAGCAACCGCTGATGATCACAGTCACTGAGCGAGCTGAAGATGCAGGAGTAGACCTTGACATCTGGTGTCTACACAAATGTTTTCTCACTCTGCAGCGTTTATGATTAATACACAATAACAGCAACTTGTGAAACGTCTTCTTGTGAAATCACACATAACGTAGTGTGTGGGGTTTTTTTCTTTTTCATTATGCTCATTCAGTCTTTGAGGTTGTAAAACTCGCTTGTCACTGAGGCTATTGTGTCGTCTGTGTCTCTGCAATAAAAACAAAACGTCGTCAAACTTGTTGGCAGCAGAAATAAAGGTTGCCATTGTGTGTCCAAAAATGTTTTTTAATCAGAATGCGGGTATCGAATCTTATCTTTGGTTACACATTACAGCTATAATGTTAACAGCTCATCTCAACCGCACACACCCACACAAACACACAGACAAGCAAACATACTTGACTACTCGTCACGTGCAGGCTTTATCTGTTTGTCTCACAGATACACTTTCACAGAGTTACCCTGTGTCTGAAATCACTCACTGTTTACTATGTAATCTAATATTTACTCTCAGTGTGTAAATCTTTAATTATAAAGCGTCCTGAAAAATTTCCACAGTGGAATGAATTAAAAGTTAAAATTGACTTTTGCAGCTCAGCACCTGTTAGTGATGATTGAAAATGATAAAATAGCATAAAATTTAGGACACATATAATATCTGCTGTTAAAGTGACCCTTTGCCATGCCCCTTGTACCACACGCAGTTACTTACCATCTGAATCCTCAGCAGGCTTTTCATTTAGTTCAGTTTTGTCAGCTGAAATGATAATTGTCACCAACTAATTGTTGCCGTTGGCTCAGTGAGTTGGTTGGAAACATTGTCTTATTATCATAGACTGAGTTTTAATGATAACAGCTGACTTGTTTTGAGAAAAAGATATGGTAAAGAGGGGTTGTAAGTATGTATTTAATTGCTTCTTCAAGATATTGTGCTAAAAGGTATATTGAGACAGACGTTGGCCCAGCATGGAAAATGTCTTGGCAAAAATAAGGGCCTGCGTCGGAGCACGTTGTTGTGTGTTATACTTGAGAGACAATGAATCTGAGCAAATCCGGTTGAAGGAATGGAGGTACTTGATAGCAAAACATAGGACAGTGGTTTGTAATACTCACAGAGACTCTTGTACAACTCTAGAAATTCATGCAGCAAGTTTTTTTACTTGTTGATTTTGAGGCAAACATTACAAAGTAAGGCACCAGGGATGCAAGCTTGCATGTGCATTGCTAAACTATGTAAATGCACTCCCCATTTCAAATGAATGAGAGAGTTAGATTCATAATAGTCAGTACAGATGGTATTATTCTTGTAACATTGTTAGTATTATATGAAATGAAAAACTGGAAAATTAACCCTGCTTAGCTTCTTAGCTTACTTGTTTGCAGCTCCGTTTTAATGTTACAAGAGAAAAAAGCTTATAACAATGAGAATAACTGACAAATTAGCAAACCTTACTCTGGGTTTCCGAGAGTTGCTAAACGTCCCCAAATCCAATAAAGAGCAGGACAGAGCTCACACAGGTTGTATTTTTCTTTTTTATGATGTAACCATTTTTATATCTATTGGAGTTTGTTAATAATGTGCTCCTTAGCTTTGGAAGTAATGTTTAAGGACAAATATCTTTTATCTGCTTTTTATATTGAAACATGCTCATCGCTTTAACATGTGCAGGCCAAATCGAGGGTGGTGCCATTTATAGCTTAGCAACCTGTTGTGGTTGGCCAGCCAGGAGTTAATGGATCAATTCTGCAGAAAATTCTTATTTTGTTTCTGTGAGTCACTCCCTCTGTTTAACTACACCTGATACACCTTGTTGAGAATCACTATCTAGGTGGGAAGCCATGTTTGTCAACCACATGAAAAAAGATGAATAAAATGCTGCTTTATTTTCTGCATATCTGATTTCATTTTATCCCTACAGACCCTCATGGTATTTGGTATTACTCTGGGTTATGTATTCACTCAGTCACATAAGCTAAATGAACCATACATAATGCAAATGAGAAAGAAAGAGAGATTGAGCGAGAGACAGGGATGTAAATGCAGTGGTGCCCCTGGTGTTTGGAGGTAAGAGAAAAAGATGTCAGCATTTTCCCACATTTCACTTTCAAATGAGCCACAGCTGACTGGAAAGTCAAACCTTCACACTGCGTATAACAAATAGTGCAATTACTTAGCAAAATATTCAATGATATGTGAGTTTAAAAGTCAAAAGCATCGCAAATATGGCTTATTCTGTAATTTAGGTGAAATTATAATTATTATTCTTGTCTTGAATTAGCATGAGCAGAGATGATTCAACATTCCCTGCTCCATCATTTACAGAGTTGCTGACTCTCTGTGATTGGCTGGCAAGAATTAGGTGCTTTTCTGTTTATTATGGTTGGACCTCCACCCCCACTTCTTCTATGCCCACTTAGCACACAAACTCCCAAATGTACTGTTTTCCCATTTAGGAGACGGAAAGCACTTTTGTAAATAGTTAATAGCTTTCCAGGGACACAGGTCGTGTTTTGAGAGCAGAATAATCACCGTTGGAAATTCTTGTCCGCCTGTTCAAGTCACAACTCAAGGTAACCACATAACAGCACTGCTGCTGTCTGCACTCCATCTCATTTCAATCAGTAATTATCCGGCATATTTGCACTTGGCACTGCGCAACATGATGCAAGTTATTTTTTTGTCCTTGATGAGAAATATTTTCTGGCATTTGACTGCTTCCAAAATGTTACAGCCAATTTGATATTAGATAAATATTTGAGCTGGCATGCAATGAAGCATATGTCAGATGAGCAAAAAGCATTGGCACTACAGATGCATTTAGCTGCTCAAAGGGAGGAAAAAGACAAGGGAGAGGCCTTGTCTGTTCTTCATTAGAATCCACTCAGTTCTTCTACAAACAGAGAGGATGCAAGCCAAACAAGCTTATTCAAGTGGGTTCTGTGTGGACCATGTTAGCTCAGCAAATCCAGCTCCACAAACATGCTTCAAAGAATCCCGCTATCTCTGCAGAGCCTTTGATGTGGGTATTGATCATGCAGTGGTCTGTGAGAAAGAGGGATGCAGTGGAGGTTTAGTATTCTGTTCTGGCTCAGATGGAATAGATAATAGCAAAAACATGCACTCCCATCACGCCGTGCTGTGCTTCAGTTATGACAGCTGCACAACCATTTTCTGGTTCTGAGGTAGATGCGATTAAGAGTAAAAGACAAGGGAAGAGCAAATCTGACCATTTGCCCTGAGGACAGGTCACAGCACTTCATGTTTACCACAGTAGAGGAGCCCGAGCAGAATCCAAATAAAGTCTGAAGTTGAGTTGACACACTCCAGGTGACAGCATTTGTCCACCCACTTCTAAAATCATTAGTACATTCTCTTTTTATAATATCACCTCATTCTCTGGAGGAAAACAAGTACAACAAAACAAAATTATTTCCACATTTTGCCACTGTACTGCCACACATTCCCTGGTGTTACAGTACAGTGGCAAGAAAAGCAAAGCAAACACAAACAAAGCAGACACTTCCACAACACAGTCGCACTGTATGCTATAGAAAGACAAACAAAGTCTGTTCTTCGTAGCATGGTAAAACAACCACCCACAGCCCTGCTCCTGTCTCACACTGAGACCATTAGTCACAATGATTTCTCTGCCAGCTGTCCTGGTGTTTGCTTAAGCTAGCCTCGCAGGCAGGTTGAGCCTCATTTGAATCCTCACTTCACTGTATTAGGCCTGCGCTGGTTCATTAGTATCCTGTAAAGCCGATGCAGATGTGTTCCTCAGATAATGTTCAAATGCAAATCTGAACGTCCATTAATCATGTGGACAAACGCACCATGAAAATAGCGTGCAGTCATGTAGTGTTTTTGCTTCCTTTCGCTTTGACATAGCAGCCAGTGCTTTAATCTTATTTGTGGACATGCATACTGTAATCTCAGTTTTTATACTCGTACCTGGCCTTGTGTGATAAAAGTTGCTGCTTTATTAGAATGAATGAACTTTGCAACTTAGCCATATCTAATGAATTAAGTAACTTCTTAATGCACCGTGTGTAATTGCCCAGAATTTACAAAGTGCAATGTGGAAGGTGCTGGATAAGGGCTATTTTAGGATAAACAGCTAATTTGTGCATTCACAGAGGGCTTTTTGTTTGTTTTTGTGTGGAAGTTAGCGTGTAGGGACTTGGCTTTGCTTTAAGCAGATATGAAAATCATGTGGCGCTATTTCACCTTTTTCCAAATGCCACCTATGATTGTTCACAGATAAGTTGGCTCTAGTGTGAGCAATTTGCATGAAAGTATTGGCAGGACCAGGATTTGAAATACCATTCTCCTTCTTTCTGTAGTAAACAAGGACTCGCACATTTCAGATTAGCGGGTTAATAAGAGGTGTTTATAAAGCTTATTTATTCTTTGTACTTGCAGAAGTGAAGATAGAATATTCATGTGGTGTGAGTAAGTTGAGTCAATCTAGCATTTAGTCATCATACATCATGATCCAATGTACCATTGTCAGTACAATCATTTCTGGCATCTCCTCTGCTTTCATTTCATCATCAAACTGCTTGAAGCACTGCTTAAATAATCAGCCAACTGCACGCAAAGCCTGGTTACGCCACAGTGTTAACTAGATGAGATCAACCTCTTGTATAAAGAAAAAGGAGCAGGCAGGCAGATTTTTCTGTGAGGGACACATTGTGGTTACAGAAAGTGAGTCAACGGAAATCAGTCCTGGCATACTGTCACCAGAGTAAGGCCACAGCCAGCTAAAAGTGCAGCTAAGCCACATACGCTGGGCAAGTAGAATACACTCGACTGACAGCTGCAAGCAGTTAGTGGGCTGCCAAAAACAAAGACAGGGAGGGAAAAACACTATTCAGCTCAATTTGGCTATAATGAGTCTACACAACAATGGCCTCCAATATTTTCAGTGAGAAGTCAGTCATGTCTTGAATTACGTTGGTCAGAGGTCAGACTTTCTTCTGTGCTGACAGGTAACCACAATAACAAGCACGAGGCCAAATAGATTCCTTATTACAACTTGAGCTTGAAATGATAACTTGTACATGAGGAACTAAAATGGATAGTGACAGACGTAACATCTGTTGTAGTCATCTTTGGAAAAAGTCATCAAGTGTATAAGGTAAGAAATCAGGCAAGATGTAGTTGATAGAGGCCAAATGGAGCAGCTAAGTGACATGTAGGACTAAAAGTAGAGCAGGTGGAGGAGGAGGCGGCAGCAGATGGGATGAAGTGCACTGAACCACTAACCACATGTGCTTAAGGGTCAGAGCAATTCTCATCCAATGTGCTTCTAAACAGCTGAAAAACCAAACTTTACCTTCGGGAGACTCTGCAAGTTTGTGACTCTTCGACCCATCTGCTCATCACAGCCGCACCAGCAGAAAAGAGAGCGTGGGAGCTTTTACCTCTTATTAACACTGAACACGGTGCCTCATGCCTCCACTGTGCGTGTTAGTATGCATTAACGCAGAGGAGCATGAGGTGAGCAAGCAGTGAAGAGGAGCCCCAGAAAAAAAAAGAAGCCAGATGAGTCCCAAGAGGCTGGGAGATGGGCTGAATGACAATTGACTGGCTGTCAACACTCATCTGTATTCACATATCTCTCTGGCCCAACACATTTAGCTGGCACACATCCACAACCTTGACATATGAAGATGTAGTGTCCAGACCCTGCTCAAAGCTTTGGTTTGCAGAGATCTGCTCTCATGCAGTATTTACTTGCGTTTCCCACTAATTGACTTTCATTGTCAGAGGTTGTTATCCTAGGCAGTAAAAGAAAGCAGAAAACCTGGTAATGGGTTGTGGTTTAAAGGACAGCTGTGGCTGTGATTGAGGTACTTGCTTTGACATGCCCTTCAAATCAGCAACCATTCAGTTGTTATGATACAACTTTGGAGGCAACTGAACCCGCCATCACACCTCAGATGTCCCACATAGCCAAGTATAGAGTGCTGCTGGGTAGTTACATTTTCATCACACCTATTTAAACTCGTACCTATTTTTCACAGCCTGATTCAGTGCAGCATGTCAAAAACTTGCTGCTCAAGTCAAATGTACCTAAACAAAATAAGCTACTGTATATTAAAGCTGCAATAATCAATATTTTTATATTAAAAATGGATGAAATGACAGTTGTGTAATGTGAAAGCTGTCACTCGTGGTGCTGAACCCACAGAGAAATATCAACTCCGCAGTTTTGTGACAGCTCTACGGAGCTTTAAAGTGTTCAGCTGTTTTGTTGTTTGGGGTTTTTTTTTTTACTCTCTATGCTCTCATTAATTTTGTTTTTAGCCACAGGAGGCAGCTATTTTCAGCAAAAAATACAAAATTCCATGTGTTCAGCACCAAACTGCTGATGGAAATAGCTAGCAACTACCAGGTGAACACAGTAGACGATTAAGCAGCTTAAGAAAAAAAAAGATATTTCCTTTGGGAGTCGGTAGAGACCAAAAACAGAACTTAAAGAGGAAGTATTAAACTAACATTTATTAGGTTGATACAAACTCCAAATAAATGCTTGCAGGTTTATATAAAACAGTAATTTGAACTATCAGTAAGTAAAATTAAATGTTGTCAAAATACTTCAATTAAGACTTGACAGTTAAAACAGTGGGGGGAAAAAATAGATGGTCCTCATCAGCATCGCAGATTAATGTAAAGGCAGCTTAAGACCTTTTTATCAGTCATTCAAGCAAAGAGTCAATAAAACAGTGCAATTAGGCTTGCTCTTTTAAAATGTGAGATCGCCTAATTGCTGTGTGTATTCAAGTAGAACAAAAGAATTCCCTCCAGCAAGTTTAATAACATTGATAACCAGCAGAGTGCAGAAGCCTTAAGTATGAACTCAGAAATGTAAAATAATGTCTTCTTACAGTGCAGCTGGATGACGTTTTATGATTACTGCAGGCCTTTGTGTGCAGTTTTCACTTATTCTCTCAAGTGTCTCTTTGAAAGTAGTAATGTTGATCGTGGCTCAACAGGAGTTTCATAATAACATCTTTATAATGCTCACGCCACTTGGTTGTGGAGAGCATGCAGTGAGGGGCTGGGGATAATAGTGTGGTGCAGCACATCAAACAGAGCCTGGTCAAAAAGCAAAGCACTCAGTATCTCATAGGAGTGAATTTAATGGCCACTGGTTGCTCTGGGCTCTTGACCCTTTCCAAGAGGCTCCATGTTAGTCACTCTCCAGTGCTTTCCAATTGAATCGCAGCCAGACTGGTAGTAGATGAGATTTCAACCGTCTACTCGAAGCCTGGATGATCGTACCACCCACTTCAGCTGGTCATTACACTGGTGATGCTCAGCTGATAAGAGACAGTGAAACTGGACACTTGACTTTAGTAAGTTAGAGTTTGGTAAGAAGAGTACAGCTTCAGCATAACAAATAAAATACTAAATATATACATGTTAGTATGACATGGTAAAAATGAAAACAATTTTTATTAGAGCCACAACATGCGAGAACCCAACTACTGTAGTGGTAATACTATAATTAAGTAGTTTAATTTTAGATTTGTGTATTTTAGTTTTTCTAATCTCCATTTCAGCATGTTTGTCTCAATTTTATTTGCAATTTCAATATCCTGCGTTCTTTTTTAGGTTATTATACTTAACATTCAATTATCTTGAGTGCAAACATAGCCTTTTCTAATTTCTCTTTTTAATTTGAATTCTGAGTAAAATTATTCCCCTTGTATAGGTTATTATATTGTATATTATCAATATCACTTCACAGAGTACTTCAAATTAGCTCCACTTTCTCCAGTTACAACAAAACACTGCTCACAGTAATTCATACTGTAACTTTGTCACCTGAGTCCTTTATAAAATTATAAATGGAGGTGTTGCAATGCGGGTTATGTGTAAAAGACGTCAGATGTCACAAATACTAATCTTGACAACTATCTCTATGAATGTATATACAGCGTGGCTTGTATAACAAAATGAATAATCATAATAATGGTAAAATAATTTAAAGTTGACTTAGGTTTTATGACAGAATATGGTTACACTCTTGGCACAGATCTCCTGATGAGTATTATAATACAAACAGGTTGTCTCCCCTTCATAGTCTGTTAATGACTGTAAAACCTTGTGTTAAAGCAGCGTAAAATAATACTTCCTACAGAAATCCAAGAATCTCATCATGCCTGGGTCAAGCATCCAGTGGTACAAGTGATCCAATAGACAAGATTTCTACTGCTATCATGTGCTGCCATCTAGTGTTCAAAAAAGTAAACTGCAGTTAGTCAATGTAGCATGGACAATGTATAGACACACACAGCAAAGTGGAACTCCAAAGGAATGTTTATTCCTAGGTGTACACTGAATGAAGGAGAGCTCAGGTTTAAATGTAAAGAAAAGTTAAAAGAACAGTTTTAAAACTTGAAGCTCAATATAATTAAGCAATCTGGAGACAGGAAGAATACATCACAGACAATATAGTGTAGTGGCAGCTGGACAATCTTTCTTTATGTCAAGTAACAAATGTGACTACATTACACACAGATGTGCACAAAAATGTGCAGACTCTTCAGCACCAGGGCCACAGTAACTAAGCATTTGCCACCATCTTTGAATCATATAACACTTGTTTTCAATTGGTTCAAATACAACATAAAATATTTTACAATAGCTTTGGTGACCCAGGTATAAAAAAATTTGCATATATAAAAGCGTGGAAAAGGTTTAAATATTACTAGAACTATATATTAAAAAAAAGACTATTGCACAACAGCCAAGGTAAAGAAGAGTGATCACTGGAGCAGCTGTGACCTGCTTTTAGGGTTTTCTGCGCCTGCAAAAGAGAACAGAGTTAATCACTTGCTCAAATTGTGTATAGCAGAGCTACACTGTTAACATCAGATACAAAATACAGTATAAAAAGTTTACTTGGTGATGCCATGATGCTCATATCCAGGGCCCATTTTTGATCCAGCTCTCATCTCCACAGCTACAGAACACTGCAAAGGAAAACAACCCAAATGTAATCATTTAATTTTTTGCTCTTTTTTATTTTGTACTGTCCACTTTCTGCCGTGACAATGCAAATTCCCCACTTGTGGGACTAATAAAGGATTATTTTATCTTATCTTAATCTGTGGTATCTGAACAAGGTCAAGTGAGTCTATATATTGTACAATGACTTTGCTGTTTATCCAGCTTTAGAACTCCTTTGTAACCTTTCTGCACCATAATTTCCTTTTCCTGTGCAAACATCTCCCTGAATTCACATTAGTGTTTGCAACAGAGCTCACGAGTTCCTTGTTTTGGTCGTACACATCAGCCCTATAGACAATACCATCAAAGTCATTACCAGCCTTTGTTCAATTAGCCTCAGCAATTTCATGCAATCTCTCATATAACAAACAACAAACAAACAAGCATGAAAGAACAGGTACTTAAATCACGATAAAATGGTTTATCACACATTAACGCCTAGTAATCTACACCTAAAAATGTCTAGTGTCCTGCTACACTTTAAATGGGGTCCGAGGCGAACTATTGAGGAAAGGCTGCGACCAAAGTGTTACAGAACTGACATCTGCTCTGTGAGACGTGTGAGTGATGTAAAACCAACACTTCTAAAATGCTTTCTATCAGAATTTGCCTTTAGTTATAGGGGACAAATCATTATTCCTCATCTCACCCTCGTCTCCACGTCAGTCCAGGCTGCATCTAAACAATCTCCATTGGCTGGAGCTCCTTCTGAAGATTTCCTCTTACGGCTTTAGAAACAAAGTGACATATGTTCATTATAAAAAATAAACAAACAAAAAATCTGGTTAATCTGCAGTTTATAACTGGCTGTAGGCCGTTACCCTGGGACTGTTGTAAGCTCCTGTTTCAGTGTCTCAATGTCAGTGAACTGAACAGCTTGTCCTCCTCCTCTGGTTTTAATCACTTCACCCTAAAAAAATAAAAGGAACAATAAGTTGTACATCAAGTACATTTTTTTAGAACTTTGCCACTAGAAAATCTTTTTAAAGTATATACACACTAGGCAAAGTTAGTTATATAAAGTATGTTTTCTATATAAATGTTTAAGAGCATACTTTTTATCCCAACCCAGAACATCTGCCTTGTGTGACTGGTTTCTTAGTGTAAAATAAAACAACTGCCAAAAGTAAAACTGCCGACACAAACTAAAGTCTGAATACATAATTAAAGAAAACCAAATAGAAGAAGATTTTATGACCATGAACATTTGTTGTTAAACCCAGAAACCTGTTAAAGGGGTGATATTATGCATTTTGTGGTTTGATGTTACATATACACTATTGTAAAGCTGGATGCTTCATAAACGTATAGTCAGAGGCACAAAGCTCGAGGTGAAATGTGTTTTTGCCATTGCTGGCTGATAATAAAATGCTCTGTTTCAGTATGGTCAATATGCTTCATTTGAGTTTTTTCAAAATGCAGTGCAGTGTGATGAAAAGACTGTAAGTCCATAACTGGTCATCTCCTGGGCTAATAGAACATACAGCGTCCCTCCCAGCGTGGGTTCTGTGTCTAGAGTGCCGGTACTGTGTACAGTCTGATACCATTTCACTCTAAAGGTCAGAGAATATGTTGCATAAAGACACAACATGGATTTGCACTTTTTAAAATCTTGTATCAGTGAAGCCCCAGAATAAAGACATGAGCACTTTAAAGTGTTGTAACACCCCGTTGCAGAATACCTACCTTGATAAGTTTGGTCTGTATCTCACCATCAGAGGCGACCTCCTGGTGTGTTAACACATATCTGTCACACTTTGACAGAGCCTTCTCATTGGGTGCAGATACCTGGATGGCATTAGGAATGACGGGCTGCAAAACGGTCCCCAGGTCCAGGCTGGAGGACGGCTTGTGGTCTACCCACTTCTCCCCCCCAGCAGAGCGGGAGCGACGATGCAGTGGCCGTACCGGCGTTGTTGTCTACTCAGATCAATAGAGTGGGGAAGCATTTTAAAGAAGGGAAATTTCCAGAGTAACAAGAAAGAAATCATTCAAATGATTACATTGACGTTTGACAAGTCATGAAACTGGATTGTAGGAACATAATTCAGGAGGTAAAAACAGACTTCAAAGCCTGATCAGGGACACCTCACACTGCTGTCTGTAACTAACTCACTGACCCTGTAGATTCTCTCAGTTTGGTCTAGATCAAAAGCAGGGGATGGGGAGCAGGCATCTTCTTCCTCTCTAGACCAGCAGAGAGCTCTCCTTCTGGCTCGGCTGGTCGAGGGAGCTGCTGGGGATTGGACTCTTGTAGGTGTACTAGGGGAAAGGTAGCCCTGCCTGCTGTCCTGAGCTGCCCGCTGCTCCCATTCAGAGACACTATGAGCCACAGACAAAGAACTACTGGTGCTGGGGACAGGACAGGCGGGCCTTGGGTTCATCTCAACATCCTCAGCTCTAGTTGCACTGACTGGCTGTGACCCTGGCACTGGGCTGACACTGGGAGACTCAACAGGGCATGGGGAAGCACAGTGGCAAGACTGGCAACAGATATAGTAAGTAATAGAAATAGACAAATCATAGATTAAATGTTAGTGATTGATTAAAATGCATTTTCAAGGCAATGAAATACAACCACAGTCCTAATAATCAAATACAAGAGCAATAGATAAGATGTGAGGACTGTTAAGTGTGACACTTATTTCTAACATTCTAATAATCCATTAACAGTTTCGAGAATTTCTTTATCTGCATTGTTGCTTCGCCTCGTCATAAATTACATAACATTAAGTATTATCACTATAGGTTTTCAGTTTAGTTATTATATAGACCAAATAAGTTATTAAAAGACATTTAGACATTAGACTACCTACTGTATAGAAATGTTGTTGCACAAAATACCATAAAAACTCCCAGCGTTGAATTTAAAGGCTCAGTCAGTTAAGCAATTACAAATAATTGGCAACAACTCTGACAATACCCCAACATTTTCAGTTTAGTTATATATTTAAGCTATAGATCCTTCAAAGTATGTTCAGATGAATGACTCAATTGATTTACTAATTTTCAAATACAACTGTGTGTAACTAATGAAAGTTAGTCAGGAGCTAGCATGTGGTTACATGTTCAATAGAACGTACAGGGAGAGGAGAGGGCGAGGCCGATCTCTTCGAGGGAAGACGTTCCTCTTTGGAAGGCCGCTTGGGCTGTGTCTGACGTGGTGGAGGATCAGGACGACCTGGAGTCTTGCTCTCTGTCACGATGGCCTTAAGCTGCTTCAGCTTCTCGTCTTTTACCCAGAGTTTGTTCTGCATCTCCAGCTGCATCGCATTAACACGTCTCTCCTGCACACAAAGTGATATGTTCAGATGAACACCAGTAACTAAAATGTCACTGGGAAAGTTAAGGAATGACAAATGTGTTACTTCAGCAGGATATAGTAAATTCAACCCAACCTACTAATATCTTTATTATAAGTCAAGTTACTCACACATTCTTTCTCCCACTTGTGCTGTGTATCTGAGACCACACCGTGCATCCGTTGTTCCATGCGTCTCTTCTCTGACAGCTCCCTATGCAGCCTCTGCGCTCTGGTTTCCAGCTCCTGCTGCATTGACCGCTTGTCGTCCTCGTAGATTTTGGTAGTTTTCTGAAGGATGTCGATCTGGAACCGATATAATCGATATTTTTTAAAACCAACACAACATTGAGCTAGAACTGTTTTAACTGAAAACCTTTTTAACTTCTAAACTGATTTTAAGATGTATACACACTTCTCCAGTACAACTCAATTTAAAGTCAACTAAATAGATTTAAAGACACTGATTTGAAAATATATTACATTTATTTAACTGGTGCTACCAAGAAGCTGTTTTTTAAAGAATGGGGGCTCATCAAAATCTGATGATGTATGTGTCTAGACACCACAGAACCTCCACATGCAGTGTTGGTGTCAACTCAACTCAAGTTCAGCCAGTCAGTAGAATGATTTTATTCCAGGGGTCTCAGACTCGCGGCCCGCGGGCCAACTGCGGCCCCCGGGACAATAATTTGCGGCCACCGTCTTGATTAGTGTTAATGTTAGTGATTAATTGATTAATGTTAGTGCGGCCCGCAAGATTGATATTAATGACACTTGTTCTGTGCGGAACTGAATGAACCAATCACGGTGAGGTATATGGCGCTACAGGGCGGGACATCGGCCGGGCTGTCCAGTGCCTCGCTCACTCATTCATTCATTCCTCCAGTCAGCTGGGCGGAGGAG
>JAUYWH010000024.1:14389828-14408455 GCA_034779795.1 Ctenopoma multispine
AGTCAATATGTGGTTTCTTCAGTCGTCTGTATCTGCTGTATGATCATTATTTTTATTTTATTTATTTATTACTGATTTTTTAATTTTTTTATTCATTATTTTGTGTTAAAAATAAAGATATTTGAGAACATTGGAATGTTTTATCAGCGCTTTTCTTCTGTGGAAATCCTGATGCGGCCCAGCCTCACCCAGACTTTGCCTCCAGCGGCCACCAGGTAAATTGAGTTTGAGACCCCTGATTTATTCTCAATTAAAATTCTGTTACTGGATAAACTTGCGTTTGCAACACTGCAACTTCTTGGAAGGACTGCGTCAATGTAGCCACAGCGTTTGGTTTGCAGTGTAATGGTGGCAGCAGCACAGAAAAAGCTAATTCGCCACAGATTCAAGTAACAATAACCTCATGAGACCAATGCTGTCGCGGATTTTGGTTAGTCAGTTAAAATAATTATTCAAGTGCTGCATTTGTCCTACACCGACCTCAGGACACAATGAGAAACACCTGGCTCTCACCTGACCTACGATCTGGTTCAGGTGTTGGATCAAAAACAGAAGTGAGAGGTTTTACTATGAAGATTATTTTACAGAATAAATGCTGTGACTTATCAGAAAAGCTGTAGCAGTATTTAACCAGACTGTTTAGTGACAGATTCCTTTCACATCACTTAAATAACATCTGCACTGATGTTTCAGCCCTGACAGTCTAAAAATCTGACAGATCAATAATCAAAGTGTATATCTTGTGTTTCCAATGTTTCCCCTACCATCATGTTAGGAAGGTAAAACCTCACGAAATGACCATTAATACTTTTTAATGGCCTTCATTTTTGCTAATGTGATTTACTACCTTTCAATACTTTTTCAAACCCTGCGGACACCCTGGGAACAGAATCACGTGAGATTATTACTTAGCTAATCATGTTCCTACAAGCCAGCACTCTTGAAGGTTTGAATGTTTTTATTTCCCACCTTGTGTTCTTGCATCCTGTTTTTTTTCTCCAAGCGCTCAATCTCTGCCTTGTTGTTCTGGATGATTTTGTCTTTCTCTACCAGTTTGGCGGTTTGTTCATGAATGAAGTTGTCTTTGGAGATAAAGTTGTTGTCCAGCTCCTGAAGCATAGACTTCATCGTGTTGGCTAAAATATTATCAGAGAGAAAAATATAAGGCAAGATAATAAATCAAACTTCAGAAATCTATGTAACCATCATCATCATAACTAATGAAAAGAGCAGGTACCAGCTTTATTGTACTCGTCCGTCATCATCTGTCTGATCCTGTGTCTGTTTTGCAGAGCTTCAATCAGCCTGGCCAAGGTGATGTCATCATGGGGGTCAGTCAGCTCAGAAGAAGGTAAAGGTGGGAGGGTGTGCACCAGGTGGTTCATAACAGAAGACACATCTACAGGAACAGAAAATTAACAACTCCTAAAGTGTTTGTGTTATAAGAAGAGTATAAAATATATGTTGCATTTGAAAATAAGGTTTTAGTTCAAATGTAAAAAAATAATAATAACAATAATCATGTATTGTATTATTAAGCTTTGATGTTTCTTTTACCGTTTTACTCTTACCATTTTGTAAAAGACAATGAAGCGATGTTTAATCATAAAACGTCCAGTTTTCTAATATTGTTTTTTTTAAAAACAGTTATTTGAACGTGACAAAGCATTAAGGTTTTAATTACATCTGCTTGGGTACGTGTAAAAATGCTAATGCTGCTATAATCAAGATTCTTTTAAAAAGTTAAATGTGATACACTTAACACACTGCACAATTAACCAAATAGTCTTATTAGGCAGATTTGACATATATGGTGCAACACTGTTACCTCTGTCTACTGGACCTCCACGCTCCTCCAGCCTACGAGACAGTTCCTCTTTAAATGCCTGGTTTCTGTGGCGGCGGCCAGGAGTGAAGCCGCAGATGGGCCTGTCCACTGGTCGAGCTACCTCCACCTCCTGAGTCATCTCTGCAAATCGCATCACCAGCTGCACAAACAGAGCACGTCTTGTGAAGTCTAACTTCATGAAAAATAATATAATAAAGAGTAAAAGTGAGGGATGAACGTACCAAAGTTTCCTCATAGTCGTCAGCCTTGGGATTGACACAAACGATCATTCTGACTTTTCCCTCTCCATCAAAGTAGTTTTTAAACAGATGGGTTATTTTAGAGTCTCTGTAGGGAACCATCTAAAGAGAAAACTTACATCACTGGCATGAATCAAAGGTAAATATAATGACAGTCTTCAGTTTCAGTTTGGTAACATACTTTGTTTGTGCCACACATCTGATTCTCTCGAAGTATCTCGATGCACGTCCTCAGATTCAGAAGAGTTTGGTTAATGTTACCTGCAAGACAAGAGGTTATCAAACAACTTTGAACGTGCTCTAAGAGCAAAATCAGCGGTGGGGAAGCTGATGATCTTATTCGGTATAATAATTAATCCTTAAAGATGACTCTGCTCTCTGCTCACCTAAAATGAGAGATAATTTTTAATCAAAGACTTTGCAGATGTCACGTGATACCTTAAAACAGCCCTAATAATGTGGAACTGTGATATAGCCTAATACACAGCCAGATTGATGGACAAATTACTTGGTATTTTAGCCATTTTTACTCTGGCTTTACTGTCGAGTGCACTTAGAAATCGCAATATTGTACAATATTGCAATTCAGATTGTGATTAGAAAAGTGATATGATATTTTAGCCAGATCTCCCATGCATAGGTAAAAGCTAGTCATGATGTTCAGATAAACAAACCTGCTTCACGTATACGAGTGCCTTCAGCCCCAGTCCTGCCAGTGCGCTCACTTCCTGCCAGGTCCACCAGGCACAGCTGGCTGACAGTTACTTGGTTCTTATCCTTGTAGAGAAATTTTTTTTATCAATTAATTTTTAAATTAATTGATATAAAAACTATTTAATCAAAACTACTGTATATAATGTAATTTTTAATTTAATAAAATATAAAGTAATTTCTTCAACTGACCTGCAGTATGTTGTCACCATCTGCATCAAGCGGAGCCTGAGCCAGTTTAATAATGAACACACTGTGGGAGCGGCTGGACTCTCTGTTAAGTCGGGTGTTTGCAACCTTCCTCTTCTTCTGACCTGGAACAACAGAAGAAAAGTTAAGTTTTTGCTGTTCGGGATTTAATAAACTTAGACTTTAGTGACAAGTTAATACCTGATTAGCAGTCATACAGGTCAATGTTTTTAAAGATATTAATAAAAACTAGTAACAAAAATGTGGCCTAGAATTATTTGCCTGAATCTGACATTTACCTGGACCATGACAGGCAGCAGAAAACAGATTGATATATGGCAAATAAATACAATTAATTTAAGATCTAGAATAGTAGTACTGACTTTCAGGCAGAATTTGCTAAAAATAACATTTATTGCTACTGCCCAAGCCATGCCACAAAGAATGTTTTAAACATTTAAAAATTGATTGTAAGACTAAGATTTTAGGACCTTCAGTGCCTATTAATAAATAACATGTTAGGCATCTACACATGTAATTTCAACTAGTCCAAACTAGTTTGCAATGAGCTGCTCAGAGAGAAGATTAACTGAGGTCATTTCCTAGTCAGAGCCGACCTAGAGGCCAAGCAATACTAGGTCAGTCTCATCTACAATCATCACTGCAGAGTTTATCCCTCGTTTCCTCTACTGTCTTCCTTAAATGTGACTTTCAGTACCAGACCAAGATCTTGAAACTCACCTCTCCAAAATACCTGAAACGCCTCCTCAGCAGACTTAACTTCAACCTCCATACAACCAGCCACGTACATGTTGTGATTCTGATCTTCTCTCAGGATTTTAGACTGAGGCGGTCTACATTCAGAAAATTAACATGTTAGTTGAGACATGACACTGCAGTTTTCACACAACAGATATGAATTGAAAGAGGGAATTGATTTGACTTGATTACAGCCATGAAAAGTAATCAAACCACAAGGAAGAGGGAGGCAGCGCCATTTAAAGCAACAGACAGCAGGTTTAAAGCCATTCAGGAAGTAGTGGGGGTAATGTAAAGATTTGAAGACGAAGAAAAGCTCATCAACACTGGAGACATCACCTGGTGTAGTCAAATATGAACTGCTCTCTTCCTTTTAGGTAAGGCTGGGTATCAAACCTCAGTGTGTTTACATGCATTCAGGTAACCAGGTTGCAGTCAGCTTTCTTGAGTAAAATGATTTATCTACTCTCGTGTACATGGGAATTCTGTTTATTGTATTCAGGGTATGTGACCAGTGAATCCTAATTTCCCATGGTAGAGTTCTCCTAGATACCTCTGATTACTTTGTCATGTATAGTCGTAACCAGGCTTCTAATTGGTTTTTACATGAGCGCATGTAAGTGCATGACAAAGGCCACTCTACTATTTTCAGAGAAGTGGCTGAATAAAAGTGGAGATAATTTCACAGAGCCATTCTTAAGTCAAGTCTGCCCAAAATCTGACAAAAACTGAAAACAAAAGTACCCCGTAGACATCTAAAATAAGTCACTTTCACAGTGTGAAATTCAGATAGTTTGTGCTGTAAAAGGGAGAGCTGTGGCTGTCTGTGTGTGTCTCTCTCACAGCAGTCCAGTTCAAGCACTCTGTCAGTCACAAGGAAACCATCTTTTCTTCTCTATACAATTAAAGACTGAACCATGTTTCCAAAATAAACCCAAGGTAGAGGAGAAATCCAATTGCTCATTTGAATCTAGTTTTCTTTGGTGCATGTAAACTCTTTCCAGTTTTCGAAGAAAGCTGATTTCTGAGTAACCTTATTACTTAAGTGCATAAAAACAGTCAATGTTTTCTCAGTACTTACTGAATGATTTCAAAGTACCAAAATATGGTACACAGCTTATTTAGATTTGTGTGCGATTTATTTTTTATACAGACAATTCTAACCCCCACACTCTGTCTTCCTCAAAACTCTATCACATAAAACAAAGAAACAAATCCCTACAAAGCTTATGTAGGAATTTTACTTTTTTGCTTAAGAAACACTGAAAGTAATCAAATTATGGCAGATTCTGTCAATTTACAAAACACTTCAGTTCTTTACATAAGAAAATGTTTTTGTTGAAAACCTGTTATTATATAAATCAAATAATGGTCCAGGTATTTACAACGTTCAGCCCTGTGTTTGGATTACATTCTTTGTTGTTATATCAGTGATATTAGGCTAAATTTATATATACAAGGGGGGTTCAGTAATATTTGCATATGTTGACCCTGAAAATGTCTCCAGTGTTTACGAGTCTGTTTACAATCTAAAACTTAACACTCGTGTGTAACAACTTCTCTAGTGTACAAGTGTTCACTGGTCACATACATGAACTCAGTGTTCTGGCGCACAGGTGTGCCTCCACCATTCCACCTATTAAAAAGAAAAGAACAATTTTGTCTTCCAGCTACACTGATATAAAATAATTACCTCTAAGAACACTTTAATGTCACACAGCAATACTTAAAGCATGAGGCTGATTTCACATTTATACTTCTTACATTTTCTTTACATTCTCTCACTCACTTTGGTTTGATTGCATCTTCTTGAGTTTCTTCCAGCAGATCATAGATGTAGTTGTTGTAGATTTCTATGTAGGAGACGAAGATGCTGTAGCAGCTGTCTTCATCAATGGCATCTGTTTTATAAGCCTCCTCTGGTTTAATCATATCAGCAATTTCAGGATCAAGCTTTTGTCTAAAATCAAACCAGAAAGCTGCACATCATATCATTTACAGTGAAGCTGATAACTGGCATTCCTCGGGATTCAGTCTTACCTGGAGGAGGTTATTTTAGGAATAGGCAAGTTGTTTTCCCGCCTCTGGCGCTCCAACAAAGCATCAACCTCACTCTGGACCTCCATACCATTTTTTTCATCCGTCTTAAAAACCTGAACAGAAGAATGGAAATCGATAAATAAGTGTACAAATTAAACTATTGAATTAGGTCTATACAAAAGATGTTTAACATCATTCTTGAAGCAACTTACATATCTTTTTGCCTGGTAGGGACCTATACTGTTGAAGATCATGTCAAGGGAGCGAGGTAGAAGTCCACCCTGGCCTGGAGAGCCAGTCATGGTGAATGTCTTTCCGCTTCCTGTCACCCCATATGTAAAGAGCAGGCCTGCAACAATCAGAGTGAAACAGTAAGCAATCTTCCCATCGTTCTGACAGAAGTTTCGTCAGTCGAAACAATCTGATTCCAGGACATTTTTTACATGTTTTCTGGCAAAGGCTGGCCTTCCTGTTACTAAATGTTTTCTGTAGTTTTCTTGTTGTAAGCTCTCTGTAGATTAGCTCTAGTCAAACAGCTGCCAAATGCCAACTTAATACATGATTAGGGCCCTGTGATTTCCGCAATGTGGAAAACGCGGATGGAATCGCGAAATTGAACCATTAAAATGGAATCCAGTATTAAAATATATCGTAGAATTCGCTGACACCAATGTGCGGGCGAAGCAAAACAATAGTTTCTAATGAGTTTCAGCCGCTGCAGTCCCCTCTACGTGTCACCTGTTTAGACGGGACAACACTTTCCACACACACGAACACACAGGAAAAAGTCAGCGATGAAGAGACTCACTGAAACACCAAAGTAAATCAACACTTGCTGCTATGTTTAGAAGAAGAATACAAACGACTTTTTTAATTTGGGAGAACAACTCTTCTGTGACTTTTACCAGCAATAGGCTGGACCCACAAGAACACGTGACAACCACTAACAGTCAAAGTCTCACATCAGAAACAGAGACAAGAAGCAAACTATCACAAGCTGCAAGCTAGCACAAGCTGCTCTTGGTCATACAAACAAATCAGCTGAACAAGACATCTTCTTCTTCTTGTTTCAGCTGATTTGTATTCCAGGTGTTCCCTCTGTTTATTTATTAGACACATTTTTTATGTTAATTTCAAATGTGAAGCACTTATATTCTACAAAAGGAAGATTGCTTCTTTATTTTAATGTGAAATACATAAGGTTCTTTGATGAAAATTTGTTTTTTGTTGTTTAGAGATAAATATTGAAATCCATTAGCAAAGCAGTAAATGTTCTGCTGAACCCCAGCACAGTGTTGACGTTTTTCCCCATACACTCCATAATTAGGCACTTTTAGGTGAATAAATATGATTATAATGCAAAACACGAACATTAGAAGAATAAAAATGGAAAAAAATGAATTTAGGAATAAATAAAACAGATTTCATAGGGCCCTACATGATATCAACTCCAGACATTTCATCTGCTTAATTTTTCTTGAAGTAACAAAGCAATAGACCACTAATGAGCAATTAACTTTTGTCAATTGTCGAAATACTCTTGAGCCCCTGAAAATATAGGTATTACTACATAAAGTGGATGCAATTCCTGAAAGGTAAAGGCCGTATTTTTGTGAAACCTCTTTAAAAAAGCTGAAAGTATACACCTTGAGTAATACCTCTGACTATGTTTATTAAAATAAATCTATTTTACTTCTAGGGCTCGCCTCTGCTCTTACCATTCTTTCCACGGATAAGGTCATCAACAAGAACTTTGGCCACATGCTCAAAAAGCTCCATCTGAGATACTGAAACTCCAAAGACTTTTTTGAACGAATACTGGGTCTGAAAAGCAAAGCGGTTAGGACATGAGAGAAACATACATTGAAATAACAAAGCTGGCATTATCATGTATGTTTCTGTTTGTCAACAAACCCATAAGTCCCAAACCAAACCAACAAGGCATTAGTCTGTTGGTTTGGCACCCACAAAGAAGGTGGTCAGGTTTCTGGTGATAGCCCATTTAGTCGTGTTCCAAAGGGTTGAAGTAGGAGTAAAATGATTCTTAACAGTTCACTTCAGCATACTCCCAAGCTGCGTGTTGCATAATAATAATAATAATATAACTCATGACTTGTAGGGAACCAAACTACAGTCATGGGGTTCGTAGACTACTAAGACTATCCAACCAATTGCATCACGGTCTTCCCATTGCAGCAATCCTCTGTAGTCTCCCCGTCTCTGCTCTCATCCCTCTAGCTGCTCATAGGAAACTAGATGATAATTTATCAATACGTTGTACTTGAATCCAAATCATGCCTTAAATGTGCAAAACTAGCAACAGCACAGCACAGCAGTTTTATTAGTCTTCTATACTTGTTTTCAAACACATGTACTGTATATCCGATGTGTTTGTCACATTGTACATCAGGCCACCAATACTGGTGTACCTGTGTAAAATGAATACCAGATTACAAGGCAAAAAAAGGGCCATTATAGCAGTGTGGTGTCTGCATAAAAAGGGATTCTAATAAAAGGATATCTAGCTGGTGTGCTAATAAAGGAATTTGTCATCAGGCAAAACTATGTGACTGAATCTTTACTTTGGTTGTTTTAGTACTTTCACTGGATTTGTTGACAAACAGAAATCCTTATGACTTAATGCTAAGATGGATATACAAGTAAATCATCATTGTGTAAATGATGACAAAAATTATAACATAAGGAGGCAAAAAAGGTGCTTCACTACATTAGATACCTCTTTGTACTCCCCATTACGATTTGTTTTGAAGCCTTCAGGGGCGTGCAGTTGGATAGTGGTGGCACTGATGACCTCAATGCAACACTCCTTGTCCTCTACACCCAGAGGTCGTACACGACAGTACACCTGAGTAAAAATATGCAAGTTACAAGTGCATACAAGGGGCAGTTTTCTGGTCATTCTCACCTTTGAATAAAACTATTAAATTGATTAACAACGAGTATATCTAAAAACAATGGAGAACTGGCTAAACATTTACATATCACATTCCTGAGAAACTTTTGCTCAGTTAAGTTTGTGTTAACCATAACTCAGTAAAACTTACCCCAACCGGGTCTTTTTCATTACTGGAAGGCTTTTTCGGAGGAGGCCTGCGGGGAGTTTTACCCTTCCTGGAAACACGTTAAAACACTTAAAAAACACTCTGTAGGGTTCACTTTAAATTTGAGCCGTTTTAGGATCTTTTTTAAAGCCATAATGAATCCAGTCATGTCATTAAAGTAGAAGGGAAATTTAATAGGAACAATACAGTCCAGAATTGTTAGTCATGTTATCACATTTGTTTTCTTTCCTACAGTATATAACAATTCCTTTTACTATGGGTCCAAATCAGACCATTTAAAAATTAAGAAATCTTTACTGAGGCATCCACTATCTAAACTAAAGTCCAGGTGAAAGAAAGTATCTTTGCAATCTTTTTCAAAATACTGTAGTTTGTAAAGTCATTTGAGGTAGATTGGTGATGTGATGATACTGTATGCTTTATAAATTAAATCTGAGCAATCAATCTGAAGATCATTGATTTTACTGTTTTTCAAGCAAAATATGAAAATTTTTTTTGATTTTATAATCTCAAATGTGAGGATTTTCTGCTCTTACAATTTGTCATTTGGACTAGCAACTTGCAAGCAAGGGGCACACACACAGGAGCAACCTGGGGCTCTGTGTCTTGCTCAAGAACACTTTGTGTAGCACAGGGGAGTTTGAAATCGAACCACCGACCCTGCTTTTAGTGGACTAATGTTCTGTCAGCTGAACTCTGACCCTAAGAAGAGTCTCATGTTCTCGCCGAGTTAACTAGGCTTATATTTTCTTTCTTGTATTTAACGGTAAATAAATTTAATGTTGAACTGACAATAAACTAGACTGGGTTAAAAACACAAATGCTTTGTACAGGAAGGGCCAGAGTTTCAGGATTTTTTTTATGAGTTTGTTGTGGCCAGTGCCATCTTCTAAGCCGATGCATGCTGGGGCCGCAGGCTGAGGGTTATGGAGGCCCACAGACTCAAACTGATTTGCAAAGCACGTAACGTGTTGGGGATGAAGCTGGACTCTGAAGGTTGGTATCTGAGAAACGAATGTTGTCCAAAATAAGGACAATACTGGACAATACTTTCCACACACTTCACAGGCTGACTACATATACAGCTATAACGTATGTCATGTGTCACACAATATGGTATTATTGTCTCATTACAATTATAACGTAGTGTAATTTGTAATTCCTTGCTATTTTTGTATTTCCTATAGTATAATTTGTAATTTTGATATCTCTTCTTCGCTTAATTTTCCTACTGTCACAGACCAACTGATAACTCATAATTTCCTCAGGGATTATTAAAATATTTCTGATTCTGATAGATGGAAGAGTCAGACTAATCAGTGGACGTTTCCATGGAGGCTTTCACTACGTTTTAACGTTAATGTTACAGTAACATCTGCGTCATTTGCTAATTTAGCAATGCTACAAAGAGCAGATAACTTAAAGAATTTTTGAATCACTAACTTCACGTTAGTTTTTAGACTTTAAGAGCAGCTGAAACCCTGTTGGCATTAGCATCCCCTTAGCACGACAGTGCTTTAACAAAGCCACTGGCGAGACGCTTGTTAGCTTCGGCTAACGTAACGGCTGAACGTTAGTTCGTTAGCTTAGACTAAACGCTTGTTTGTAAATCGAAGAGCTCATGAACTGTAACGTTAAAAACAGCAACATAATACTATACATTATACTTTAAACACGATACACTAACAACATTAAAGTGTACTTACGCTTGCCTGTTCATTGTAGCTCGCTGCGTCTCTCACGATTTTACCGTTTCTGTTGATACAATTTTGAACTTTCCCTCCGCCCCGAGTCAGAAGACGTTTTCAAACCGAGGCCGCAGCAGCCAATAAGATCACAGCACGGCAACAACGTGTTTCCGGTTACACTTCCAAGCCTTTTACGGAAACAACCAAAATGTGAAGTATGTCAACAATCGGGTGTTAGAGTTCCTGAAAGCAGAAAACTGATTAAAATCAGTCTGACAAACCAGAAAAACAAAAGTAAACAGCCACAAGGAGAATTGGAATGTTCACAATGACGGTATGATCTCAGTATGTTCTCCTTTTTATATACTTCCTTACATATATATATATATATTTCTCTTTTTTTCTATAGAGATCTCTCTGACACAGGGACTGTACCTAATTTCGTTGTACTTGTTACAATGACAATAAAGATATTCTGATTCTGATTCTGGTCAGCAGGGTCGTCCTTTTTGTTTTAGATAATCAGCCAGTATAAATTATTAAAAATAGAGTACAGGGGTTTATTTCAGATTGTTATATCTACACCATTTAATATACTCAGTTAGAAGTTTATTAACATCTAGTAAAATATAATTAGGTCAAATAAAACAGTAATCTTCCCTTTATGAAGGTGATAATGTTCAGCTTTTGATAATTTGTTCATTGATCATTTTGATAATGTAGTTAGTGGTACTTTATACTTGTAATTGTGTTTCTAATATTTGGTCAACCCATTTTACAAAGACCCATCATATCTACAGTTTAGTCCAGTGGTTCCAAAACGCTAAAAAAGTTTAAAGTAAGTCTGAAATGTTTTAAAATGATTAATGGGAGAGAAGGAAGAAATACATAAATCTGTAACAAATGTGTATCTGTTTTTGTGACTTCAAACAATTAAACAAACAAAGCCATCTGAGTGGTTTGTGGAACAAGCTGCAAACCTACTTCTTGTTAGAGTCACAAGCCAAAAGGTTGATAATTATTATAATCATTCGTATGATAGATAAATAAATTAGCCCACTAAACAAAACTAGGACCATTCATCTATAAAAAATGGGCTACATTACTGATATACCTAAATCTACCTTAACACTGCATTTTAAAGATTTAAACATATTATTAATATAATCACCTATGTGTTTCCTTCGCCTTAAAACCTTTTATCGTCTTTTATTGATTTGGGGGTGTCTCCATCTGTGTCGTGATCATAAAGATCCTCAACTGAACAGCCGCTTGATGACGTCAGTGCGTAGTCCTAATCCTACTTGAACTACAAAAAAGGCGTCCAGTGTCTAAGCTCCGCCCATCTACTGAGACCTACCGCCCCGCAGCTGCAACACAAGTTACAAAACAGTCTCACGTGTACGACAGCCACCAAATCAACGCAGACTACGCGGGGAAAACGTGTTGCGTGAGCGACCGTAATAGCAAGTAGATCCCCGGTCTTATGCAAACCTCGATTTTATGCTCTTAAACAGTATCAAACACTGAATTTCACAGGTAAGCAGTGAGATTTAACCTTGATGAGCAGATGCGTTACTGAGTGTCCACGTAAAATGCTCCGTGCTGTATCGCACAATAAGAGTCGTCGTTGTTTCAGGAGGAGAAATGAAGAGAAGAACTTCGAAGTCAGATGCATGTAAATCACAAGGCAAAGTTGAGAAAAGACCTGCTGAGAGCTCCGGACCAACTCTGTCCAAGAAACTGCGAGACAAGGCAAATGGAGAAACATCAAAACCAGGTTTGCAGCATTGACAGGACAGCTTCAGCGACATCCTGTGCAGTGTGGGCACAGCAGATGGTTGATGGTTTGGGGTTGTGTGTCTTACAGGGCCTCCTCTCAAGTCTGCCGGAGTCCAGAAGAGAGGTGGACATGGGAGCATCCTGCACTACATTTACAAAAGCACTCTGGGACAAAGTCTTCACTCAAAGATGAGACAAGTAAGGCTGCTTACATATATAATGCCATAGTTCTAATTAAAGCACATGTAAAAAAAACACAGCATACCTGTCACAGTTATTAATGATGATGTACAGGACGTTATTATGGAAATGTGTTTCTAATATTCTTCCACTGTCGTGTTTGTAAATGTGGTGGATGAACGATTAGAAACACCACAACATGATGATTATATGGTTTTAGGACCACCAGCTACAATTTCAGTTATAAGCATGTTTTTAAATTAGAACCTGTTTGATCGTGTCAAACAGAACAGAACATTATAATCTTTGTAAATGCATAATTTATAGCTGAGCTGCTGTTACAGCTTGCACTAGAGTTTACATCTGTAACTAATAAAGGGGCTGATCGGTGTATGTGGTTTATGTTATACGTTCACAGCGCTATGAAATACTTTTTTTGGCCGTTTTTAAAATATTTTTTGCAGTCAATACCAAAAGATTCATTTATTAGTATTGATTAGAAATGATTTACATATGTATCATTAGTTGTACTTTATGTAGCCGTCCTTTAACAGCACAGATGTAGCTTTTTGTTACCTTCATAGGGTCTGTGACTATATTTACATTTCATGTCAGTACATTTAACACTAACGTCTCTTTTAGTGTCTTCAGGAGCCTTTTGTTCGCTCTCTGTTGTCACACTTTACTTTTCGCGATGCTACCAGCCCCTTCGACCGCAGAATCACCTGTATGGAGTGGCATCCTACCCATCCCACCACTCTGGCTGTGGGGTCCAAGGGTGGAGATGTTTATTTGTGGGACTTTGAGGCGACCAAGAAGAAAAGTTTTATACAAGGGGTGAGTTCCAGGTGGCAACAGTATGATTGTTTCATCTGAGGCCAAGTAGAACTACATTTCGAGGCAACATTTTGAAACTGCAATTTAGATTGAAGTGACTTCCCACTTTCATTGGTTCTCTGCTTAGATGGGTGCTGGAGACTCAGTTACAGACATGAAGTTTAACCAGTTAAATCCCACTCAGTTGTTCACCTCGTCTATGGCGGGTGCAACAGCCCTTCGAGATTTCAGTGGGACAACTCTAACAGTGTTTGCCAACACAGACACACTGAAGTAAGACTAAGTGCCCTCTTTTCTGTAAGCCATTTTCATTGGATTATTGGTTTCAGGTCTGAACAGTCTTAGCATCAGTCTTCTTTTCAGGTGGCCCATATTTATTTAATTGTTTGCGTGGGAGTGTAGTGCTTATTCCAGCCCGATGATAAGCCTGCATTTGTGTTTGTGTTCACAGAATGGAGCAGGAGACTTTATTGGAGGTATGAAGTTTTGCCCTATGGACCTTTCCAAAGTCTATGTAGCATCTGGTGAGGGCACACTGACCATGCAGAGCTTTGAGGGCCACTCACCCACCATTCTGTCCCGAACTCAAGACTGTGGCCATGATCACCACAATATTTGGTGAGAAAACTGTAAAGAAGACTGATGGTCAGCAAAGAGCAGTTCTCTTATAAATTTCATGCCAACTTACTACATTAACATAACATTACTACAAAATGTTAGGGACTATAAGAAATAATACAGTTACTCCCTGGAAAGAAAACACATTTTATTTATTTGTATATTTCAGACACACATTATAGGTTATTTTTCAGAATGTCTATTTATTATATTACTTCAGAAATTAGCCAGATTCATTAAATCTTCTATTGTATTTTCTAGTATTAGTTTAATTAAATTTTTTTGTCACATCCACTAAATTCACTTTCTCCTTTGTTGCACAGTAACTGGTTCTGCTGTGTCGATGTGTCTGTGAGCCGACAGATGCTTGTGACCGGAGATAATATGGGGCAGCTCTCACTTCTGGGTTTGGATGGACAGAAGGTGTGTTTTCCACAAAGAGACGTGTCATTATTAGAGACCTTTGATTGTTTTTCAGACAGATCACTCATATGTATGCATTTACTGTATGTTCTACTGTATATTTTATTTTAAATGTTGATTGCACATGACAACATTTCAATAACAATTCAAATATTGTTTTTAATTTTGTTTACTGTATTCAATATTGTAGATTTTCAGTGAGAAGTTGCACAAAGCCAAAGTGACTCATGCAGAGTTCAACCCCCGTTGCGACTGGTTGTTGGCGACAGCCTCAGTGGACCACACCGTGAAGCTTTGGGACCTGAGAAACATAAAAGACAAGAAGAGCTTCCTCCATGACATGCCTCACGAGAAAGCTGTCAACTCGGGTAACGAGCTTTAAAGCTTAAACACTTGAAAGTGTTTCTGCTGTTTACATTCTGAAATTTGAAACAAATTATATAAAAGAAAAAGATAATATTTACTTTGTTTTATTTTTGTGATATTAGACCACAGTCTGTCACACTCAGTTTAAGTGTCACCTTTAATCCTTGAGACATTTGATGTCAATGTTAATAATAAATTTTGTCATAAATTAGTGTCCTTGTTGGTATAAAATCCAAAATGTGTGTTTTCGTGTGTGTGTGTGTTCCAATTTTACAACTTGCATAATGAACAATGAAAGATGTTTGTTTATCACTGTTGATCATAACTGTCATCCACTCACAGCCTATTTCAATCCCTCCGACTGCTCAAAGTTGCTCACCACAGATCAGTATGATCAGATCCGTGTCTACACGTCCTCTGATTGGTCGAAGCCTCATCATATCATCCAGCACCCACACAGACAATTTCAACATCTCACACCAATCAAGGTTTGTGTCTTCTCTTCTCTTCCTTGTGTACAGATATGTCTCCTGAAGAATCATGACTACAATGAGCCTGATGGACTGAAAACATAACTAATATAGTTGAGTTGCACATATTATGCATGTAGACAAACATCATTCAAGATTCAAGAAGCTTTATTGTCACTCCACAATATGCACAGACATACAGCGGACTGAAATGTTGTTTATCTCAGACAAAGGTATAACATAAGACACCAAACATAAACGCCATCAACATCACAAACACACATACATAATAAGGCACAGAGATAGACTTCAATATAATCATTTGAATACAGGATATATTGATAGTCAAGCATAGAGAGGTTTGACACTTGAAGAAAAACACCTCTCACTGTTTAAAAACAGCCATTGAACCTCATTTCTATCTGCAGTGAAGAATGTTAGCAAGATGGGCAGTGAAATTACAGGTTAATTTGACTAAAACGCATTTTAACTTGCGCACATTAAGTACAAATACAAACGGGTGTGGAGGCAGATTGTAATCTAGATATGGCCTGAGGGGAAGAACCAGATGCAGATACAGCTGTGCTATCAGTATCCAGATGTGTATAAGAATCATTAATATTCTGATATCTGAAGAAACTCAGTATATTACATTAGTATGTGCTTGGTTAATGTGTTAGAATAATGTTTGTGATAACAGAACATTTATCACTGTTCTTTAGGCTACATGGCATCCTGTGTATGACCTTGTTGTGGCTGGCCGCTACCCGGATGACCGTGTTTGCGCTAGTGATCAGAGAACAATCGACATCTTTGATGCTAACACGGCTGAGCTTGTGTGTCAGCTGTACGATCCTGCTGTCCCGGGAATCAAATCTGTGAGTATGTTTTTTAAAACACCAAGGAAACAAAATTTGAAGCGTTAAAACTGTAGTTTTTACCATCTGGAATTCTGCATTTACAGATTAACAAATTCAATCCGATGGGTGATGTGATTGGAACTGGCATGGGTGAGTTCTTTAATAACATTAGCGATAGATGTGTTACATAGTTAAAAGAATTTTGTCTCACTAAATCATGTGTCATGTTCACTCACAGGTGTATCAGTTCTAATCTGGGACCGGCATAACACGTTGATCAGTGACCTTAAAGAGGTGACCCCAACCTCAGCTGATAGTTTAAGACGACCGAGGAGGAGTCAGCAGCGTTCCAGCAACAGCAGGAGAGGTCCCGCTATGGATGCAAAGCTCAAGAAGAAACTGACTTCCCTGGAAGAATCTGAGACCAAAACCAAGACCAAGACCAGTTGTACTAAACAAAAGCAAGTGCAGATGAGAAAGAAGTGAACTGTAAAATAGTGAGCGTCCTGAAGATCTATGTATATATTTCTTTGTTTACTGTTCGTTTGTCTCTAACTTCAAGGATAATTTCAATGTTTAAAAATGTAATAGATAATCTTTCATAAACCAGATTAAAGCTAGGACTTTTTATATCTTCTGACAGATGTTCTTTTACACTTTAGCAATAAAGACGTTCATGCTTTGTTCATACTCCTGTATCACAGAAATACAGTCTGTGCATTAATCATAACTGAAGAGATAACTTCCACGTAGGTCATGCACTGTAACATTCACCAGCTGAAGGAGCACGTCCCCCCATGCTTCTTGTTCCTCCCTTTTCTCCTGATGCCAGGCCTGATGGGCTGAATACACCATGCTTAAGACAAGAGTCTCAAACTGTGTCAGAGCCAGTGGTCTTTTCTGACTCTTTAGATTGGTCACCATTTGCCCCATGGAGCTCTGACTTTTGGGAATGTTGTCATTGATTTGAGAAAACAACGCCCTTCCCAGCCTCATCGATGCTATCTCCTCATCGAGCAGGATGACATTGTCGTCCTGGTTGATCTCCACCCCTCCCAGCAATAACTACATTCCGGAGAGAAAAAGAAATATCCATTGCTTATGCGTAGCAATATCTTTAATTTATTTGCATGTGGAGCTGTTACCTCTAAAATCAAGAATGTACCTCAAACATCAGGTTCGCATCAGAAACTGATGAGCCAGATGTTGCCTGACCTGCAGCCACATTGAAAGGATAACATGTTAAATACTAAATAAAATTAGTCGGTGCAGTACTTCCTTATAGCAAACTAAACTTACGTTTTGCTATCTTAATGCATATTGCACAATGCCTGCAGCATAAAGTTTAACATTTACACAGCCTGTCCTCATCATAGTTCTGTTAGGTATCAGAAGATCTGCTGTTTTTACTTACCGTGCAGCACTTGATTGAACCATAGGAACAAAAAGACGTTAAGGCAAAGTATCATAATTTTCATAATTCTTCTGTTGATTATTACTTGCAGATAATATGCATCCTTTTCCTCTTCACTCTCTCTCACCCACTTTTGTGAATCGAGGCAGAGACAACTCAGACTGAATACCATGCATTTTTCCACCTTGGAAAAAAGGACCAAAAGCCAGTTGGCTGTTATACAGAGTTGACAGAAGTACTTCTTAATACTAGTTCTAAATGTCATGCAAATCCTTGAGCTCACATAGTATGAATATCTATAAATCCAATAAACAAAGGTTTTGGGTAATTTTGTCCTGCATACCCTGAGGGGAGTACACACAAAATAGGTTTTAGTTTCATTTATTTATTAGTAAATAAATGAAACTAAATACAATAAAATATTTTTTGTTCCAAAAACTCTCCCGTTTTAACAGAAAACACTTTCAGTGTGTCAGTGTGATTTATTGTTAATTTGTGGTGTGCCGTATGTTCTAATACTTGTTGGTAGGGGGCAGCAAAGCAGCTTTTCTTAAATGGCACCTGTAGTAACAGTGCTCCATCACACTGTGGCAGTAACAACAGGTCATACCAACGACTTGACAATTGACAAAAGCAGAAATTGACATAAAAGTTTACAAGGACAATAAACCAAAATGACAAAGAGCAAAAGTTGACCAAAAAAGGATCAAAGACAAATAGCAGATATCAGTGTGTGTGTGTGTGTTCGTGTGTGAAATGATCCTCAATTTGCAATATCCAACTCACTTTCAACCTGCTTACATATTTTTTTACAAAAGGCTCTTATTGTGAAAATCAGACTCCTATTATGAAGGTTGACTCTCAGTGTGGAGTCAGGGGTGTGTGTGTGTGTGTGTGTGTGTGTGTGTGTGTGTGTGAAATAATCATCAATTAATTCAATTCAATTCAACTTTATTTATATAGCGCCAATTTACAACATAAGTCATCTCAGGGCACTTTACGGTGTAAGGTTTAAGACCTTACACATTATATAAATATATAAAGAGTAATGTAGAAAACCCAACAGTCCCACTTGAGCAAGCACGTAAGGCAACAGTGGAGAGGAAAAACTCCCTTTAA
>JAUYWH010000024.1:14408555-14445163 GCA_034779795.1 Ctenopoma multispine
TTTCTACGACAAAGCGTCTGGGTCGCATTAACGT
Source organism: Ctenopoma multispine (assembly GCA_034779795.1). Classification (NCBI taxonomy): domain Eukaryota; kingdom Metazoa; phylum Chordata; class Actinopteri; order Anabantiformes; family Anabantidae; genus Ctenopoma; species Ctenopoma multispine. Next base: position 14,408,590 of record JAUYWH010000024.1, read on the forward strand.
CCGAAGAAAGGGCGGAATAATAATAATAAAGAGAAAAAGAGGAACTCAATAGTGTGGAGCATTCCATGCTTCCACACTAACTACTTCCGGTAACGAGTTCTGCTGCTCCTGAATGATAAGGTAGTGGAGATAAAGGTAAACACTTTTGTTTACTATTCGATATTATCTATAGTCTTACTAAAAACTTTACCTCCACAGTATCATGATTGAATTTTTATAGACGTTATTCACGTTAGCCTGCTAGCTGCTGTGGTTCCTAACGTTAGCTAACTAGTGATAACCGTAAACACAACACAGCAGCTAGCGTTAGCGTGGCATGGCTAGTCAGTAGTTTGTAACTATGCACACTTTTTAAATGTATTAAATGTATGTTCTGTTTGTTATGTAATAGTTCAAATATAGCTAACGAGTACACTACAAAACATAAAAAGATCAATTCAATTCCGACTCAGTTCCGTCTCAAAAGCATCCCACTAAACTATTCTTATCTGTGTATGAGCAGACATTAGGTTGAGAAGTGTTTCCATCGGTTAATTTAATGTTAGTATAATCGAGTCTTTACGCAGCTGCATCTGTGTTTGGCATATATTACATCTCAGCTAATAATTATGTAAACTGCACAGAAATACCAGTATTCGTTTTGATGTAATTTAAAAACAGTATTATAATAGCATAATTTGTATACTACACACTCACAAATGTAACTTTACATGCAGGACTATTGCTTTATGTACATCTGGCATCCAGTGAGTGTAAATAGCTGTTATGCTGTTTAGTGACTTTTTCAGGAGAGAAGCAAAGATGGATTCTAATGAGGAGGGGGGCCTCAGTGTCGGAGACTCTATGGGAGAGGAGAACTACTTCTTGGGATACACCTTCACTGATCGCTCCCACTCAAGCCGGGTGGTGAAGAGCATCATGGACCTTTGCCTTGAGGATGGCCTATTCGCTGATGTCACTGTCACTGTGGACAGTAAAGAGTTTCACCTGCATCGGCTTGTGCTCTCAGCACAGAGCAGTTTCTTCCGTTCCATGTTTACCTCCAACCTCAAAGAGTCACACAACCGTACTATTGAGCTGAAGGATGTCAGCGCCACTGTCTTTCAACTGCTTATTGACTACATCTACCATGGCACGATTAAACTGAGGGTGGAGGAACTACAGGACACCTATGAGATGGCAGACATGTACCAGCTAACTGCTCTGTTTGAGGAGTGCTCCCGATTCCTCTCACGAACAGTGGAGGTCAAGAACTGCCTGCAGGTAATTTATTGTTCTCCACAGATTTAAAAGTCTCTGCTATTTAGTTAATATTGTGAAGGATGAGTTTTATGATTACCTGTTTTTGTCCAGGTGATGTGGCTTGCAGAGAGACACAGCGACCAGGAGTTGTATACTGCTGCCAAGCACTGTGCTAAAATTCACCTGGCCCAGCTGCATCAGATGGAGGAATTTCTCAATCTGCCTCTCTGTCTACTCTTGGACATCATCAAAGGTATTATGGTTTGTATTCTATACCATGTACCAGGCCATTAACAGTTTTTAAAAATTTAAGCCAGTTAATATACTGTAACTGTTGCTCTTCTTTCTCAGCATAGGCAGCGTTTTATTATTTAATTCATTGAATTTATTTCTTTTAACTTTTCAAAGATCCATTGACTTATAAAAGAATTAAGATAATCTTGAAAGTACTTTCAGATTTGTAATCTTTCTTGATGGATATTGCGCCCAAAGTGTGTCTTATGTTATCATCTGGTAATGTAGATCACTGTGTAGAGTGATTTCAAACGTATAAACTATCTGGGTTTAGCTGTCTCAAGTCGCTAGTTTATATCTCTACAAAATGATTTTCATACTGTACCAAATGATTCAAAAGGAACATATCCTTGTAAGTAGACAGGTAGAATTAAAAATGTTAAACTTGCAAAAACTTTGTCACATATTTTATGAATTAGATTAAAAAACATCCTTTTTATGTTCAGATGGAGTTCCAAGTTCTCAGAATCCAAAAGTGGCAATTGAGTCTTGGATAAGCCACAACAAGGTAGAGAGAGAGGAGTTTTCTTGCATTCTTCAAGAAAATCTTAAGGTAACTATCTAGAACTGAAGAATGTTTCTGTTTTGCTTGTTGAAATAGTTTGTATTGATAGATTGATTGTATATGTGATATTTGATATCTCATTATCTTTCATTTATGCAGGAAATCGGTGAAAATGTCCACATTTACCTCATCGGTAAGGAGGAGACAAGGACACACTCCCTAGCTGTGTCACTTCACTGTGATGAGGACGATGCGATCAGTGTAAGTGGCCAGAACAGTTTATGCCATCAGATCACTGCAGCCTGTAAACATGGAGCCGACCTGTATGTCGTAGGCGGCTCCATACCCCGCCGCATGTGGAAGTGCAACATGCACACGATGGACTGGGAGCGCTGTGCCCCACTGCCACGAGACCGCCTCCATCACACCATGGTCTCCGTCTCTAGTAAGGACGCTATCTACTCACTTGGAGGTAAGACACTACAGGACACACTCTCTAATGCTGTCATCTACTACACAGTGAAGGACAACATGTGGACAGAGACCAGCCAGCTGGACACTGCAGTTTCAGGGGCTGCGGGTGTTAACCTGGGAGGGACCATCTACCTGCTCGGAGGAGAGGAGAATGACATGGACTTTTTTACTAAGCCGTCCCGTCTCATTCAGTGTTTTGACACCTCCTCTCAGAAGTGCCAGATCAAACCTTACATGTTGCCATTTGCAGGCTGCATGCACGCCGCTGTCCATATGGATGTTATCTTCATTGTAGCAGAAGGAGACTCTCTGGTGTGCTACAACCCTTTGCTGGAGAGCTTCACCCGCCTGCGCTTCCCTGAGGTGTGGAGCTGTGTTCCGTCACTGTGGAAGGTGGCCAGCTGTAATGGCTGCATATATGTTTTCAGGGACAAGTGTAAAAAAGGTGATGCAAACACCTTAAAATTTAACCCGGCTACATCCGTTGTCTCTGTTATCAGAGGTATAAAAATCCTTCTCACAAACTGGCAGTTTGTTTTGGCCTAAGCTGGATTTTCCAAATGTGGTCTCCTCACAGACGAACAGGGAACACTGTTGGATGACTTCACTGGTCCTACATCTCGAGTGTAGTCCTGCTCTAAATGTATTTACTCAGCTGTTTTCTGTGTGACTCATTCCATTCAGACTCCACCACCCCACCATTAGAAACAACTCAGTGGTGTGTGTCAGTTGCTTGTATTACAGTGTGTCTCTCGTGGATCCCTTAGCTGAGAAGTCAAACAGTTTGTAGTGATGCTGTAAACAGTGCTGAATTAATCAACATTGTTTTCTGTGCACTGCTTGTTTATTGACATGCATGAAGAACTTCTGTGTAAAAACATGAAACTGACTGAACATGAAACATTAAGTGATCAAGTGTGTCAGGATGTTGTACGCTGATTATCCTTACAATTACAGTAGTAAATGTGCATTAACCTGGCAAAACAGGATGTTTTCTATCTTTTCAAATTTTCACTGTTGTATTTTTGATGTACAGTGTACGAGTTAAGTTAAGCTGACGACATACATGTCAAATATATTGCTGTAGCTACAGGCTGTCACTGTGTTTTGATGTTAATGGCCCTTTGGCCTTCATGCATTAACTGTCTCTTACTATTAATACAATGTTTATTACCAGGGATTTAGAATCTTTGATTGTAGCAGATAGATGCATTTAGACATGATACATTTTGTCACAGCTATCAAAAGTTTTGCCTCAACAAAGACATATGCTTTCACTGTATTTATCTTTGAATTGGTAATGCATCTTGTGAATGGGGAGGTAGTAAAGGTGCCTCATTGTGTCCTTGGGGGGTGGGTGGTAGCTGAAGGAGAGAAAGCTACTACAGTACTACAAGCAGGCAACTTTGATCCCATTGATGTGTTGCAGGAGGCTGTGCAGCTGAAACCCAAGCCCAGTAACATGTCAGACTTTGTGAACTATTCTAAGCATCAGTTGCTGACGCCGAAATGAAGGGTGGGGGTTTCTGGGGGAACATATGGGTCTCTATAAGAACTCCCAGTAGGAACTAACAGCCTCAATCTGACACACACAGTCTCTTAATGTTGGGAAATGAAGCTGTTTATAGCTCCCATATCTCAGTGCCCATTCTTACATGTGAGAGTCAGAGGAGAGGGGATCCATTTGTGGATATGTGTTTTTAAAGCTCCAAAGGCTTCTGAAGTAAAAAGTCCAACCTCAGAGAGTGAGGTTTAGAGTGAAGGTAGATCGCGAGGAGCTGCAGTGACCTTGGGACTGCTTGCTGAGGGCAGGACAGAATTCCTGAAGGGACACATGGCCTAGAGTGACAAGGCCATCTGCTGTAGAGCCAGCAGTAGAAGGAAGGTGGAGGGGGTCGGACACAGGGGTGCTGAGAATTCCTTTTGCTGGGGTGTGGAGGGAGTAGATATTCTGGGATATCACTGCTAGCACTCCACCGGTAAACGTGTTTCTGTGGCGTTTTTCAAATAAAAATCTGAGGGACGATTTTTTTAACCGTTGATGGTGAGAGAGGAAGATATTTTTCTGATGCAACAGCTCTCCATGAAACGATTGGCAATAATGGTCTTGGTGTATCATTGTTTTACTTTGGTGGATCTAGTTTCCTTTCCATCTCAGCACAGCCGGAGCTGAGAGAGCGGGATCTGGTAGGCCTTCTGGCACCAACCTCTCAGAAGATCAACTTCACAGGATCTTCTTTGGGTTTGTACTGTGCATGGCAAGGATCTACTTTCTTGCTGCCTCACTGAAATTGCATGGCCTAAACGAATGAATATTTTATGAGGCGCCTTGCACCAGAGATGGGCCAGGACCAAACCAAGCAGCAGATAGAGAAGGGCCTGAGGTTGTATCAGTCCAATCAAACAGACAAAGCCCTGCATGTGTGGACAAAAGTGTTGGAGAAGACCTCAGATCCTGGAGGGAAGTTTCGGGTGTTGGGGTGCCTGATCACAGCTCATTCAGAGATGGGGAAATATAAAGATATGCTTAAGGTAAGCATCTGAAACAATGTTACACTATGCACAAGGCCTTAAGAGAAATTAGTTAACAAAAAATATTAATTTCCCTTAAATCTTTTAATTTTGGGATAATACATGTATCCAAGCAATGTTAGTTTTTGCTTGTATAACTTAAGGAATTATTCATATATATTGCTAAAGTTAGTTTCTATGGGTTTATGATCTCTTGGATGACATAATTCTAGACATTTCTTTCATTTTTCATGTGATCACATTCTATGTTATGCAACCAGCAGCAGTCCTAACGAGCGAATGCCACTAAGTATCTCATCATTTTTATATGTCAGCATGTCTCCTCGGGACAGCAGTAGTTTGTGTTGTTGTAGTATTTTAACATTACCAAAATGCCCCAGTGATTATTGAACAAGAAGAGTTCAAAGGTTACCTTCTTGGTTCCATGTACAGTGGTCTTGAGAAGCATGGGTTAATTTGTGGCTTCCATGCGATGCAGAGTAAATAAGTGTCCTGCAACCTGAGTATGAGTGTGGGGTGTCTTGTTGACATAGTCATCTTTACTCAAGCAGCGCCAACTCTCTCTCACCCTCAATTTAATGACGACTTATAAATAAAGCATGCTATAATAAAATAGAGGCCTTATTTTTGTTAATACGTATACTGATACACTTTTATTTATTTATTTGTTTTTAATGTCAATATATCCGTCTGATTTTTGCAATTTGCCTGCAAGTTCTCCATCACCTTACACCCATCGTCTCTCCACAGTATGCCCTCGATCAAATTGACACAGCCAGAGAAATGGAGGATCCAGACTACCTGACAGAAGGATACCTGAACTTGGCGCGTAGCAATGAGAAGCTGTGTGACTTCCAGAAAACAGTGTCCTACTGTAAGACCTGCTTAAACATGCAGGGCACCACTGTCAGCCTGCAGCTCAATGGCCAGGTATGTCTCAGCATGGGCAACGCCTTCCTGGGCCTCAGTGTCTTCCAGAAAGCTTTGGAGAGCTACGAGAAGGCCCTGCGCTATGCTCACAACAATGATGACAAGATGCTGGAGTGCAGAGTTTGCTGCAGTCTGGGAAACATCTATGTGCAGCTTAAGGTATTCAGTTAACTGCTTTTGTTCATTTATGATTTAATTGTTCTGAATCTAAGTGAAAGCTGATTATGATTATCTGTATTTGTATCTTGCACTCTAGATGCGTAATGTCAGCTCAGCATTAATTCTGAACATTGTTTCTATATGAGACATTCAAGATAAGGTGACTGAAAAAACACCTGCTAAACAAATGAAATACTTTCATGGTTACACGTCTCACCTGTTATTTGGGTAAAACATTCATTAGGTTGCACGTGGGACTTGATTGTGCAGTAAGTACTAATGTTGCCAGTGTATTTGCAGAGTATGATGACACTGCAGAGCGTCCAAGCAAACATCATCAGTGGTCAGCTTGTGTAGTACTGGGCATTGTAAAACGAGGGCGGAGTGAGTCGGCTGGCTGACGTGGCTTATGTAGTACCCTCAACATTAGAGATTTGTAAGAGTAATCCTCCGGCTTCCCAGGGAGGATTGGTTTCAATGGGACTGTGATGAAAGGCATTTGAAGAATGTATTTGTATGCAATGTTATTTTATTAAATAAATATGCTCGTTAATAAAGGAGGGACACAGTAACCAACACTCAGTCACAGTTTGAGGTCAGATTATTCTTTTTTTTATAGTCAAAGTTTGAATCACTGTAGTATTACAAACCAAACAATGTCTAAATGGGTTTAACAACATTTGTTAGCAGTAATTGGACATCAGCTGTCTTACTCATTATTCATGTCTGCCAACAGGACTATGAGAAAGCCCTTTTCTTCCCCTGCAAAGCAGCTGAACTTGTCAATGACTACGGCAAGGGCTGGAGCCTCAAATATCGAGCTATGAGCCAATACCACATGTCTGTAGCCTACAGGAAGCTGGAACGCCTGCCAGACGCCATGGAGTGCTGTGAGGTATTGCTTTATAATCATCCAGTACATGATTGCTCTCCTCAGAGACAAACTTACATAAGCTATGGAGAATGTTACAGTTTTGGTTTCATCAGCAACCCGCTGATGCCTTTAGGTGTTCCGGTGTCAGAGCTGCAGATACAGTAGATGTTGTGCTGCTGACAGGTGCAAGCAGTTGTTCCTGTACGAGGCCTTAGACCTCTACAAAAATATGCTCACATAGGCGCTGGTTTAAAGTGTTAATGAAGAGGCTGACTTCAGCCTTCACTCTGTTCTAATTATGTCCCAAGGGTGAAAAGCAACTTCATTGCCTCAGTAGTGTAAAAGTATAGTAACAAGACAGCAATTACATTTACCAAATACATTCATACATATTTCATATTCAGAATAACAGAGTGCAAGAGGAGTCCTGAAGGTGAATTGTCTCATATTCCTCATCACTTCTCACTGTGGTTAATATGAAAATATAACTGCAGTTAACATGTCACTCATGACTGTGAAGAATTCTGTCATAATGTTTTGAAATACAGTCATCAGCATTCATCTCTTGCTTCAACAGGAATCTATGAAGATTGCTCTGCAGCATGGTGACCGTCCTTTGCAGGCTTTGTGCTTACTAAATTTTGCCGACATACACCGCTGCAGGCGTGACGTTGATGTAAGGTGCCACCACTTGTGCAAATTTGTTTAAAGTCTTTCAAAATTGTTGATTACTTTCCATTTATTTTATGTTTGTCTTCTTTCATCCAGAAAGCATTCCCTCGCTACGAGTCTGCACTGGGTATCATGACTGAGATTGGAAACCGTCTTGGACAAGCACATGTCTACCTGGGGGTAGCAAAGTGTTGGCTTCTGCAGAAAGAATTTGACAAAGTACCTATTGTTATGTTTATCATAAAACATCAGAACTGCCCCCCTTATAGCAACCTTTCTGTACACCTTTGCAAAATATTCTTCTTGATACTAACTGTTCTGTTAAGCACTAGTCATGTATTAATTCGTACTGTTCCTCACGGTTCCAGGCTCTTGACTCTTTGCAACGAGCACAGGAATTAGCAGACGGAATGGGAAACAAGGTATTTGATTTCCCTTAAGTAGAACTTACAGGACACACAGCTTAGATTTATTTCTGATACCACAGTACATATCATGTTGACAGACCTTTTTCCTGTGTGTGTCCTAAGCTGTGCACGCTGAAGGTTCACTGCCTGAGTGAGGGGATTTATCGAACCCGCGGGCAGCAGGAGGAGCTCAGAGAGCAGGTGGTCAAGTTCCTGCAGTGTGTTGAGGAGCTGGAGCTCTACTGCGGCATGTGTGGGGAGTCCATTGGGGACAGAGACCAAAAGCTGCAGGCCTTACCGTGTTCTCACATTTTCCATCTCAAGTGGGTGCACAGTGGATTTTAGCCTTTTCTTATTTTTGGCACATTTCAGAAATACAAACAAGCAGTTGAATAATTGGTGTAAATACATTGTAGAAAACAGAAATCTATTCAAAAATATCCTTTAATGTGTGTATTTCTTTATTTTAACACATTTATAGGCTGATGGTTAAAGTTGTTGACACCTGTTTTATTCGTTCAGGTGTTTGCAGACAAACGGGACAAAGGGTTGTCCTAAATGTTTCAAGTCCTCCATGAAGCCTGGATTTGTGTGATTGCGAGCCTTTGTTTGTTCGTTGGATCTGCAGACACAGTGTGATGCATCGCAGGCTCCTGACTGATCTGAGAGCATCAGGCAGCCTCAGGATGTGCTGAAGGTGTGTGAGGACTTCACTGCTCTGTGCAGAGGGTACTAAACTGAACCTAGTGACACCAGAATGCAGCCGTGAAGATATGTTAAAGGAATCTGTCTTATTTACAGACTTCAGTCTGTGAGTGAAGCTGACAGAGGAGGTATAACTGACCGTGTTACATTTCAGTATAAGTTGAAGAAGAAACGACCTAGATTGTTTCTGATGGTCGGCCGTTTGTTGCAGAATTTACATAGAGAGGAATATGGACCGTCCATCGAGCATTTATAATTTAGTGTATTTGGTATTTTATGCATTAATTGTTTAGTAAAATCAAGATGATGCGTGGAAGAATTCAGCCATATCTCAGTCATCTCATCCACTTGTTCTTTACTGAACAGTTTTCTGATTTTCTATCAGAACACAGAGCCATTTCTTGATTTAACCAGTGTCATATGGTATATTTATTATTGTATTCATGTACATACAGATGTCACGTTAATCAGTTTTAATGTTTTGATTTATTTGAGGTGTTTTGTAAAACCTAAAACTAAAATCTCTTAACCATTCAAAAATGACTGTGTCTTTACAAAACAGATACATGCAGCTGTTTTTCCTTATTCACAGAGATTAAGGAGCAGGATCAACACACATTGTGTTTCTGTCCATGTGCAAATGTTTTACTAACTCTGACTTCAACATAATATTGGGAAAGGATCTTGTTCGACCAACCACACACTTAAAATATTTAGAGGAGATATATAGTTTATTTTTAATGTTGTGTTTTCGTATCTGTACTCGTGTAAATATGAATGAATTGATCAAATCTCAGTAGTGAAATTGAGAATATTTACTTGGCAATGGCATTGTTACTTCATCGTGATTTTGAGGGAGAAAAACATAGCAAATGAACTATTCCATCAGTCGTTGCTTGTTTTAAATATAATGCTGAGCAGGTTACGTTGCATTAAGTTATTTATCAGTGTAACTGTGTATTCACTTATTTAATAACTATTGTTTTTTTTCTTAATATTCAGTGATTTTTTATAGATACTCATAAGTAATCTTTTAAAACATCAATACATTCAGTTATATCATAACAAAGGGTTAAATGATTCATGGAAACTTTCAAACATGCTTGCACAGAATATATTAGCTTAAAAGTTTTATTTTGTTTTACCTCTCTCTGAAACACCTGAGTAAGTTGGCAGCCTGAGAAGAGAGAAACGATCACATTTAATTTTATTGCACAGGCACTTATGTTTTCAAGTATCAGCTCGACCTCACCTGTTTCTTGTTTTAGGTCCTTGCATCCAGAATGTTTATTTATATTCTTTTTATCTGTTGTACAGTCACTGTAGAACTCCTGTAAAACATATATATTACATTATTCTTGTTTTTGGGGTAAAGACTTTACTGTAATTACAGCCACTTATCTTCAACGGTTTAAACTACCTCTGTTTTTGACTCCTCTTCAGAGGATTAATGCAGCAATCACATCATTTAAATACATGTAGAATCATGTTTTTTTCTAGATATGTTGATTTTAACTATGATTTAACTGAGTTAGTGTCTGACTCAAATGCATTGTTAATATATTTATGCATTCAGTCAAAACATCATACTCTGTAAAATATAAAATTTCATTATTGAAAATAAAGTACACAAAATAAATTTAAGTGTTAATACTCTTTACTGTTTGTATTGTTTTTAACTTAGCAACAGCATGTTGAATACCTGAGATGTACAGTACGTAACCAGTCATTCTAGTTTCCCTGCATTTACAATCATACTCTATTTTACCCAAGCCAGGCAGTTCCCGCCTACAGTCATAACACCTGATGAGCAGGAAGGACATTTTCCTCTAGCTTCACTTCAGTTTACAGGAACCCTTCAACCTGATGGCTGCAAGGAGTTCATTCTCTATAGAGGATTTACTTTGTCCTCAGTGCACTGGGATTTACTGCATTCCTGTTCTCTTAAAATGTGGCCACAATATTTGCCAAGTTTGTTTGAACAAATACTGGGAATGGAAAGGATGTCAAGAATGTCCTGTGTGTTGTGCTGTGTCTGTCCATGGGAGGCCTTCAATCAATTTGGCACTAAAGAAAGCTGCGGATGAATATCAAAAGCAAAGGACCAACAGGAATCAAGAGGTTTGTTTTCTTCACAATGAGAAGCTTAGGATTTTTTGTCAGAATGACGAAGAGCCCATCTGTCTCATCTGCCAAACTTCAAGACAGCACAAAGTTCATGATTGCTGTCCTGTAGAGGAGGCGGCCCACGAGAAAAGGGTAAAGTAAAAATAGAAACTGGGGAAATAACTGGGGGATTCACATACAGTACAACACAAGAAACACCGGCTTTGTGATCAGTGTTCTTATGCTTATTGAAAATTAACAAAGTGATCATCAAGGCAGCTGTCAGTCGACTTACATTTGTTTTCATAGTATCCGCTCCAATAATTAACTCATGATTCTTCTGTGAATATTTCAGGAAGAAGTTTCAATCATGCTGGAGTCTTTAAAGAAAAAGCTCAAAATGCTGGACAAGACAAAGGAGCACTGGGAGGAAACAAAAACCTATATACAGGTAAAAGTGTTCTTCTTTTTGACCATGACTTACAAGTACAGAAGAATCCAGACTGTTCTCCCTGTTAAAAGTTTTTCTGGGGAGGGAGATTTTCCTTATCTGATTCAAAGACAGGAGAATGTTGTTATTATACAGACTGCGAAACCCACAGGGACAAATTTGTGATTTAGGAACTGGGTTATATAGAGTTTGACTGGATTTGTAACATTCCTTCACTTAAATAACCAGCTTCCTCAATGTTACAGACCCAAACCTATCAGAATGAGAACGCAATTAAGGAGGAGTTTGAGAAACTACACCTGTTCCTTCGGGAGGAAGAAAAATTTAGATTGAAGGCGCTCAAACAGGAACAGGAGATAAAAATCCAGGTGATGTGTAAGAAACTGGAAAACATCCAGGATCAGATTAACAACCTCTCTTCCACCATCAGTGATATTGAGGCAGCCCTCACAGTGAAGGATCTACCATTTTTACAGGTACGCTTATACATTAACAAGTTTGATTCTAAACCACAAACAATAACTTACAATAATATTTAAAATGCCATTTAAATATTTAGAAACCAAACAGGCATGATAAGCTTTATGGTGTGGTTAATAATCCAACACACACATCTTAAAATTATAAAGAAAATTAAGATTTTTCGAACCCAAGACTAATACCATGTCCTTATACTATAAACTGATAGTAATCAAGTTATATTCAAGTATACTTGAAGTAGACAGTAGTGATTGATTGCAACTATACTGCTAATGTCTCTGTTAATGAGATGTACTACTTCACTTTTTCATGGACTACAGGACTACAAGCAGACAAAGAAAAGGTATGCATAGCTCACTATCTGCTAAAGTGATTCTGCATCAGACTATCATCAGTCACTGGGATCCTTTCAACATGTTTCAGGGTGAAATGCAACATCCGAGAGCCAGAATGTATCAGAGACATCCTGATAAACTCTGCAAAGCATCTGGGATTACTCAAGTTTGAAATTTGGAAGAAGATGGCCAATATTGTCCAATGTGGTGGGTGAACAGACAACAGCTTCCTTTAAAGTTTACAGTGGGAGTATTTTCAACTTACTGAACTTTGTTTACACTTTCAGTTCCCATCACTCTGGATTCAAACACAGCCCAGTCCAACTTAAAGTTCTCTGAAGAGTTGACCTGTGTACAGTACAGCACAAAACAGCAGTTACCAGATAACCCTGAACGCTGCACCAACCGTGTCTGTGTGCTTGGAGCAACTGGCTTCACATCGGGAAAGCACAGCTGGACTGTAGAGGTTGGCCAGAGTAAAGACTGGTACATTGGAGTTGCCCAAGAGTCCATCAAAAGAAAGACAACTGTCTTTCTCAACTCCACTGAGGGTTTCTGGGTGATTGGCCTGTGCAACGGAGACACATTCTGGGCTCAGTCGTCGCCTCGCACCAAGCTTGTGTTGAAGCAAATGCCTGAGAAAATAACTGTCGAGCTGGACTGTGACAAAGGAAAGGTAGCGTTTATCAACGCTGATGATTTGACAACTATATACACATTCAAGGAAAAATTTACAGAGAGGATTTTCCCCTACTTCTCTCCTGGATTGTATGACAAAGGGAAAACCTCCATCCCACTGACAATCTGTCCTCTGACCATTACCATAGATGTAAAGTAGGATCACATCCAGTAGATACATGGCCCCAGAGGTAAAGACAACAATGGGCATCATGCTGCTCACTGTTAGGTTTGTATGTTTTGAACTGGTTTTAGAAACTTGTAAAAGACTGATGAATACCACCACCAAGTTGCCTATATTAACAAAGACATTAGAGACTAATACAGTCGACAACAGGTAATGTTACACTTAAAAACTTTATATTCAGTATCCTATTTAAACATAATCATAATCTGATAATTCCTCAATCAAATTTCAGTTTCTCCCTGCGAGACATTAGTATCTGTTCATGACTCATATGACAGAACCACCAGTGAATTTTCTCTTAGACAGGAAGTACAACAACACTGATGAATTTCATGGACTCTTGTGAAACGCTTGTACGTGCGACTGTGAACAAACCTGTTTGACTGTTTCTTGCATGATGCCCATTGTTTTTTGGATTAAGAGAGTGTGCTAATACTGCATGGACTGATAAAACATAAGAAGCAAGGTACATAGTTTAAATATTGATCAACTAATGTTTCCTACATAAACTGTATGTGACTGTGTGTAAAGGTCAGAATAAGAAATTAGTGTCATTGATTATATAAGACTATAAACATTTTCAAATATTTGAATAGTTTAATCTTCAGAACAGAGGTGTTGCTCTGGTGACATTAACTGTCCTCTTTGTTTTTCGGTTTCCTCTGTGACGCCATATCTTTCAGTTTAGAGTCCAGTTTTCTTTGCAGATAAGCTTTCTTGTTGGGGTCCATAGATTTGTCTTTCTTCCCACTACCAGCATAAAGAACACCTTCTCTGCTTATTCTCATCCGAGCGTCTGACTTGGCTTTATCTCCACAGCCATGAACCTAAAAAATATTTACAAATGAGAATAAGAAAGATTTATGGTACAGATCTTATAAACTTCACCTACACATCCCAATAAAAACAAATATGTTGTTGCTTTGTTCCTGTCTTACCTCTGGTATGTGATGACTGAGACAGTACTGTCTGTTGCAAAAAATGCAAAGCTGTCCCAGGGTTAGCACAGATGCTTTACACTTAACAAAGCTACACACACTGTCTGCCTTCATGACGGCACTGATCAATGTGTCAAAGTCATCGCCTGGGGATGCGGCAGCAGCGATGTCACAGGCGCCCGCCTTCGTTCTGTTCTTTCCTGGAACAGAAACCAAACGTGAATCATCAGACATCAGAGAAATTTTAAACGAAGATCAGAACTTTGTAGTACGAACCTTTGGCCTTCCTTGATGTTTGGACCTGAGGTGTGGGAATCTTGTTCTGTGCCTTTTTTTGCGCGTTTTCTTCTCTTTTCTGTTGCTCCCTTTTCATTCGCTCCAAATGTAAACTTTTCAAATCTATAGGAGGCTGATGCAGTGTTTCTCTCTGTGGATTTGTTTCCTCTTTCTTTTCTTCTGCTTGTGTTGAATCACTGGCCTTTATTTTCTCCGGGGGCCTGGAGACAGTGATACACCTGTCTTTCCCCTCACCTTTGCTCTCATGCACAAGACCCAGCTCCTCAGAGATCTGGTGGACCAGCAGGCGGTCATGAGAGTTAAAGGATGATGGGAAGTGAAGTTCAGTTTGATGAAAGTCCTTCATAAAGTTTTCCACCTTCTCTCTGATTTCTGTGGATCTCTTCTTGTTCTGGTCTTCCTCTGTCAGTGCTGATGTGCAGGGCTTTGTGTGCTTCTCTGAACTAGCAGTATTTTCCTTACTGCTGCTAACACTGGTGGATTTCTTCTGTCCTTGCTTCACCTTGTTTGAAGTCTGATCTTTTACTCTCTGTTTAGTAGATGTGGAGCTGCTAGCGGACATATTAGCCTTTGTTTCTTTGGGATCTCGAGTGTAGTTCTGTGGCACGATATCTTGGATGTACTCAAATGCTGTTCTGACCTCGCCAAACTCAGTCATATGATCGATCAGGGATTTCAGGAAAGCGTGATTCTGGACAGTTTGTGTATCACACACGACAGCGATGTGGCGTCTTGCACGTGTAACAGCCACATTTATTCTTCTGTCCTCTGCTAGAAAGCCAACTTCACCTGAAACAAAAAGAAAAATTGAACAAATAACATATGGATACTTAATATTGCACGTAAATGAATGTGACTCATATTCATCAGGTCTGACTTCATAGAAACAAATTAAAAAATACCTTTCCTGTTGGACCGAACTAATGACAACACCACAGCCTCTTTCTCTCTGCCCTGAAATCCATCCACTGACTTTATCTCCAGCTCAGGATACCTCACAGAAAGTTTCTGACGCAGAAGGTCGACCTTTACAGAGATTAAAAAAACAAAACATAAATATCTATGTCACATGCTCTGATATTTTCTGTTCTGTGATTCTGTGATTTTATTTTCATATCAGTGAAAGTGCGAACATCTTGTGATATGAAACATTACAGCAGAAGTTTCAGATTTTAAGATACAGTTCCTCAAATCAGTGACTTACTTGCAAATTGTATGGAGCAATAACAGCTATGTCTTTAGCTTTAACCCCAGCTTCAGTCAAAGCCTTTATGTGTAGTTCGACTATGTCTACCTCACCTGTGGAAAAAGTACACATACTGTTAGATACCACACAAACAGTAAAGACATGTTTTATTGTACAATACAAAATAACTAACCCTGATTGCCTTTGGACTGCTCATCTGTGACCTCCATTTCACTCAGACCACAGCCTGCAGTGTCGATCAGCAGAAGTGGCATGCTGGTCTCTTCAACACAGGCGACTCCTGGCAGATCTCTGTTTGGATCAAAGTCACCATATTTAACTGTAACTTTAAATGAATCATTCTTCACTCACACCCAAGAGTTTCATGTTTTTCAGACAAGCTCACGCTCACCTTAATAAATGTCTCTCCACTGAGCTGTGAGCAGTCAGTCTTCCGTGGTACATCTGTTCGGAGGCCCAGTCCATGATGGCGCTGTTCATGCGGTACTGAACTGTTAGCATACGGACCACTGAGTCCCCATACATCTGGATAAGTCTCTCCATTAGACTGAGAGACAAACCTTTTGATGCAGCGCTGTATAGGTGGGAAATAAGAAAGAAAATGCACCAATCTCTAAAACATATGCAATAAAATCTTTTAATAGGCTACAGCTTGTTACTATAACTGACTGGGTCAGCTGTTGTCTATGTATTTTGCCAAGACTGTCCATCAAATCTCATCAAACACACAGTGGTGGACACCCATGTTCTCTGAGAATTAAACTCTTAACAAGCCACCTTCTTTATTTTAAACCTCACTGCTTCTTAGTCTTACATACTTAAACAGTTATTAGATGATTAGATAGTACATCTTGAATTTCATTTATATATTAATGCATGAAAGGAGAAAAAGCTCTTTTTTACGTTTGCGATTTGATAGTAGGTGGTAACTGCTTGTAGTCTCCAGCCAGGATGCACTTGCGTGCTCTGAGAAGGGCGATCCAGCAGCTGCTCTCCAGGGCCTGAGCACACTCGTCTATCACCACCCAATCGAAATGCTCTGCTGGCAGAAACTTCAGAGGCCCGTCATCACATGCACCTGCAGACATGGACAAGTGTTTTCTACACACCTTTCATCACCCCTGCTACATTTTCTTAGTGAGGACACTGTATACTGACCTGTGTTGGTTGATAGGACAACATCAGCATTTTTAAGAATCTGAGTGATGGCGGTTGTTTCCCTGGTTTTCAACTCTTTTCTCAGCTCCCCTATTTCTCTTTTAAAGTTATTCCGCTCTCCTTTTTCATTCTTCTTACTTCCCATCTTCAAAAGTTTAACAAAAAAGTTACACATCACTTAAGTAAGCACAAATGCTAGCAGGGCCGCACACTTACAAAATACCACTTACAAATGCTTTATCAA
The DNA here is from genome assembly GCA_034779795.1 of Ctenopoma multispine. Lineage (NCBI taxonomy): Eukaryota > Metazoa > Chordata > Actinopteri > Anabantiformes > Anabantidae > Ctenopoma > Ctenopoma multispine. Next base: position 14,425,465 of record JAUYWH010000024.1, read on the forward strand.
TGTCTTTACGGATGTCAGCGATGATGTTTGCACTGTCACTGTGAGCAAGGATGGCGTCCAGTGAATGTTTCTGTATAGACTCCAGCAGCCTGGCAGGGTGACCCAGTCTTAGGATCTTTGCCTTGCAACGGGCTAACCTGTCCACTAAATTATCCACAGCCACATTAGATGGGGCACAGCACAGGACCTGTACAAACACACAAATATTAAAATGATCCTGTCTATACTGGCATGGGACTAATGATAAATGTAGGACTTAAGGACGATGACAGGTTATTGTAACTGAATTAAACAGTGGAAGAACATTTGTCATATACACTAACAAATTCTACACCTTTTGGCCTCGTTTGACTGCTTGCAGGATGATCTCCACCACTGTGGTGGTTTTCCCAGTGCCTGGGGGTCCATGAACTACAGCCAGTTCTCTCTGAGACAGAGCAAAGGTCACAGCTTCTCTCTGGGAATCATCCAGGTTTGTGTTCAAGAATTTAACTTCATCTGATGAAGCAAAACAGGACACAATTAGTCTATGTGTTGTATGATTAATGTTAAAAAAATAAAACAAAAGGCAACTTACTTGGCTGTGATATAGAGGAAGGTTGTGTTTCTCCAAAGAGAACATTTATCAGATTGGCAGCTGGTCCATTTCTGTCTGCATTTAATGCATTCAAGGCACTGTAAGCACAAAAACACACAATAAAAATGTTTCACAGTGTATTTGTCTCACATATTTTATTCTATATTTTTCATGACCAATCACACACCGTTTCATTCGTTTGTAGGTGACATCATTTGCCAACTTTAGGAGATTGTAAACAGCATCGTGATCAAAACTGAGACCGTCCATTGAGTCGTCAAACGCAACATTTATGGACACTTGGCTGACCCTTGTCACTATGCCTGTGCCGATCTGTGAGGTTGCAGTGCACCCACCAGTGTCATACAAGCCAACAATATCACCTGTAACAAAAGACATCAACACCCCATTAAGCAAAATGTGAACCATAAGTCACAAAAAAGAAACACAGATATTTTATTCTTCCATCTCACCAGGTCCAAAACTGTTGCTTGGAAGACATGAAAAGCCAAGACGCTTTCTTGGCTCTAGGACAACAACAGTGCGGCCATACAAGCCTGTGGACTGACATCCTATCTGCAGTTTCAGCAGGCAAACTCCTTTATTTTGAAGATCCTTAAGTGAAATGTTCTCTTGCCATGTTCTAAGGGCACAAAACAAGTCAATGCCATTTTATAGTACAATCTTTCTCCAAAGAAGGGAAGTCAATTTTCTCACATAAAAATTGGTTTACTATTCAATTATTTTTAAAACTGTCCCCAAAACCAGAACAGAATTGCTGGAGTGCCCCATTACACTTTTAAATATCAGTGTGGGTATTGTTTTACTGACCTGGTCTCCTCTATTTCTGCCTCTCTCTCCTCCTGCAGAAGCTCGAGTGTCTTTGACACAAATTGTTCAACTGCCATCACTTACTAAAACACTAAAACAAAAAAGAAAATTCTAAGTTAGTTAGTTCTAAGTAAGAAAATAAAAGTGCCAGTTCACTTAAACTACAGACAAAAGACAAACCAGAAGCGATCTGACTTACTAGCTACTGTTTTAATACAAAATTGTACATACAAGGTCACACTGGACTGACAAATTGTGATGGGATGTTATCTGAATTATATTGATTAGTTTTCCCATTACTGACTAATGAATCACACACGTGGTGGTGTGTAAGTCAGCATATGTATTATCTTATATGTAACTCTTTGGTGTACTAAACTTAAGGGAAAATTCGAGGTACTTGTACTTTACTTGAGTAACGTTATTTCCAATTTATGTCAGTACTTCCACATCCACTACAGGTGCAATTGCTGTCCCTTTTGCTACATTTATTTGTGGTATAACTTAACAGACTCATTAAAATTTAATGGTAATCCAATAATATCACATTACTTTTATACTTCCATACATATACAGCCTCTAGATTTGCCTGTGAAGCATTATTATTATGCTCTTGCTACTGTAGTTAAAGTTAAGCTAAATAACAAAGAAAAATGAACAGGGTACATTTGGAGTAGTTTAAATATATTGTTATGTTAAAGCTTCACGAAGACAATTTCTCCATTCCCAGAAATGCTGATTTGTTAGCTTGCTAGACACACTGCACCCAAACTACTTACTTTAGCTCCAATTAGCAAACGAGAAGGGCACTCACCCATTAACGTTAGCAATCTGAATAAACACAGAACGAGCACAGGGCCGAAAAGCTAATGTTATTTAACCAAACGAAAACAGAAACACAGTTCTTAATATGTTGTATGACATTAACACTTGTCTGTTTCAGTATGTTTGAGTCACGTCGTCTTCTTTGCTTGTGCTAGCTTGTTAACATGTTAGGAACACTGCCACCTATCTGCGAAGATGACTTCTCTGTTGCCAGATTGACTGATAAAAAGCCTCCCTGTACACTGTTTATCATATACTTGTTTACAATTTTATCCGATATCATTATTACCATTTGCTGTTTGCTAAATGTCAGTGTGGGTACTGACAACGATCAATAAATTACGTAAAAAATAAATACAACTTTAAAACGTAATGATTTTCAGGCGAGGTCTGGGGTTAAAAGAAGTGCATCGATTTGTAAATTCGTTTACTGGTGTTTTCTTGTAATTGAAAATAACACATCACCAGAAAGTGTAAGTCACACTGAATTTAATGATGTGCAATGTGTTCAGATTTGACTGGATATGACTGGTATTTGACACAAATTGCGGCTATGAGGCACTAAGCGTTTAAAAGGATTAGAGTCGGCATATCTTAGCTGCCACTGCCTAAAAGCATAAACTGCCCTAATGTTACAACAATCTAATTAAAAGAAACCGCCCAAATCAAATCGTGTTCTCCTGATTTGGTGTCAATTCTTCCAATTTGGCAACAACGTTTACACAGTCACATCTTTTATTTTGAAAACCACACTACGCGGAAGTTACCCAGCTCCGTTGACGCTACCGAAACACATTGAGCTGTGTTGTCAAACTGGTACTAACCCCTCGACAGTGAAACACAGTTTTTTTACATCATTAATTCAGGTCGTAAGTTTTAGTAGTATGAACGGCGTCATTTGGGCTCATTAGTCTGTGTAATTCCAACCCTAAAGAAGATATTCCGGTTTTTAATCTGTCAGATCAAGAAGGGAGCACTTGCACTGCAAACCTGCAGATCTGAGCTAACACATTTTTTTCATTTCTCACTGCCTTTTTGAAAATGAGAACGACGTTTGTGCTGCTGCACATCTTCTCATGCTGCTGGTTCGTCAGTGCCACACTTTCAAAAACTGATGCGAAGAAGTCGCACAAAGCTGAGGCTGAGGTGAGTAACTTCAGAGCCATGAGACAGGTGTGTGCTCTGTTTGCCTGGCATGTTAGTGGACTTACCTGAAATTTCCCCTTCACTGCCACTTGATATCTGTCACTGAAATGTGCTCTTTCTCTCTTTGATCCCACTGTTCAGACATCTCCAGCTGACTTGTCAGTGTTGGAGAGAGGCCTTGTTGTGTCAGACCTGCACTGGAAAGACATAGTGAAGGAGGAAAAGAGATATTCTGCTCACATCAAAAGAACATTTCAAGGGCCAGTTTTGGGATATGTCACACCTGTAAGTTTTTTAAATGCAGTCACAAACACATCCACATTCTCACCTTCTGCTTTTTAACACCGGACAAGACTGTAAGAGCAGCATTAAAGGAGAGGTTCAGTCTTAGTAATAAAGTACTAACATGTCCAGATATTCATCGGCAGTCGGATCACTGTAGTTATTCTTCCTTGACAAACTGGCTTTAAAAAGATCCTTTGCTATTGCAACAGCATTGGAAGAGACATCCTTCTACATGCAATAGCTCACATGGCTTCATGTTAGAGTTACCACAGTAAATTTATATGAATAAAAACGACAAGCAGTGTTTTTTTAAATAATAATTAAAAACAATTATTTTTAAATGAAGCGTGTGCTGTGTTTTCAGCTGCTGTATGATAGATATGTTTTTATATACAGTATTATACAATCAAATACAAAAAATGCCAGCCCCAAATTTAAAAGTCACCCGAATCATCATCTCTTACACTGAAGTTTCAAATACATTCAGTATAGACTTGCAGATTATATTAAAACAAAATGTTCTTTACGGTAAATACATCCTTTTTAAGAATATGTTGTTTGAACTTTAAATTATGTTTTATTTTTCCTACCCTGCAGTGGAATTCCCACGGCTATGACATTGCCAAGATGTTCGGCTCCAAAATGACCTCAGTGTCCCCGGTGTGGCTTCAGCTCCACCGACGAGGACCTGAAACCTTTGACGTTACGGGACTCCACGATCATGACCCAGGTAGGGTCATCACTCAAAGTTAAATCTTTATCACTTATTAAGTATTAAAACAACTGACTAATGTACATGAACTAACAGGAATTTATGTCTTTCCAGGATGGGTCAAGGCTGTACGCAAGGCTAACAAAAAAGTCAGGATGGGTGAGTTGATGCAAATCTGTGTTGGACACACTCGGATCTGTTAATGTGGTTTCATGTGACATGTGTCATTTGTTCCATCTGCACCATTATCTTTGCCCCCAGTGCCTCGGCTATTATTTGATGGCTGGTCTTACCAGGACTACATGAGCGTGCTGGGAAGTGAGGATGAGATAGAAGAGCTGGGGAGCGAGCTGGTGGATGTTGCAAAGGTGAGTTCATTCTTGTGTTCAGCTTTAACATCCTTGCAGCAGAGTACAGCGTTTGTTCAGCTTGTCTAATGAGGCTGTGCCCCTGCAGACTGAAGGTTTTGATGGTTTCACATTGGAGCTATGGAGCCAGCTGGGAGGTAACAAAAGAAAGTGAGTTATTCGGTCAACACGTACTCTGGTCATTTGTTTGTCTACTTACATAGTGTCCACCGCCAAAAATGACTACACATAATCTTTTCCAAAAGGGAACTGGTGCATTTGGTGAAACACATATGTGAGACTTTGAAGGCTAAGAGATTAGACTGCATTCTTGTCATTCCACCTGCTGTGACAAGGTGAATATAAACAGTGCACTTCGAGCCACTGTAAATACAAAAAAATATCAATGAAATGTGTGCTAACTGCCCTTTATCTTCTATACCACTTTGTCACAATCAGTACGGGGCAGCCAGGCTTGTTCGGCAGGGAGGAGTTCGAGCAGTTGGCCCCGGTAGTTGATGGATTCAGCCTCATGACATATGACTACTCCAGCGGTCCCAGGTGAGGATCACAGATGTCCATAGACTAACAGTGGTAGTTTTCAGTGGCGAGATTACCTGAAAAACTGATTGTAGCAACAGGATTCACGCAAAGATGTCTGAGTTATGTCTGCATGTTTTTTTGTTTTTAGATCAGGTCCAAGCTCTCCCCTGCCCTGGGTGCGAGACTGTGTTCTCCAGCTTGCACCCAGCACTCAGTGGAGGCAAAAGCTCCTGCTTGGACTCAATTTGTATGGTCTAGATTTTGCAAACCAGGGAACAGAGCCAATCCTGGGAGGAAGGTATCGCAATACTGCCACTACTGCCGGCTTTATTTACATTTTAGCAATTACACGTCACAAGTTAGACAATTAAAAAAAAAAATAGTTTAAATTGAAAGGAAATTGAAATTAAACTCTGATTGTTGTTACAGTAAAAAGATTCAGTTGTAGGTTTTTTTAGGTCCTACCACTTATATTTGATTTTCTTTCATAGGTACATTGAAATTTTGCGTGAACACAGGCCAAAACTTCTCTGGGATGAATATTCCGCAGAGCATTATTTCAGTTATAAGAGGTAATAGTATAGTAATTTAAACAATTTGAACAAATATTTGCCTACAAAAGCATCTTTAACAACTTAATCTGTACTGTTTTGTTTCAGGAACAATGCAAAGCATGTGGTTTACTACCCATCACTGAAGGTAAAACAAAAATTTGTCTTGTAGTTTAACACAGTGGCGACATTAAAGACTGAGAGATTAAGATACTATTTTATTTCATTTATTTTACAGTCAATCTACATGAGAATCTCCTTAGCCACTGAACTGGGAACAGGAATTTCCTTATGGGAATTGGGACAAGGACTGGATTATTTCTATGATCTCCTATGAGAGCTGGACTTGTTAGTAAAGACTGTGGATGTCTGATCATCAGCACATGGATTTTTTCCCTCAGTGTCTGCAGGTTTTTTTCCTCTCTCTGAACCACTGACATGAACTCTGCAATGAGGCATTGAGGGTTTAGTTACTCAGCTTGTTTGAGAGTCAGTGTTGGGAAATCTTGTCTTCATGAATGAAACTGGGATTTGGTGATTTAAAAGACACAAAAAACACACAATAGGTACTTCAGTATATTTGTTCCTTTTCATTGATGATATGGTGAAAAACAAATGACATCTTGTACAGTTCAGTCATAGTACAGTAACACATGTTCATTCAACAGTACAAGGCACATGATCGACAGTCTGGATACAATTTAAGTGAGGGGTTATATTCTTGTTTGGAGGTTTTCATCCGCAGCCTCATCTTAGTATGAATCCAGAACTTTTCAGCTGCATCACACAGTCCTAATTCTTATCTCTCTCAATTTTCAAATCAAGACATTTGATTGTATGACTTTTATTAAGTTTATAATAACATCATCAACAACTAATGAGGCTGTATTTACAATTTTGCCAAAAACCTGTTCTGACCCAGCATCTTTCAAAATTTGTTGATGGATGTTTGTTTAATTACATGAATATAAATATGAAAAGACTAAGCTGTTCGAGTGGTTTCTAAAACGTTTCTATTTTTCCTTACTACACAGCAGGATTAGATTATTTACAGCCAGCGAGGTTGACTGCATATTCTGCCCAGTTATTAAGTGTCTGTCTACAACGACGTGCACGGCATCTTCTTGACTTGCTAGAAAACAAAGGGGCAAACATGAGAAAGTTTAGAAACTAAAGTATTTGCCACTAACTTAATACCTGTGATCTGCAGGTCATCTCACCTGTGTATGATCCACCACTGTCTTTCACAAAGTCTTCAACAATCAAGGGCAGGTTGGCAAAGTCAGGCCTCCGCACCAGTTCAAACACTGATGGCTACAGAAGCAGTAATTGTTAATCGGTACACTGAACACTAAACTGCCTTCATGTACATTTGAGAGAAACTAACCCCTGTCAAACTGTAGCCACTGAAGATCCAACTCTGTCCCTCGGTGGCACAACACAGAGCCGACACCCCTTGTCCCACTGCACAAACTGGCTCTGAGCAGAGGAAAAACAGTCTGTATGTATGTCTTCTACAAGACACACACAGAGGACATATACTCCAAATATCAGCATCACACTCACTTTTTTGAGAGATGAAGTGCGTAAGAATGCGGTGCAGAGAACCGCTGTGTGCCAGGTCATTCGGTGCTCCAGGACAGTCCGGGATTAGCAGCGCCTGGTATCGAGCTCCTGCAAAGGGTCATTGTGACACAACTTAAAAGATTCCAACAGCAACAGAAATGTAAACAGCTAAATGACAACGAAATAAATATTCTCACCATCGATGGACTCAAGTTTGGCAGGCGCTGCGTAAGGTTTCACATTGAATTCCTGCACCCATCTGGTGGTGCTTTCATCTATGTCAACAAAGTCTATAGACTTCCCCTGTGGTTCAAAGAAACACTTAGTCCAATCGCTAATGTCAATACAGATTATGATGTGTAACGTTCACCTAGTGTTGACTACACCGGGTGGAAAAACGTAAGGTTTAATATGTCCCGTTTTCAATAGCAAGTTGAATCTTAAAATGTCCATGATCTCACAGTAGTCTACAGTCTATCTGATATGTTAAAATATCTACCCAAGGTGAAACCACTGTTTACAATACAATATTTCTACAGATTACATTCCAGTAACAAGATAATAGACATGTCTAAACAATTCTATTGTCTTTGACACAGTCCTGAAAATATCAGCTTTAGTCATAAGTTGTACTCGTAGTAACATTTTAAGTTCAGCAGTTTCGGCTGATGCTCGCTTGCTCACAGGATGAGCCACCAGTCGGAAAGAAGAGTTTTGACACTAAGTAGCTCATTAAAGTAGGACAATTAAAAATAGATGTTCGTGTGTTCTTAAATATGACTATAAATAAGGCATCTTAGACTATCTAGTGGGGTGATTTTTTCTAAGCACATCAGTTCTGCTGGTTGTTCAGATGGCAACAAAGTCTATAGACTTCCCCTGTGGTTCAAAGAAAACTAGTTCTATAAAAAGCCTGCTGGATACCGGATGCTGATACCACATAACTGCAACATCCACAGTTTGGCTCTCAGAATGTCACACCTCTCCCTACATCCGCATTTACTGTTTGTCACTACTACTGCCATTACAGAAAAGGGGAAAAATAGCCTCTCTCTCTCTCTCTCTATATATATATATATAAGTATATTTAAAGTACTGGTAGGCTTTTATGATATCTAAATGACTACAAATACCTACATTTACTACTGCATAAGTTTTAGCTGGGTACACTTAATTAACTGAGAGCAGAGATAAATAATGTTGTTAGATATTTATTAGACAGAATGAGATGCCTAACTTTACAGCATATTTATTCCACTGGTATCTCAGCCTGCTGTGTCACAGGCTGAACTACTATATCTGTATATTATATATCTGTAAAAATATGTGCTGTTCGCTTGTCAGCGATTTAAAAACATACCCCAGGTGTGGCTGTCTGCAGGTTAAACGCTGAGGTACAAAGACTGAAGGACTGATGGAAAGACTTTGCTGACACACCTGAATGAACGAAACACACCGGTTTAAACATTACGGAGAGACATTTGCAACATAAAAATCGATACTGACTGTTAAGTTAGCCAGTGATGCTGTTTAACCACAATTAATATGTAAAGATTAAATTAACAACTACGCTCTAATGTTTATAGTCTTTCTGTGGTACTCTCATTATGTTGCTGTTTCTCACCATTAAACTCACAATAAAACATGCACACAACCGCTTCCTTTAACACTTAATTAACCGGCGATAACTTAAAACCCCAGAAGGTCGTTTTTATTCACCTCCTGTTGTTCTGATTACACGTTCAGAATAAAAAGGAAACCCTCTAATCATCTGGATAAAAACATATTTCGTCCACTGCAAGAATACAATGATTTTTTTTATTTCCCCACTAAGTTTCGACCTTAGGTCAAGTAGCCGCAGGCGCCATTTTTGTTTTCATTCGGAACCAGAGTCGATACATGGGAAACGAGTTAAAATCGTTGTTATCGTGAATTAGATTCAATATTTCAACATCCAGATTGTTAAAAGAGTGTCATGAGATTAGAGACATACCTTCAGAATAAGAGTGAGTGACTAAAATTACATTATCTGTGTTTCAAACATCGATGGTTAAATAACCTTCAAGGAAACCGATGCTTTATGTTACCTACTAATGATGTGATGATAATTGGGGCTAATGACAGATCGGCTGTTACAAGTTACTGGACCCACCTTGTGGAGATGCACTCGCAACTATTAAGCAGGTTGGCTTTGCAGACATTTCGTCAACGTTTATGTTTCATCCAAATGAAATAGTTTAAAAGGAGTAAGAAGATAAACGTCAGCGAAATCGTGAAGACGAAATAACGTTACGCGAGGAGGAAGTACTGTCACCTGACAACAACATCCGCTCAGATAATTTCAGAATAAAAACGCTACATGTGAAAGGTAATAGTCTGTGGTCACTGGGTGAAAAAACTGCAGGCATTTTTATTGAAGTTTCTACAAATACGTATTGTCTATACTATTTTTTAAATTATATTTGCTTAACAATGTGTGGCACGTTGATAACATAAAATGAAAATAGTACACGTTTTTCAAAATTGTACTTGTACAGTACTTGAGTAAATGTACTTACTTACTTAACACTTCTGTTTTGATTACAAATTCATCCACACATCATTAATACAGAAGGGAAGCATGCACTGCAGAAAAAGAAAAGCGCTGTCCAGCAGCACTATAATATAACTAGTGTTTGTATTTTTTTAAATCCTCATAATGTGAGGTGAACTTCATAACATTCAGACTTGTGTAAATAATTGGGAAAATTTAAATATTTTAACCAAGCTTTTCTAAAAATAATGGTGTGACACATTTTATGATATTCTAGAAAGTCCGAAATCAGTATAAATCCTTTTTCAAATTTCGATAAAGGCAGCAGGTAAACATCATCCCCACAAGCTGAAAGAAAAAAGACACGAGGAGCTTGTTAGTTTGACACTGCACACATAAGAACCATTGTTCACAGTTCAGCTGCTGGTTTGTTTCATGTGGATGATATTTTAAGTAGATGTTTATTTTACCTGGAGAAATGCAATCCCAATGCCCACTGCACCAAGAATATACAGCTGGCTCAGAATGAAATCTTCTAATTTCATAATGCAGCCTCCCTGTGAGTGTGAGAAATTACAATCTTACTATAATGTAACATTTACCCAGAGCCAAATGCACAGCTCCACCCACCTCCACCTTATAGATATTGGAGGGATGGTCCCTGTAGCCACAGAGCTCACTGGGAGTTTTACAGCAGCTATCAGGAACAAGCCGCTTATTGTCTGCATCCTGGATCCACACACTGTCTCTCCAGTCTGAGAAGTTGTAACTGCCACAACACTTAAACTGAGAAGGAGCCAGTAAGGAAGAAAAAGAAGGAAAAAATGAGGTGGATGACAATGAATGAGCTACAGGCTAAAATGCTAGTAATTTCACATTCAACTTTCTCTAATAAAACTGACACTCAAAACTGAATTGTTTCACTTCCACACCTCCTGCTGAAGTTTGTCCACAGCATGTGTGACACTCTCCTCCCCAGGTTGGTGGTATTTCTGCTGCATGGTCTCCTTCAGGTTCTGTCTGAGCTCCTCATCCAGCTGTGAGACAGAAGAAGCACTTCAGAGATTCCTCAGGCAAAAGGTCAGTCATTTGTGTTAGCTGCAAATGAACTAAATCTCCTCCCATTAATAGAAATAGCCCATTAGACAGGTTTCTACCTGTGCACTGCCCATACATTAATCATATAAGTCTATATGAACACAAATCCTCTGACACCTTATTTAGATTCATTTGCTAATATAAATAGTTTTGTTGCTTGACTCAAAATGCAGAGTGGAAAATACCATCATATATCAATCTGTTAGGAAAACAGTTTGATATAAAATGGAAACAGATGCCAGCAGATTACCTGGTAGCAGAAAGGGAAACACTGGATACAGAAAAAAGGGGAGGAGAAAGAGAGGTGTGAGAAGGATAGAACATCTGGACAAATAAACAACATGCACAAAGAGGCATGCACGACAGACGGTGCAGCAACCCCGTATGTTACAGGGTGATAAAAGAAAGATGAAGAACAGAAAACTGTGTTTTAAATCAGGGTTGGTATTGTGGACAAATACACATAAAATACAATCAGAAGGGGATAAAATGTTGCAGTGAGTTGTAAATAAACTTTAGCAAACAAACAAGTAAAAACAACCTGCAATCAGCTCGTCATTTCATATTTAAACTGAAAATTACATTATATTGAATTATTATTATACAAACCAAAGGAAAAACACTTAACCTCTTGGTAGTTTACGTAGGCCAGCACACCAGCAATGATTTCCAGCAGGAAAATACAGAGCAATAAGATCAAATACTGCAAAAATAAGCAAATAAAAAAAATAAGTTGAAAAAATACATATTCCCGCATTTTCAAGTGGTCTTTCAGTACATTTCTGTGCTAAAACAGGATGAACTCTAACTTTAAAATATTACACACTGAATCTACTGCACAACACAAACTGAAATAAAGTTGTTCTCTAAAGAACAACTAAACAGTGAGAAAGGAAGTGATTTGTTACAATTGTTCTGGTGAATATGGAAATAAACATAACGTCACAGAGCTTGTACAGTTTTGCTTCTGTATTATATCTTCTCACTGCGTCTGTCTGTCTCTCCCACACACACTCTTCCGTCCAAGCAGCCGTTTGTGATGCCCGTCATTCCTCTGGCATGAGCCGCGCTCTAAATCTGACCTCTTAAAGACACACTCCGCATGACTTTGTCTGTTATATCTGACAGTCATGACTTTCTAACATTATGAGCTGCACTGAATGCAGACAGGCGAGACAGAAGGTCACCGAGGATTAACTTTCAGTGTACACAGAACCAGGCCATGTTATGTGTGCTTCAACAGGAACTTAAAGTGTCTTTCTATAGTTTCTGGTTATATAATTAAATTGGGTTAACACTTTGTTGGACTGAAGTAAAATAAACTGGGTTAGATTAAATCTCTGTTGTAGAGCATTGTAGAGTTTTGCGTGACTCGTACACCTCACCACAATCAACAGACTCTTCATCTCCTTCAGGGTGGCACAGCATCCGATTATCCCAGTCACTATCACAATGACTCCAGCAGCTATCAGGATGTAAGCTGAGGCTGAGTAGAAGTTGGAGTTCAGTAAACTGATGTAGTCGCTCTTTTCCACCAGAGTCCACACGCCCACTGCCAGCACGGCTCCCCCTGCAAGCTGAACGAATGTACTGTTATGAGCTCAGTTCAAGCCAGGTGCTCCTACTGTATCAAGACTGTATCACAACATTTTTGGTAATATAAATTAACTCTTATTTATAAATTATCTCTTAAAATGTAATAGTGATGCAACCAAGGCAACGCTGTTACTTTCACTGTCAGCCTCATGAGACATGCAGCTCAACCTGTTTCAACTATCTGATGGAGCATAAATCACTAAATCAGTTTCATATCTGAGAGTGGAAATGTACCCAGAACTGAACTGATAGTCTACCTGTATAACCTAAAGGAAATGGAAGTAGTAAATGAAAATGTAATAACTGTAACAACTAAATGGTATTGCAAATGTAGTTGTTATTGTATGATATTTATATGTATTTATGCAGAACATATGTAAAGAATTACATAAACTGTGTATTATTACTATAAGTGGAGTTGGGATTTTCACACAATCCCAAAATTGATTAACAGACGTTTTTGTTTTCTCATTTTCTGTCTACATCTCAGCACTGGTTAACTTACCCAGAAAAGAATATTGAAGAGAAAAAGTAGATATTTTAGACAAATCACCCCACATGTGTGACCTTTTTCACGTCGAGCCTCCATTCTGAAATAAAAAAAAAAGATTTTAGTGCACTTTAGTACATTAACACCACCAACTGAGATTTTTTCTTGGTGAACCGTTAAATTTAGAGAACGAACAAAAGAGCTAAGAACAGCTTTAAGTCTGCTTTATACTATACCTGAGATTATTATCTCATAGGTTTCTGTTTCTGTACTTGTACTGACAACAAGATAAAGCCTATTAGTGAGGCCAGTACGTTGTAGTATACATATCAAAATTTCCTCTTTCAAGCTGCTTTAGTTCCACCTTTAGCATGAAAAGTTGATTTATAGAAAGAGAGTACAAATCAAATATGTTGTGGCATAACATACTTAACAACTTGTGTCACGTGTCGTCATGCAGAGAGATATGCATGTCACCCATCACGGAAACTTAACCTGATCTTCCCTCACTCCAGTGACATTTAGCTCTTTAATTTAGGTATTTTCTAAGTTTGTTTTTTTAGTCACAACACAAGTTAAACGTTCACCTGCTTATACTTGAGGAAAAGTTGTGACTCTGAGCATCATGACATATGGTGATTTTTACAATTCAGGTGTCAGTGAAATAATGAAATGGCAAATAAACAATAGATATAATATTACAATAGAAAATAACCAATATGAATATTCTGTTTTAGGTGTAAGACAAAATACTCTGCATGTGATTGTTGAGCAAAAACAGTTTCCTAACAGTTATATTCAGAGTTATTTTTAACTCATTGTGTCATGGAAAAACTCCCCCCCCCCTTTCCACTGAGACCAAAATACTCATACCTGATTTTAGATGTTGGGCCCAGAAGGATGTAGATTATTGAGGTAGCGTCTTCCAAACGTCCACTAACCCCAGTGTCAAAGTACTGCTGTCTTTGAAGGTTAACTACAACAGTGTAAGTTCTCAGTTGACACGCAGACCCAAGCTTCCCACCCTCCTACCCGAGAGTCTGTCCTCTTTTGGCAGATCTCCCCTCTACAAGCTATATAGAGTACATGTCTGCCCCCAGCTGGTTTCTCACACACATCAACACAAAATATAAATGCGTAGGTCATGAGAGTAAGACTTAGAAATAGACTAAGACAACATGAGAATCATCAAAATATATATTTTATTATGTTATAACACAGGTGACACAGTGATGTCGCTATTAAAGCGGGTAGGCCAGGTGTCTTTCTGTGTGCAGGTTCTCTCCGGGTGCTCCGGCTTCCTCCCACCGTCCAAAGACATGCATGTTAGGTTAACTGACACTAAATCGCCCATAGGTGTAAATGGTCGTTTGTCTCTATATGTCAGCCATGTGATAAACCAGCGACCCTTATGAGGACAAGCAGTTAGGATAATGGATAAATGGATGGATTTTATAACATAAGCAAATATTGCACATACTGTTTAGTAAACTTCTTCACAGAAAATGACACTTTTTGTATAGTCAAATGAAATAAATGATACTGTAACTGTGAGTGCGGGATTCAGTATTTCCCTTGAGTTCATTCAACTGTCCCAACAAAAAAAATATACTGTTAATCCCTCTGATTCATGTTGAGGACTTTTTAAGTAAACTCGCCTTTCAAACATTTTTTTTGTTTGTTTATGTGCAGCAGCGTCTCTTAGCCGTGTCCTCTGTCAGTAGGAGAGCATCTTCACATTGTCGATCATGCTGGGTGACCAACATCCTGAAATTAAGGAAATTATAACATTAATGTGAAGACGAAACCTCAGTGTTTGAGAACAGAAGTTAGTTTGCTGTTAACACCACTAATCCTCCTGCACTTCCTCATCTGTTTATGGCAAAATTAGATAAACTCAAAGCTGTTGCCAGGTTATTAGTTTGACCACATATACATTAATATTGTTCTAAATATGAGAAAAAGTGCTGAAATAATACTGATTAGTCCATCAATTTAAGTGAATTATTTAAAAGTATTAGTGATGAACTGCTGATTTCACTGTTTAACTGTTTACCACCATATGACTGTAAAAAGAATATCTTTTTTTTTTTTTTTTTTGCTGCTGATCAGACAGAACAAGTCATCTGAAGATATCACTTAGCTCTGGGAAATTGGCATGTGCAATTTTTTCCAACAACTGTTAAAACAACAAACTGTAGCCTCAAAAATAAACAAAGTTAAATCAACAATCTCTTCCACTAATGATAATAACATTCTGCTCGCTGCCGTACAATATACACCTATGTTAAGTAAAGAAATATGATGCCATACTCAGCCAGGTGAGTCATCAGATCCTGCACGTTACATCCAGTCTTGGCACTGCACTCATAAAACACAGCCTGGTACTGCTGTGTAAACCAGGAAACATTAGATTTTTTTATGTGAAAGATTTTAGCATCATGAGAAACCCACTGTATTAATTATAAATATTTTAAATATTTAAATGTGCCTCACATCTGCCAGCCTCTGCCCCTCCCCGGTAGTCACTTTTCTGCAGTCACTGTCTACCAGGTCCAGCTTGTTCCCCAGCAGCATTAACACTGCACCTTTACACATCTTCTCCTGGGACAAACGTACAAAAGGTTACAGTAAAAAATATATGAAGTGAATACACCAATGGGGATAAATAACTATTATTATTACTATTACATTAATACCAGATTTAAAAAAAACTTTCAGAGTCTAAATCAAACCGAAATCATTCAGACGTCACTGGTGTCTGAGATTGTTGCTGTGCTGCACTCTCAATTACCTGCGTTTGTATTCAAATGGAGACAAACTGTTTTTGCATGTTTTTACATCTCTACCAGCTCACCTTCACTGAGGCCACCCATCCTCTCACATCAGTGAAAGAAGTGGAGTCAGTTATGTCATACATGGCGAGTATACCATCTGCTTTACGGTAGTACTGCTCAGTGATGCTTCGAAACCTGAACACACATTAGAGAAAGCAATAAAAAAAAAAAAAAAAACAGCAAGAAGAATCACGTTTTAATGCAGTAAGCTGTTCCCTGACCTCTCCTGTCCTGCAGTGTCCCAAAGCTGCAAGGTGATTGGGGTGGAGCCCAGAGTTAAAGTCTTCATCTGGTAGTCTATACCTAGAACAAACAAAGGCCCCCCAGTTTCATACTTATATGTACAGAGGGACTAATCATTGTGAAGGAGTAATAAAAACAGAACATCTTACCAACAGTAGCACTCATTCTACTGTAGAAACTTCTCGTGCAGTAGTGCTGGATGAAGGAGCTCTTAC
The DNA here is from genome assembly GCA_034779795.1 of Ctenopoma multispine. Classification (NCBI taxonomy): domain Eukaryota; kingdom Metazoa; phylum Chordata; class Actinopteri; order Anabantiformes; family Anabantidae; genus Ctenopoma; species Ctenopoma multispine. The sequence goes on from JAUYWH010000024.1 coordinate 14,441,860, forward strand.
CCACCCCTGAATTACCCAGGAATACCACCTTGAACACGCGCTGAGGACTGACAATTTTGCTCTAAAAGTTACGTGAGGGAACCAAATGTACAGTGTGGTTAAATGTAGTATGCATTCGTTTCCCTGCCTTTATGGGGGAACACATTTTCGCCAAAAGAATCTATGCTCAGTTGCTGCTGACTACGAACTGATCAAAACACATCTGGTTCACCGTGCCCTTTCACTGTATTAAATTCATATTTTTAAGATAGATTGTGAATATTTTTAGATTATTGTTTTCCCTACCTGAGTTTGTGTGTGTTCAACATTTTCACACCTGACTCTACATGATGGTTGGTGTCTCTTGGATGAACCTGTCACCTCTTTGTCCTGCTCCAACTCATCAGATGAGCTCAGCTGTCTTCAGAATCAATGGATACACAAAATTAGTAGCTTCCTCGGGCAGTCTGCAAAGTTCATAACTATAATATTAGATACAGTTTGTCATACAAACCTTTTCAGTGGCTTGTCTTGCAGTAAGTAGTTACCTATGACTGACCCTTTCTTCTGCAAAGTCTTTGTGACATTTGGATTCTAAAAAGGTTTTTGTGGAAAGTAAGGCAGAGGAAATGAGCACTATTAAGTTTTTTACAGCGTTTAATGTACTTCTCTAATCTTAAATATATGGTAGGTACAGTATCATAGGAACATCAATGCATCAACACTGTCTTCTCTGAAGTTAAACTATTTACACAGGATGATTATTAGTTATATACATTTACAAAGCAGCATTCAGTCCAATAATGAAATTTATTCTGGAGCAAAGTCATTTATCAACATAATCATTTAACATTAAATACATGTACTTGATTATAAATTATACGGGAATGTGTTTATTATATAACAATATAATAACATAATATATATAAACATATAATGACGTAATAATAATGTTTTTTATGTTATTATCCGATCAGCGCCTTGAATAAATGCCTTGTGTTCTTTGTCAGATTGTTTTTTCAATAACCCAAATATATGATTAAGAGACACTCAAAACTCAAATCCAAAAACAGGTATAATTAATAGTTTTGCAAAAATGCCAATTAATGATTTTCTTAAGAATGGGAATGGCGGGGATGAAGGGGACTACGCTAAGAGATTACTACTCCTTTGTGAATAGTGATAAATAGAGCTATGTACATATTGTATATGTGTATCATTAATAAACATTAACACTTTTCTTCCTGACACAGGACAAAATAAATATATTTTCAGCAAAATCCTTCAGTTCAATAACCACATCTACAGAAGAACAACACTGCTGACACAAGTTGAATTAATCAATTACTAAACAATAACAGTTGCCCATATAAATAATTATTGTCCCGGGGGTAGAATAAAGCATGAAGCCATTCCAGGACTTAGCTTAGGGTGGATACATCTGCTGTGTCCATGGGGTACAAAGGTCTTCACTGAGGTAATAAGTTAATGGCAGAGCAGAGAGGACAGAGCGTCTGTGACTAACCCTCTTCTGAGACTGTTGGGCATCTTTTTCATCTCGCAGCCTTTTGTTCATATCCCTGACACACAAAGAGATAATCATTTGGAGCCATTCTCACTTTGATCTATTTTACATTTGATTGATGTAAAAATTAATGTTATGAAATTTCTTTTCTTTTTCTTCTTGGCCAAAAAAAACTCACTGAAACAGAAGTAGCTGTTCAGACCTACCTCAGTAGCTCCAGTTGTCTCAAAAGACTTTCCTTCTCTTTCTGCATATTCCTGGACACCTTCATCACATTTCTACAGGGGAGCAAACAACAAATGCATGGTTATATTCTATACTTTTTTATTTTAAGTAAGTTTTTTTTCTCATAGACCTCCATTTGGCAACTTGCATTTCAAAGAACATGACATTGTTGTTCATTATGAGTCAATCACACATTGATTCACCATCCCCATAAACAAAACAAATACATACGAATATTAAATACTCACTAATCCATGGCAAAACAAAAAAACAATTTGAAATTAAACTACACTGCTGCTGCTGCTTAGTGAGGAAACACTTAATCGTCAAAGTATAACAACAAGTCAGTTAAATCAATTGAAATATATGATGTTATGCATCCAAACCAGCACAGACTGCCCGGGAGCTCACTGATGCCCTGATCCAGAAGTTATGCCTGTGTTTTATTTAAGCTTACATTTGCCGGTAACTTTTTCCTGCTTTTGAAAAAGTTTTCACTTTCTGTATCTGCCTGTAGTAGGTTTGACTGAACTAGATCACTTCTATGTTGCAACTAGTAAAACCATAACTTCCCATACTACAAGAAGAGAGTTTTCATGATTGGATTTCTGATTTTACACTGGATGTATTCATGCAGCTACTCATCTTATTATTCCTTCACCTCTGTTTGTCCACTTGTTCCTGGGCAGCATTGAGCTGTAGCAGGCTGAGCTGGGCCACTGTCGCCTGCAGCTGTTCTTTGCTGCTCTCCACCTGCTCCTGTAACTGGATGTTGAGGTGCCGCAGCTGCTGGTTTTGCTCCTTGATGTTTATCTGCTCGTAGCTCAGCTGCCTGATTCTGGTCTCCAGCTTAGGACAAAGACAGGTCCTGTTTGTTTACTGGTTAAACTATGGCACGACTTCTAAACAGTAGTACAATTAAGATGCCTACCTCTTTCTGTTTGTTCAGTACATTCTCCAGCTCTAGCTCCCGCGACTTCAGTTCCTCCTCAAGTTGTTGCCCTCGCTGCTTCTGTCTAATACTGTCCTTAATTTTACAATAAATTTATTAAATGCTATTATGACAATCAATATTACCAAATGGGACAAAATCTGGACTAAACAGCACATGTCTGTACCTGAGCCAGGCGTTTCTCTCTCTCTTCTCGGATTTGGTTCTCCATTTCTTCATATATGGAACGAACAACCTGATCATGTTCACTTTCCCGCCTAAAACACAGCAAACTAAAGTTGAATGAATGAACTTATAAAACCTGACTCAATCTGAATACATTTAGACTGGGCATAATTTATGTGTACTGCATTCAATGTGCAGACGACAGTGAGAGGAAACTGGACCTGTGTAGAGCTTGTTCCAGACTATCTCTTTCTCTGATTGAGTCCTGTAAGTGGGACACTGTGTGGACGAGGACACCTTCGAGGACACTCAGAAGTTCTGGTCTGTCTCTCTGGAGTTCACACCACAGAGAGCGGAGTTCCTGCTGACTGACACACAACAAACAACTGACTGAGGATACATAATGAAAACCCCACAACGTCACGTATTTGCAGTGTACGTGTTTATAAATATATATA
>JAUYWH010000024.1:14445534-14623597 GCA_034779795.1 Ctenopoma multispine
TATATATACAGTATTTACAGAATTTTTTATTTTTATTTTATTTTTATTAGAACAGTGTAGTGTAAAGTAACATACTCATTGAACAGTTTGTCAGCTCCTAACTCCATCAGTATGTTTACAAATCTGGCTGCTGCAGCATCCTGGGACCAGTCCACTTGGTCCATATCCTTTTCTTCTTCTTCTCGACTCAGCTCAGTTGTGTCCTCCAGTCCCACAAGTTCACCTGGAAGTTCAGGGACAAAGAACAAAACAGTGGAGTTAGTGGACGTGGAAGAGAACTGCATCTGAATGTACAATAGCTTTTCCTGTAGAACAAACGCTACACTCACCAAGTCCTGTGCTGAACTCAGCAGGAGTGAGGAATCCATTACTCTCTCGGTCCAGGCTTTCAAACACAGTTTCTAGTTGTTCAGGGGACAAAGGTAACTCCCCTTGTAGCCTCTGACCAGATGAAGACAGAAAGTTTAACAGTGTACAATTATCCTAAATGCTGTGCTTCTGTGACACTAGTTGCTTACCTGCATGTCCCGCTTTGTGATAAACCCTTTCCCTTCTTTGTCACACAGCACAAACAGCTCCTTGGCTGTGCCCATGGTCTCTAACTTGGGGCTTCCTGGCACCATCTCTCTGGGTGAAGCCAGCGGGCTGTGTACCCGGCCCGGCCTGGGGCTCCCTGCTGGCATCCCCCGGAGCCTAGGGCTGACCGGTATGGCTTCACCACGACCTTCACCCACCAGCACTTCACCATCATTCAGCCACTTGGACATTACTGCACTGTACAGAAGACACACATGTTGAGCTACTGTTTTGTCATTCAATGCTTCAATTTAGTCATCTGGGAATCATGACAAGTGATCTGATAGACAGCAAAATAATATCTATATATTGTATAAATATACTGAACAAAATGTCCTATTCATTTAATCAATGAGTTACAATTTATTTTATTACATTTTGGGTCTTCTCTCTCTCTCTGTGCCATAAGATACTGAGAGACGCTGGCCCAACAGGTCCTCCCTTGTCAAACATGAGGTACAGAACAAACTGAGCTGTGACTGTGCACATTATCTCCAGCTGCTGTGATCAGGTGTTGGACATGTCTGAGCTCAGTGTCATTTTGTAATGTCTGACATGACAATACATTAAGGAAGAACCTTTTACATATTTATATCCAACATTCCTGGGCACAAACTCCTGGCTTCATATCAATATATTATTTAGATGAGGAAAACTTTAATAAATTCAGTGCTGCCAGTAACTATTACTGTGCACCAGGATGTGTAGAGACTAAAAAGCAGGATGGTGTCATGTGAGAAGAGTTATTGTGTACTTGAAGGGGAGGGTGGATAGCTATGGCTTAGGAGATGCAAATAAAGCATTTGCAGTTGTTTGCATAGTCAGAACTACCACAACTGCAAACATATGACTCTAAAGAATGATGCAAATATGCCTCAGTATCTCTATGAACACTCATAAAACTGTGATTTATGATAAATAAAAGCATCATACATAATCAGCCTTTGGGCTAGGTCTATTACACAGGAGAAACGTACCAGGAAAAAAAACACAAATAGTTTAATTAAACTAGAATTAGAAATGTTATGAAATAGATTCAGAGCAAAGACATTTCAGACTAATGTGCTTCCTGAATAGGAAACAGTCTCAGCGTTGAATTAAATATTGCCTCTACCTCCTAAATCTTAAAAATGTGTACTGATAATGGAAAATAAAACATCTTGCTCACCATTTATGAAGACAAAATTTCCCTATAACCTGAGGTATGCTGCGATTTTAGATATGACACTAATAAACATTACATGTTAAGAAGTTTGTATATCAGAGTCCCACTTAGCCAACAACCGCGCCAAAGGTCAAATAAAGTTAAACACACCATTCAGCAAGATCGGTGTGTGGTGTTAGGTGGGGTGGTTCTCATAATTCAGAGAAAGTGACTTCAGGTTACTGCAGAGTTTACAACATGTAGCCTACAACAGTGTCACACTTTAAAATGTCACTTTCTGTAATAGTTGACAACATAAAACCATATTCAGCTTGACTGTACATTAACTCAACATAATATATATATGTATGTATGTATGTATGTCTGTATGTATATATATGTGTGTGTGTGTGTAGCGTCACCATGACAGCGTAACACAATGCTGTGTACGTTTACAAAAGTAGCAGATAGTATGGGAGTTAAATAAAGATTAGCGTTTTCAACTATGCCAAAAGTTGCACTCAAAGATACTTCGGTGATCTACAATGAATATATTGGTTTACACACGATCAATTTGAGGAAACCAAAACCAACGGAATGAAGCGATGTAGCTACACAAATAATTAAAGCAGCAACGACACACAGCATTGAGGTTAATATTAAAGCTGCAATAATATTTCTAAATCACTCCCGTTTCTACATTTAATATCAATTTGTTAAACTTATAGAAACTTTGACTACTCACCCGCGGTGTGCGGGACGCAGGTGTTCACTACCTTTGATCACCTCACACTAACTTAAACAAATACTGACTTCAGCCTCGCGGTGGCACTGACGTCCAGGTGGAACTGAACTTTACCGTAATGTTTAGTGTAGTCTGTGAATTAAAGGCGCACACATTTTATTCCATTGGTGAAGTAGGTCCATGAGAGGCAAACAGTTGTTGCTTGCTCCCAGCTGACCTCAGTGTGGAAACGTTTCCCGGATACTCTAAAAATGAAAAGGTATTTCTCTGTGCTAATTACTGATTAAACACACATTTAAAATAAATGAGGAATATAAACTAAAACAGTTAAGGTCTTACAATGCGAGTCCTTCAAGACAAGGTGGAGGGATCCGAAGATAGTGAATGAAGAATTGCTAGTACTGCACTTCAGTGGAGTGAATTTCTAACAGATGTCTGATTATTTAAATTATGTATGGGCCAACTTATGTGGTGAAAATCATTTTGAGTTTTCTTTGCCCATGTAAAACTTCTGGTTTGTTTTCCGCCATATTTTTACTATTTGTTTTCATTTCCACATACCGGCTACTTTTAGTAATATTAACAAAAAAAAACAAAAAAAACACCGGCAAACATTTAGGCTACCACAATATGTGTACTTTGAGCAACAAAGCATTCGATGAATTTTGTGAGACCCTATATGTCAGTTATTACGGTAACAAGTAACGTTACCATGGAATTTACGGAAATACATTATCGCTGGATGCTGTAGCGGGAAGCATTGTTTGTCGATAAAAGCAGGAATTTAAGACATTTTGTGGTCCTTGCTACCTCAAGGTGCTCATTTTAATTCTCCACGCGTTTATTTGGTAAGTAGGTGTTTTTGTGAAGTCTGCTTATACACAGCGACGCCGAACAGTCTGAAAACGTAGAAAACGTTTTTGGAGAGAGTTGTTCCTCGAAGTTAAAATCTGTGCTGTGCCAGTGCCAGCCAAGTGATTTGTGGTGAAAATAAATCAGCAGTAACTCAATTATCCGTCCTCAAGTTTGTCAGCTGATTAGGTGGATTAGATGTGTAAAAAGAAAGAAAGAGACAACGACGACACAACAAGAGACTGTGTCGGCGAAGGTAAAATTAATCTGTAATCCCAGCTTTGACCTTTCTATGCCTGTCTGTAATAGCCTGAGCATGTTGACCTTATATAGTTACCTTTAGTTAGTGCTAATGTAGCTGCCTGACAGATACGACTTGTTACATCAGCACGCTGGAGAAAGGTAAAATCAGAGTAAAGATAACAGACACAGTTACTGTTCTGAAAACCAGAGGTTTCAGATGATTTATTTTTCTATCAGACACTGCAACCAAGGTTTCTGGCATTTCATAGATTTTCTTTTCTTCCCCACAGGTAACGAGTTAGATGAGGAGCCTTTCCTCACAAAGATGTCAACATGCAGCGTGTGGAAAGATCAGAATCATTTCATGTGATATCTTGGACTGCTTGCAGTAATCAGTGTTTCTCTGGGGACAAACGGAACAGAGGAACTAACTGGAGGAAATAATACATAAGTCAGTAGAGTCTGTTTGCCTTTAGACCTCTGCAGTAAATTTGTGCCACTATCAGGTACTTGCATATTTGTTTGGTTACGAAAAACAGCCAGAGGAAACGAGGAGTATAGACTGTGACGCTTGGTGGTTTACAGGATCAGCTTCTGAAGATGCTGCAGACTGGTAACTACTCCCGGGTGCTGCTGGTCCAGCTCACACTGTTGGCCTATGACCTCTTCGTCAACTCCTTCAGTGAACTTCTGAGGGGAGCGCCTGTCACCCAGCTTGTGCTTTTCGTGTAAGTGACTGAACTACATGCTGAAAAGATCTGTTGATGTAACAACCAGTCTGACTCCAGATTACTTTTTGTTTTTTAAATAACACTTTATTCAAGTCATTTTAAAGTAATATATACTACATGATCATCTACACCCACTTAGCTGTTGTTTTAATAGTTTGTATCCTATTCACACATTCACCACAGTAATATGTGAGAAATGTTGAGCCTACATTTATATACATAACATTACAGCATCCAATGTGTTTTTGTGAAATATACTACATTAAAAACAAATAAACCAGTAAAACTGTTCTTCTTGCAGCATCCAAGACATTGCCATCTTGTTCAACATGATCATCATCCTGCTGATGATGTTCAACACCTACGTGTTCCAGGTTGGCCTGATGTCCCTGCTGCTGGAGAGATTCAGGGCTCTGCTGATATCCTCCGCTCTTTACTTGACCCTCAGCATCTGCTTTCACTGCTGGGTGTTGGTAAGCTCTGTCACAATCACACTTTGACATGCTTTTTGTGCAAAACTAATAAATTTGTATAAGATTTATGTTTTTATAACTGCAACTGCATGGTGTTGATCAATTGTACCTCATAATCATTTTCTTTTAACTAGAACCTTAGATGGCTTAATTCTAATCGTTTTGTATGGACAGATGGTCTTCAAGCTCTTTTTGTTTTCCAGAGAACAGGTAATTGCTGAATTATTTCAAAGTCACAGATTCTATCACAACAAACCTATTTTCTGTAGTCTGTTGTGACCTATTTTACATCTTCCTGTTGACAGCGGCAGTCTTGTATTACTACTTATACAAACGCACTGCAGAGTATATGGGAGACCCGAGGCTGTATCAGGACTCTCTGTGGCTGCGTGATGCCTTTACCAGAACTCGTCAATGAAGGAGGGACTTTTTTTCCTTTGAGAGAACTGAAGGGAACTGCCATAACAACACTGAACATCATCATCAGCTATTCAAAATTTTGGTTTGACACTTGTCAAGCATGACACACATAGAACAAAGCAGTGGACTGATGCTGAACACTCATGGGACTCATTAATAGGTAAAGTGGATGAAGTGAAGCCTCAACCACTGCTTGCGTTTACTGGCTTTTTGTAGCCAAGCAGGCAGCTGGTTAACAGGTTTACAGTGGCACATAAGCTAGCCATGGCATGTGTAGTATTGTATTAATCAGGATTGAGTCTTTTAATCTACGTGGCCTTCGTAAATCAATTTAAGTTGCAGACCAAATGCAATACTTAGAAGCTTTAGAAATGCCCATGGCATGTTTTATCCATGGTAATGTAAACATTGTAGAACTTTGTATGAATAGTTTTTTTGCTGAAAATTTTTTGTTCCACTGCAAAGAAAGAAACCAGCTGGTTTATTTTGCCTTATGTAAGACTAGTATGAAATGTTTACATGATTGTTTTATTAAGCCAATTTTCATGTAAATCCTGCTTTGTTTGAGCAGGATTCTTTGAATTGCATTCCTGTTGTTTTTTATTAAATAATCCTTCTCTAATCCCAGTCTAATCCTTCATCACTAGGGTAGTCAGTATTATCCTGGAGACAAGGTGAAACGGGCTGCTCTATTTTTAACACAAAGATTAATCAGGGATTGAGGTTTTAGGTTCCACTAGTGAAACACACCATAAATAGTCTTCAATGCATTGGTAACGTTGGAGGTCAAGTCTGATCTCAGTAAAACGTAACATTTGATGTAACGGGTATAATCTTTGGGAGCTTTGGATCATTGTAGACATGAAATAAAAGGGACACCAAAAGTTGTACAAATCCCCTTTACTTGTGAAAACAAAACCAGAGTTTGTATGATCCCAAAATATTGTCAGTGCAGTCCAATTAAATCCAAAATCCAGTCTGTGGTTTGTGTGATGTCCTACGTTCCACTGGAATGTATCATTCTCCTAAGTCAGTGACTTGAAACTGTAGGAAAAGCAAGAGGTAGTGGGAACACAATTAACTACAGAAATGTGTTTTAAAAAATAAAAACAGCCTTTGATACAATTTTAAACCTACCTTCATACATAGATGCCAACCCAGAGCAGTAAGAATAGCACACCGAAGCCCATGAAGAGTGAAGCTACAAGGGAGATCAGTAGCTCTTTGTAGACATCCCTTGTGTATTTTGTTGAAGTCACTTCATAGCTGATAAAAAGTTGAGGAAAGTACAAGCAATAGCCAAGGTCTAATGCCTCCTGCTTCACATACAAGTTTAGCTTATTATCCAACTGCCCATGTTTGTTTTACATTTACATAGAGTACAGGCCAAAAGTTAATTCAATGTGTTTTCTTTATTTTCATGACCATTTACATTGGTAGATTCTCACTGAAGGCATCAAAACTATGAATGAACACATATGGAGTTATGTGCTTAACAAAAAAAGGTGAAATAACGGAAAACATCTTTTATATTCTAGTTTCTTCAAAATAGCCACCCTTAATCCAAAAAAAGCCTTATTCTACACACATAATCAATGTAAAAAAAATTTCAAGCTTAAATTACAGCTGCTCTCAGTTTAGGGAAAAAAGCAAATGAAAGGAAGGAAAAAAAAACTGAAAAAGATAAACACACAAACACAAAATACTGAAAAAATACACCATATACACAATACAAAAAACTCAATATGAAAAAATACAATCGAAAGATGGAATAAATATATAAATATTAGTCTGGGCTTGAATGTAGTGCATGGAATGGAGGCTGATAACTTACATATGGCATAAATAATGATGAATATGATCATTTTCCTCAGTGCCCTTTACAAAGGAGGCTGGCGTTGTATAGTTTAAGGCAATGGATAAAAAGGATCTCCTGTGGTGCTCTGTGGAGCACTTGACATCATTCTCGGGCTAAACGTGCTCCTCTGTCCAGCCAGGACACTGGACAGGACTGAGAGAAGTTTGGACAGCATTCACCTTGCAGCTACAACACGTAGAGGGCCCAGCTCAACACCCATCACCCCCCCCGTGATTAATGTGTCCAGCCTGTTAGCGTCTACTACCTTGATGTTGCTGCCCCAGCACACCACAGCATATGAAGACTTACATTTGATCTTAGTTGCCTTTAAATAGTCTGATTTATTTCCATTAGCATGCAAGGTATTATGAACTATTTTATTTAATATGTCTTTGACAGTTTATCTATTATAATGTGTGTGTAGACACCTATCTACAAGTGGTCAACAAGCAGAGGTTAGTCTGTAAACTGTCATGTTGGATGTTTACAACTATCAACAGTAATGAATATATCAATCACCTACTCTGCCAAGGCACGATGACTGGTAACAATGTCACCATGTTACTAATCTATTATGATATTAATAATAATAATAATAGTAACAATAATAATAGCTGTAGCTGTAAAACAAAAAGAAATCAGTGCCTTTGCTTGTTTGGGTTTAGAGTTGTGTGTAAATCTAACTAATATCTAAACTAACTATTGCGGCTTGTAATGTTACAAGAGTCCAGTTCTCTGTGGTATGAACCATGTTAATGACGCAGAAGAAGCATTAAAAGGATACACAAAGAACCAGGCGGTGAAGAACATGCCGATGGCCAGCAGGACTACAGTGAGGTGGGGGAACACTGCCGGGTTCACCGGGCTAGTGTATCTGGTCATTGCCTCGAGTTCCTGCAAACACAAGCAGGTTAGACACATTGGAATACTCCACGACCTCGAAATCCAATTTTAATTTGGTATTTTAAGTTACACAGTCTCTAGCTTTTTATTAATGTTGCAGAGTAACGTGGTCGTTTCTGGCTTAGTTTACAGTGGCTACATCAGTGAAGCTAATGCTACTCTGCGAACCTAATTTGCACATACATAAACTACACAAAGCACAGGTTCACACAAGAAAAATGATAAATAAACTGCTAAAGTGTACATGTACCACTGTATATTGCGATCAGACATTTATAAACAACATAAAAAGAGTAACTGTACCATTTTATGATGAAGCGGAGCTCCTGTCAGTATAGTCCAAGATAAAAAGGCCACGTACTGACTAGCTCTTCCTGGTATATTCGTGACGTAGAGGATACGTCATCTTTATTATTAAGTGTACCCTCAATTTCGTCTTTCAGGCTTCTCTCGTTTACAGACCTCGCTCAGACTTCCAACGCTGGAGGAGTCTTAGTAAAAGTATTGTACTGTAAAAATACTCAATGTTAAGTAACCATGCATTTAAAATATTACTAAGGTAAAAATACGTAGGTATTATCTGTATGTAATTATAATCAGAATAATATAGAGAAAAGCAAGGGAACCTGCACCTTTTGTATTATTATTCTGTATTATTTAATAAAATTATCACAGATATTAGAAAGCTTTTATTGTCATTGCATCACTCTAATGTGTATGCATACAAAAAACAATGTACAGTATATACAAGTTCATACAATATAAAATATAAAAGATTAAAAAAATATAAAACTTAGGTAGAGAAAAGCAACTGCTGATATGTCATACTAATAACCTATCTATCTATCTATCTATCTATTGCAAAAAAGTAACCAAAAGTGCAATAGCATAAGGTGCAAAGGTGTATGGCACATGAGCTGGTATGTGGTGTATAGGTAGTTAGCACAGATTTACTTACTTAAACTATTTTTGTTTGTTTGATGTGCTGATGGCTGTCGGAGAGAAACTGGCTCTGTGATCTGGCTGTTCTGTAGCGTCTGCCTAAGCAGCATTTTACTGTTACACTGGTTGAGATGGAGCTAATTTTTAAAATTTTTTTGTAGAAGCCTACACCTAATAGTTATTTTCACTGTAGATTAATCTGGTGATTTATTTATTGGTTGAGCTTGAAAATAATGAGAAGGGCGCATCACAATTGCTCAAAGTTTTGTCAATCATTACTTTTGTAATTGTAATTATAAAAGTAATTAAAAGGAAATGCAGTAAATCCTCACATTTGAGAATCTGAAACCATTGAGGTTTTAGCAAGTTTTCAGGAAAATATTTTAAGCAGTTATCAATATAAATATTTATAATTTAAAGTAACAAAAAAAAAAACTATTATAAATAATTGTTGTAGTAAAGTAAGTACAGTAAAGTAAAGTAAAGTACTAAATTTGTAAAATATAAGGGAAGTAAATTTTCCCACTGTAATGCCGTACTTGTTTCCTGGCTGAAGCCTGCTCTTTAGGTGCATGGAACAATTGGTCACCTGGCAGACCAAATTCAGGAGTCACACTGTGCCACACTCCCTCGACAACATAAAACATGTAAGACCGCCATCTAGTGGACAAAAAGAGTTAGGGGGAAGGGAGTTAGGAAGGGAACAACAGTTCACTAATCAAACACAACAAATGTAATCACAAATTTATTTACTGCATGCATTCATAGTGTTACAGCATATTTTTTGACAAAAAGCTAAAGAAAAAAAGAATAAAATATGCTAAACATAAAAAGTAGTAATATCAAAGTACATGTGTTTAGCAAGTTTTATTGTTACAGCATTTTCTCTTAAATTGGTGCTAAAATTAGAAAAGTATTTGTGTGTATGTTTTTATGCTTATCAGTTCAATATCAATTTCTTGGCTCCAATAGCAAAAACGTTAAAATGTATTACTGATAATACAGAAACCAAAAATATTAACTATAAAAACAAAAACAAAAAACACATTAGATAAAAAGCATCAGTGGTACGAACAAAATTGAGCTATATAATTACATGAAATGTAGTTCTACCAGAGTATTTGAAACCAGCCTGGATAAAGCAAATGCAATTCATATATACAGTGCAAAAAGTGCCACAGTGGTTTCATTATGCTAGCTAGTGCATTATAAATAAGCTAAAAATAGTACACTATACCCACTTGTCATAGTAATTATACTGAAAAAACTGTGCAGTGTCTTCATATTTTCATAAATTTCATTGCCTTTTGTCTGATGGCTGTTTTCCTATATATTTAATATTGATTTTACATTTGAGACACACTATTGTGTTTTTCTTTCTGAATACAGATGAACAAAATATAAATTTAAAACACATTTTGACAACAAAAAGCATGGAGGTGAGAGTACATGAAAAATGCCTTTAAAACAATAAATGATAAGAGAGAGAAAAACATTGTACAATTAAAGTGTTAGGCTATCACTGCACATTCGAGAAAATTATTTAAAACATCCAGAGAAATTCATAAAAGAGTTGAATGTATAATGTCCAATTTTATCTTTGCAGTGTGCGTAAATAAATCCAACTCCACCTCAGCTTTATGATCATGACATTACATAAAAAGAATCTAAAGTGAAGCAGCATTTGAGTTGCATCTGTGCTGAAATGTAGGGTAATAATTTGGAGATATGATTGGGCATGCACCTGAAATGGCCATTTTCTGCTTTACCAACATTTTGTCCAGTGTGAACTATTCCAGTGTCTTCCTAAAATGCACATATTCATTTCCAGTTATTTGGTTACTCATCCAGTCTTATCTTGTCTTCCAGTGAATCTCATGAAATGGGCTCCTTCATTTAAGGCATGCGTGTGTTGTTGCATACATGTGTATAAAACTCTTACTGTATGTAGCAATTTGATATTTCATTCAGTGCTGCAGTGGAGATAAAAATACTGCACGGTTTTACACTCTCTGTAGTTTAGTCAAATGCTGCATGAGGAGACAGTAGACAGTCTAGTTAACTGTAGCAGCCTCAAACACAAAGCTCCACTTTAGAGCCCAAGATTTGCCAGTGTGCACTACTGAGGTATATTTTCACTGTGAGCTGCAACCATTCACTGAGGTCTTCAGCACAAGCCTATGATCTTCTCTCCAGTGTATAAAACTATTGATAAGTGTTTTTGTTGTTAGTTGGCACTGGTTCCAGTGTCGATACAGATTTGTAGTGTTAACAAAACTAAACAAATCTGTGCAGTATTATCTACAGTATCTTACCATGGGTTTCATTTAGAAACTTGAATTATGATAAAAAGTGATTATGGCTTATATTAAGTATGGAAGACAAAGTGGTCAGTAACAAAGTGAACTACAAACAAATTGATGTTACTTTCACAATAGCGGTTAACAGTGACACAAAACAGTTTTCAGGTTCAGTGACAGAAATAAAAAAAACAGTGTTTTGAACTCCAGTGACCACAGCAAAAAGACACATCTTAATGCATATACACAGGGAGGGAATGTAGTATATAATTTGTTCTGTATTAAATCTATTTAAAAATAATGTACAAGAATGAGACAAAACCTTCTTCCATCACAAAAGCATACAAAGGAGAAATGTGGGGTATTGTAAAGGCACTGAGACTCCTCGTCTTCCTCCTCACACACAGCTGCTTTGAATGAGAAAATGGTAGTCAAAATATGATGGGGTTTCTCCTTCAGTGGCACAACTCACTTCACTCTGTAAATGAAAAGCATATGGAGATAATAATCATCAATCAGTTCCACCCACTGACTTTATTTAAATTAAGTACCATAATAAATCACCCAAAGATCAGCAGAAAAACCACATAGCATCTACATTCCTCTTCATATTTTTGAGGGGATGTTTACTCACATTCAGGGAGACACGGAAATGATAAGTGATGTCCTGGAAAGATAACACAGGCATTGACCACAGGTGATGAGTCCCCTTAGATTATAAATATAAAGTTAGTAAAAGAGAAATTAACAATTTTGTAAAATTGACAAAAAGGAATATATGATTTGATTAACATATCTTTATGTACCTTTGTTGATGAACTCTGTTCACCATAGAGCACTGCCTCTGTGTGGTTGGGACATAAACGTCCCTTAGTGGCCCCACATTGTCGTACCCACATGGTCTGTGTGGACCTGCAACGAGTTAGTAATGTTTTGTATTTCTGTTATTCCCTAAAAAAATTCTAATAATTTTTTGAGAGTTACATGTAATAATGACATGATTTAGCTAACGTATTATATTATATAACTTATGATAGAGATAACAGCTTTTGTAGTAGCTGTTTGTGAGTTGAGTTTGAGAATTTGATTTATTGATTTATGGTGTAATTTCCTTAGAATCGTCCTAGGAAGACTATCAGGAATTTCCACACCCATAAAACATAGTTCTAACAGTACAGTTTGTGTAGTTCTGTAGATACTGTAATGTTACTCACGTCATGTGCAAAGTGATTTGTGAGATGGAGGAATTTCTTTTTCCGTGGAGTGATACTGTGTAACTAGAGTTGTTAACAAAGACAAAGGTATCATCAATATACATAGACATAAGTGAAAATAATTAAAAACAGGAATGTTGTCCCCATGCTTTTCCACTTTAGTGAATCTTATGCCATCCATGGGTGGGATGTGGGCACATATACAGCATTTTTACTTTGTAGTTTTGCTCATAGACCCGGTTCAAACTGTGTTGTGAAAAGTGTTAAAACATGCAGACAAGTGATAAATTAAAAGATAAACTAGATCAAGTGGTTGTAGAAACACAATTTGATACTTTTATACACAGTGATACATATTGCGTGATACATGTTGAGTGTGATCAGTATAAAAATTATATTAATGTGGTAAGACTTTTACAGTCACCACATCTCTGTGGTTAGACACTTTTTACATTTAATTTGTCTTGTATTATAAATACATAGTATATACCTGCAGCTCTTCGATGTTGCACAGTTTTGTGCAGGGATCTCTTGGTTCGTCTCCACAATACGTAGACTAGTCAGAAAAGGAGCTGACCTTCCTCCTGCAAAAGAAAGAAAAGCTGCAGTATGTGCAACCATGCCCATAGCATTCCTTTGTACAGTATGCAGACAAACTTTGTTTGCCGTTGTCAAACAAATGGCTTTACTGTGTTTGCATACTGCATATTATGTGTGTGAAGAAAGTGACGTGTCTGGGCCCAGTTTGTGGAGTTACCCTTTGTGTGTAGACTGCGTTGTCTACGTGGCACTGGCTGACCCCCAGGAAGACGATTGGTAGCTCCCACTCCATCCAGGTCTGAAGGTGCCGGTCTTTTGGACTTGGCAAAGTACAAAGGTGATGAAGTGTGACTCAGTCGGTTTCTACTGTGCAAATCCTTGTCCACTTGTCTGGATTTGCCCTTCTTATTAATAGTGCCCGATGTGGGAAATACGCTTCCCAAATCTAGACAAGAAACATAATTAGTCTGCGCTGAAGACAAATAAAAAATACAGGACATCATCTCATATTTGCATACTCACCTGGAGTGGATTGGTTGTTACTTGATGTCATAACTGTAGCTGATTGGTTGTTTATGGCAGTGGTTGAACAGCAAGCTGTGGCATTTGTGAGAGAAAAAGAGATATGAGAATAGACTACTCTGAGTGACCTTGTTTTCAATAAACAAGCTCATAGGTAACAGAAAGGTTTTATGCTACACATCATTTAGTTAGATTATCCACTGACCAGGTGCAGATGTGGTGGACAGTGAAGTAT
This sequence comes from Ctenopoma multispine, assembly GCA_034779795.1. Classification (NCBI taxonomy): domain Eukaryota; kingdom Metazoa; phylum Chordata; class Actinopteri; order Anabantiformes; family Anabantidae; genus Ctenopoma; species Ctenopoma multispine. The sequence goes on from JAUYWH010000024.1 coordinate 14,459,233, forward strand.
ACTGAGTGTCGCGTGCGGATCCCAATGCAGCTCTCGACCTGCACCAATCAGATGAGGTATCATAGGTCAAGACCATACGTTAGTTACAATAGCAATGTTCTTAAAGGTACATGATACATGACTCATGATTTATTTCAAAAAAGGACAAAAGAAATACCCTACTATGTAATCAAAAATAAGGCTGAAGGAGTAGATCAGAAAACAGAGCAAGTTGGAAGAAAGACACTGATAGCCTACCATGGGCAGACATGTGGACAAAAGGTAAAAGTGGCAGTGAAGATGGGCATCCAAGAGATGTAGAGAACACAGGATGGAATATAGCTACAGAGAGCAGGGACAGACATTATTATACTGGAGGATAGTAAAGAACAGAAGTGGAAAATCGATCATTTGCTTCACAACGCACAAACCACATACCCATCCTTCTCAGAGATGTCTCCTCTATGGTGAAGAGTCAGGACATAAAGGACAGACATGGAAATGACACTATAGGAGACAAATAAAGAACCAATATACCATCATCAGGTGATTGCTGCACACAGAGTAAGCTTGTTGTCCCATTCCTCCCTATACAAACACATTTCCCTCTTCTAACCTGAAGGCCATGACAATGACCAGTGCCAGGATGGTCCCCTGCATGAATCTCTGACTGATACAGCCTTGGTCCTGTGGTGAATTCTACAATTTAAAAACATATTACATGCATTAAAAGCTGTACATACTGCTATTTATTATCTTCTTTATCAAATACTTCAATCATAACCACAGACCTTGCTCCCAGGTTTGACTGTCTTCTTTTTGAATGGGCCGCTTCCTGTCCGGCTAAAATAACTCCCTGATTGGCTACATGGATAAGAAAAACAAAAGTAATTGTAAAAAATGTTCCACTCATATAAATTGCTCTGTATCAGCGTGTAACACCGACTCTGAAGATTTTTCTCATTGCTCTCACCTGACAGTTCCTCCACTCACGGTGCTCTTCATGCTGTCAAAACGACGCAGCTTGGCCAGTTTGCGGCTCCAGCGCTCCAGTTCGTCTATACGTGTCTCTAGGTTGTCTGTCAGCTTACACAGCTCCTTCACTGCCCCGACATTCTCCATGAAGATACGTTCCTTTGAAATTAGAAAGAGAGCTGTCAGTGTGTGTGGAAGTAATGTCTGTCTACACAGTATGTATATGTTTGTGTGTGTGCCTATTACCTTGTTGACAACTAACAGGTTAGGAATAGTTTCTCCATTGGAGCACACAACATCACCTCCTTCCTTGACCGCTTCAGGCAGGATTTGCTGAACTTCTTGAGCGATCACTCCTACAGAATGATAGAACAAGTAGTGCACATAGTGGTCACACTAATAGTTATGCATACTATACAGCAAAGGAAAACTCTTTACATTACATTAAAATGAAAACATGGTATATCATGTACAAAGATATGAGATGATGGCACTAAACATTTAAATCTGATCACAGGTTATTTATGAGGTTGTTACCAGTCTCTGCAGTGTTCTCTATGCCCACGGTGGCAGCAAACTCAGGCTTGTAATGATAATGGACCAGTCTCATCTGAGAAATCCGTTTCAAATTGTCTGTGGTGTCGACCTACACACAGGCAGAATGACAACGACATCCATGCAGATGGTATGAAAACACAATGTTCAAGTTGCAGATGCAAATGCTTGGATCAACTATAGTGAAAGACAAAACTCAGAGTTAAACTGCACAGTCAGAGCTGTGCTGAGTATGAGCTTTTGTATGATATGATTCATGATGACAAGCACACGGGGCACACAAACACACACTGACAGTGTGGAAACATGCACATACTCACACAGACACACACATACACACACCCATATACATACACACTGAGTGTCAGCCTGACCTCCTGGACATTTTCTTTGGCTCTGATGTCAGATGGATGTACCAAGGAGCCCATGACCTTCAGGTTGCCATGGACAACAAGGGCCTCATCTGGCCGGTCGGTGTTGATGCCGACTCTCCCGTGGTGGTAGACTGAGTCTGGCAGTTGGCCGCGTTGCCACAGTACCTCGTTGTCACTTTCAAACTGCCCTGGGTTGGATGCCTGTAAGAAAGAGACAATAAAGAATAGTTTAAAGAGGGAAATAAGCATGCTAAACATGCTAATCTGATTTCCCGCTGAGGACCACACTGACTGACCACATTATTAGTTACACCTGTATAATCTAATGAAATCCAGTGCAGCAGCACGGCCAAGAATTCTACTTTGAAAAAGTAATAATTTCTCAGTTTTTGTTGAAACTGTCAGATAATTTTACTAAATGTTTATTATTGAGGTCATAGTGAGTTGTGGACTGGAGTGCATTATATGATTTACGTGTTTCTAATGTCGTAGCCAGCCTATTTACATAAATGATGAGTCTTTTTAAAAGTAGATTTCCCAGCAGAGCTGCTGTATTGAATTGCATTAGTTTGCACAGATGTACTTAAAAGAGTGGTCAGTGAGTGTAGATTAAAACAATGATGCCGCTCTTCCTGCGGTAACTGTAAGACTGCATCGGAGACACCAAAAATGCAGCCAGTCAAGTAATGCTGTGGCGCCTATAACACCAGCAATTAGTCTCTTTTAGCCTCTTTGTTTTGTTTGACAATAAAAGGTCATAAGGTCCTAATCTAACCACATGCTAGTTCCAGTTACATATTTTACTACACATTAAAGAGGCAAGAAAAGAAATAAGCATGTTTTCTAAAGTAGTGTACCATCCCTTTAACGCAAGCCACAAAGGACTGGTTTTATCAGAACATATAGCTTAGTGTTTAAATTCACAAATAAACACAAGTTTTTAGTAAATTGTGGTCTCCTGTAAGCACCTTGGCCAAGTTAATAAGTTAAAGGATTGTGTAACTTTCAAATACTATAATACACACATTATGCACCTTAATACAATATGTAGTGTAATCCTGTACTTTTGTGAAGTACAGACTGAAGTATAATACCACTACTGTCCAGTGAAACCCACACATCTGAATATTTTTTAAGAAAAGCAATTAGTTAAAGTTAAATAATTAAAAAAATCACTGTATTGACATAAAGATGATTTATGAAGATGCATGTTTTTTATAGGACTGTGTCAATGTGCTTTGTTTTATAGTTTAAACTCTCCTAAAAAATTGTTTTTTGCAGTGGAAGCGTGTTCGAGATGACAGCGAAAAGATGAGATTTTGAGGTGCAGAAAATTGTTCAGCAGACCAAGAGAAAGACATCACATTAACAAGGGATATGATTGTTGTAGGAGGCAGACAGACATGGCCAGACGTTACCCTGACGATGATCCTCTCAGACGCGTGAGCAGCCACAGTGTAGCTCTGACTGTGGGACTGAGCGTGCAGAGCTACTACCAGCATGAAATACCTGGACAAAATCATCAACAGAAAACGTGACCACCGTTGCTTTCAAATTGTGTCTGTTATATGTTTACATGCGATGGCACATATTTCACCTCTGGTCAGGGTTCGGTTTGCCCTTCTTTCTCATGTTATTTGCGGTGGTCTCACTGAAGTGCAGCCGCCCCACTGTGACCTTTGTGACCTGCTCCGATGGCAGGGTGACACTGAGAGGAACAAAATCAAACAGGCATTATCCACTGATACTGTTTTAGAATGGCTGCACTTAAATTAAAGGAAGGGTTGGAGGTATTTATTATCCTATGAACATTAAAACTTACTACTTACTTCAAATTTGTCATACCCTCTGCTTTCTAAACATCTGTCTTCAATTGAGTTGAATAACTATTTATCTTTACCAATCTGCAACTTAACACAATTTCTGTGTTGCTGTGTTAAATTAAATTAAATTAAAATGTCAATTAAATTGAAAAAATATGTTTTAATGGCCAGTATGAAAACAAGGAATGATTACAGCAAGCAAAAAACAGTTTGAGCGTTCATAAGGACACCTGAAAGGTGATACTGTCAAACTCACAGAACTGGCTTGAAGGGTCTTTTGCTGCGGTCAGATTGTGACTGCTCTACACTGATGGACTGGTTCATGGCCTCCACCTAGTAAAAGGAATAAAATTAACATGTACATTTAATTTTAATGTATTTATTCACTCTGTACAAATAGCAATCATCTGTCACATTGATGTCATGTTCACCATTTTGCCCTCAGTCACCTTCACTCCGTTTAGTTTGAGATAGAAGCAGTCGATGGGCTGCAGACCTTCACTTGTCTTGATGTATTTGGGGTCGCCTAACATGCCTACGTATACTGTGACCTGGAAGTGATTTTTCTTCTGACAAACGAAAGCATCATCAGCCAAGGAGAAGTTGAAGCCTTTGTCAGCATCAACACGGTAGGTTGGCATTGGTCTGAAGAAGGGAAAGAGATTATGACATATGAACAATGTGACAAGGAAACCGTATGAGAGTTTTTTCACTTTAATCAACAGAGTAAGATTGTCTATCTATCTATTACAGGGGCTTCTGTGTGTTTTCAGGTGTATGTCCATGTTGGAGGGTGATATAAAATGGATAAAACCTATGATACTTTTACTAATATTTGGCATCTTTAACTTTAAATTGGGGAATTTCTAGTGAAATTAAATTTAACTCACTGTTTTTTGACCCCTAAAAACTGTATATGGGTCCTTAGAGGTTTCTGGGCCTCAGTTTCGGTGTTGTTACTTTTTTACACTGAAGAGTAAGGTCTTGTGAAAGACTTAAATCTAAATCAAAACAAATGAAAACCTGCTGTTCGTTTTACGTAGGTGTGGTGTGCTGAAATTTGTGATGGGCAACCAGGTGGTTTTGATAACATATCTCAAAGGCCTCGTGAGTTCATTTTAACCTTGCTCCCTATCTATACTTCGTTCTGTTTTGGCATTGCAAAAGCACTAGTAGGTGTATACTAATTTCCCCCTTTGCCCCTCCTCATGTTGTCTTTCTAAGCCGAAACCCTGCGCTAGCTTACTCCCCCGCACAGCTCACCTCTGAGGAATTTGTAGATCTGTCCAACCTTGCTATTCCTTTGCCACTCCAACTGTATACTTAGTTTTTATACGCTTAACCAATTAAAAAAGTTTTCATTTTTTACTTTCTACAGAGCACTATCAGCTCTTTATATTCCAGAATAAAGACCTCAAATGTACAAATGTGCCAAAATAAATTCTACCCACAGCTCTTTGCAGTTTGCATCATATAGTGGTGTCCACTTGTTCTGCTGGTGAGGTTGCCACTTAATGCACTGATAGTTTGGATCCAAGTAGCTGCTGTCTGCATCCTGCATTAAACCTGTGACAAATAGAAATGAGAAATATCAGCAGTTAAGGTAAAGTCAAAGCATGTTAGGGATGTTCAGTGCTGTTCTGTTTTTGAGAGTTAAGGTAGGTACGAGCAGGTGAGCATGAGGCAGAGGAGGTGAGGAAGAGCAGAAAGATGCCTGCCTACCTGGCTCTTGTTTGATGATACCTGTGAGGATTTGGGAATTGAGGGTGCTGTTGGGAGAGTCAGAGTGCTTCCTCTTCTTGGCCTGGTGAACAGGGATGCCGCTGTGAGAGAAGAAGGTGTACATATTACTACTTGTTTCCTCAATTTCCATCCAAATATAACCCTTCCTCCCTTCTTCCATCCCTCCTGAATATTTCTGGACTCACTCTTGCCCCTGAGGATGCTGCAGTAGCTGATGGAGCATCTGTGTCTGCTGCATGTCTCCACTTCCGCTCGCGGCTGGTCCCATAGGATACTGTGATATCATGGGCTCTGGCTTCATGTACATGTCTCGATGCATGTTGGGATAGTGCCCATGTGGTGGGAGGGGTGGGGTTGGAGTCATGTGACACATGTTCTCTGGTGTCATGGTTCTGATCATATGAGGATCTATAAGAAACAACGTGGAAGATGCGCAATGTTTACATAATTATACATACAGAAAATACATTTAATCACACAGCTTATCCTCCCTTGGATTAATGTGTCTGTTCTGTTCTAATTTCACCAGTTGATTCTTCTTTCATACAACTGTGGATAAAGGTATTTTCCATTGTTTCAAACTGGAGGGATGCCCATCAGATAACACTATTCCACACCTTTTTACCAATGGGCAAGACCAACACAGGTGTGTAAGTGTCCAAAAGTACATAATGACTTTGAGTACTTTTGTTGTTCAACATGTCGAACACTGGTTCATTTCTTGTTGAGGCACTTGAAATGAAAGTGAATTTAAGTTTTACTTAAATTTAGGTTAAATGATTCTAGATAATGTATGTAATCTGTAGATAAACTGTAGATTAATAAGTGACAGACATAAGCTACCTGTAGCATATTCATACATTGATAGGTTTGCCTTGAAATTGATTTTCTCCTTACCTTTTTGCTCTGTACAAACACGATGAAGTGATGAGTAACAGATATTGACATAAGCAGAGCAGCTCCAATGACCCACATACAACCTGAATACTTGAACACAGTCTATAGATTGAGATGTCCCATTTTGCATTTTGAGGAAAAAAACATGCTACTTACCATTCACCTGCTGTGGAGAATACGGCTCTGAGCTGGAATCTGGGGGCGACTCAGGTAGTGTCCTAAAAAATATCATGCAGTAGATGTTACATTCACAAATAAAAAAAACATCACACTTTAAGAAAATGATGTAAAACTTTCAAATTGTAATATATTTGAAATTGACAAGCCTCCTTGGACCTTGTTTTCTAAACTGCCACCATATTTCATGGAGAAACTCTTTTGAGATCAGATTTAGTGGAGATGTTCTTTACACAAGATTGTGTGCCCCAGGACTGTTTTTGTAGGATGTAATTTGACTCTCTCTCTCTCTGCCTGTTATCAGTCTCCCTCCCCCTCTTGACCAGCTAATGCTTTATTTGTACAAAATAAGCTTAATCAAGTGTTGATTGCATAAGTAACCTGTAGTAGGGTGTGTGTCTGGATTTGCTGCACGCTTTGAAAAAATAATGCGTCATCTGCTGCAACTTCTGCCTGACTTCATGTTTAACTGTGAGCAACAGCATCTCGAACATTTCTTCAACATTCCTGACTATCAGCTCATTTTATATGGTCTCCTTCTTCCACCCTCCATCCATCTATCTCTATGGTATTGTGCTCACCCTGGAGCGTAGTGGCCCCTGTGCTCAGGCTTGACGTGAGCCGGCTGCTGCTGCTGGTGTTGTTGGTGTTGGTGTTGCTGCTGTCCCAGGCAGGGGTAGCTGTGTCGGAGGCCCAGGGACGGACCTTGGGGGTAGGCGTTCTGACAGTTATGGGGCCCAGGCTGAGGGACTCCTTGGCGCAGTGGAATAGGGGGGCTCACACCACACACCAGCCCCCCAGAGGACGACACGCCTGACTGGGGAGATGAATAATTTGGTCCTGGGGTGCTGTGGACCTCTGAGAAACAGCTGGAAGAAAGATGGAGAAGAAGAAAAAAGGATTAGCCTTATCAGAAAAACAAATTCCTTTGTAACGACATGATATGATTCTACTGATGCATGTTGTTTTGACACTGCCGGGTTGGTTTGGAGTCCCTACTGACATGTCAGTGCTATCGTCCTCCTTGCTGATGTACTCTTCCAGGATACTGGTGTCGATGTTGGGTGGCTCCAGAGAACTGGTAATATCATGACCTGTGGTGAAGGGAGGGTCAGAAACACAGAGGGGAGATGGAGAGCATCTGGGAATTAGCAACAGAAATCTGTCAGCAACACCACATAGTACTGCCACAACAGCTCGAGTTTCAACACAACCTTGTGTTGTAACACATCCATGTAAGATCTAATAATATATTATGAGCTCAGTTTTAACACTCATAACTTTTATTGCATATTCCTAACAACTTTCACATTGTTTTAATGCATTTATCAGAATATGTCATTATCTTTTGTTTAACTGAAAAGAAGAACTCTGATTGGGTTACAGTGAATTTAAAGATTAAGGCTAACGGTCTAAGAATGTTAGTAGTCAACATGACACTTCATGTACTGATGATTCACTGTCTCTTTAACTGTTGCACATATAGTATATACTGGAATACCTCCAGTTAACCCAAACTAACTACATCATATGTGTTCTCTCCTTTTTATTTGTTCACTGCAGTTATATATGATGGCTGCTTCTTATCATTGTCTTAGACATGATTTAAAATATACATATTTTTAAAGATAGATACAGCATATATATAGGTAATTTTATAATTTCCTAATCCTCTCCCTAATTCAACCCAGGGTTATTTTCGCCCTTTGACAGTCAAAGCCTTACAAATCCAAACCACATGACCCCACTTAAGCTTTAAAACTTCAACATGTAGAACAAGCACTTGCTTATGCATGCACATCTAGCAATGAGTAAATCACTTTATGTAAACTAGTTGTTCCTGCTGATGTACTACAGACAAAGTAAAACATTGTCTTTACTACTCGCCACAAACTGTAGATGCTGGAAACAAAGTGAGTGTGAGGAAAGAGGGGGGGGGGGGCAGGACGAAGGGGGTGAAGCACAGGGTAGAAACCTGGTATACAGTGGGTGGGCAAGCAGTCCCAGTCTCTCTCTCTCTCTCTCTCTCTCTCTCTCTCTCTCTCTCTCTCTCTCTCTCTCTCTCTCTCACACGCACACACACACACACATGCACTTTCTCTGATAGATTAAGCAGCTACTCAGTTGAGAATGCAAGGAATTTTTCTGTTAGCATTGGAAAAATTATCTTTCTCTTACTTTTTTATCTTCCATTATGATTCAGTCTTCATCATAAACCATCATAAATGTCACTTATCAGTATTATTCTTACATTTCCTTTCCCAATACATTGCTTCCGTTACTGCGTCGCTACAAATAATTTCATCTTGTGAATAATATCTATAATATATGTCCCACCTAAGGTCAGAATTGACAGTATATAGCAGCATAAACATCAACATCTTTAACCTTAAACCTAGAAAACCAACCCACATGTCTACAACAACTTCGATTTAAACAATCCACACATTAACTTTAACAGTGCTACCACGTCACCATAGCTCCGTAGAAAACTTGCATGTTTACACTGACTTTCTTCACGCGATAGAAACAGATGGTTAATGTCTCAATATGTGCCAGTGCAAGGGGGAAAACCAGGATGGCTCCCCTTAAATAAGATCCAGATGTGTACCCCACCCAAAAAGGCAGTAAATTTAAATGGCAGGCCTGATAACGGAAAATAGAGAGATGGAAAGAGAAGGGAGGGTAGATAGATTGAGTTTGAGAAGAGCAAGAGCAAGAAAAACAGAATGTAAGTTTGATGTCCAAGGATGGGATGATAGAAAGCTGAACCTACAAGGATAACTTCGGAGAAAATATGAAACATGGCTTTAGTTGACACCATCTTTGTGTCCAAGAAAAGTACCAGACCAGGCACCACGAGTCTGAGCGACAGACGTTTGTCCCTTTTTAGTTTTATGTTTTAGAGATCGCTATGGTAAAGTTGTTCATATCCTGTAAATAAAACAATTTATACTAATGGAAATAACAGACGTTCTAAATAATTCTCTTAACCTTTAAAGAGAACATGGTCGTGTTGCTCTGATGCTCATGTTACACCTTCATATACAGTATATGTCTAGCCTTTGTGTAGCCTCTACCCATCTGTCCAACTCCTGTGTGCCAATGTATTGAAGCATTTAAATTAAACTAAGCTGGTTAAGCACAAACTAATATAATTATAAATCTACCACAAGTGCAGTCCATTTCTCATTTACCATAAACTTAAACTTAAACACAGTTAAGGCAGCCGATCACTGTGCACCAGCTGAGATAATACTGAAAAGTAACAGATTATTAACAGGTTAATTAACACATGTATTAACACAGTTTATTTAGCAAATAAAGTGAATGTCAAACTACATTGTGGAAATCACAAACTATAAAACTGCACAAAGAAAAAGTGGACTTGGTTGAGTCTCATTCACAAAAAGCACATGACCCTCACATTAAAACTGTCTGAAGGCTGCAGTCAAGTCTCAGCAAAAAATGCTGAAAATTAGTTGAAAATCTCCTTTTTGTTTGCAGCTGATGAACAATTTAATTGAGATGAGATATTTAGTTGCAACTTTTCTAGACACCTTCACCACATTTAGCAATCTACAACAAGAGTACTGACATGTCATATTTATAATTATTCAAGGGAGGGGTTACAGTTAGAGCTGTTATTACTACTTATAATTAATTACCATGCTTGTATGGTAGAAATAAAGAAGAACAGAAACATAAATTAAGTAACAGATGACTGCATCAGTTAAGTTTAAGTTGCTGTGAACTGGACTTTTCTGGACTAAATTTCTCTGTCCTCTATGTTTTTCTCTGTCCAGCTGTGTTCGACAAGCAACAGTGAAATGATTGTCAGTCCAACTTCGATACAGACTGGTCTTTTGAAAGAGTGTGTTTGTGTATGCGTGTATGCAGACGCATGCACTTGCTAGCTTGTTTGCTTGTGTACGTGTGTGTGTGTGTGTGTGTGTGTGTGTGTGTGTGTGTGTGTGTGTGTGTGTGTGAGATGTGTGTTATGCCACCATTTCAATGCCTGGGTTGTCAGCAAAGTAATAATCTAAAATGAACACAAACAAAGGGCTGAGTGTGTGAGTGCTCATTAAACATTGCCTGAGCTTCTTCTTTTCTTTCAGCATTTTTAAAAGAATAATATGTACTGCAATTGTATTCTTTTACAGTTTTATTAAACATCATTAAAGCCACTGTCAGGCAAAGCTGATACTTTGTCTTCTTTTTTTTTACAACACCTTTACCTTAACAGATTTTTGTCTCCAAAAAAGATTTATATGCACTCACATGTGTGTTAATTATTAAACACTTTCAGAGCTACTTACTAAGGTGGAACAAAGTCCATCTGATTATAAAACAGTTGGACCAGAATTTGGCTGCACACCAACACCACACAAATTATTTACATCAAATTATTGAACATGTGATTTCATAACGCTGTGAAATCATTAGTGTCTGTAGAATCATTTAACATACTATAGTAAATTAAGTCCTTTACACTTGATGCATCTTAGGAAAGTCAATACTAAATAATCAATGTTCAGGAGCAAACAATCACACAGCTCTTCTACGAATTGCTAGATGTTACAAAAGGATTATTCGTATACACAATTAGACAACTACAGAAGGAAGTGTTAGATAGCACCGATATATCACCCAAGAATTAGACATCTTCTCCATGTGTTTACAAGACAGAGTTACTGGTAAAAGAATGAACAGCATCGCTACTGAATGTCACAAAAGACGGAGAAGTGGATACAGAAAGCACCTAATCAGGGAGGGAAAATTGACATTTAGAGAGAGGCAGAGCGGACAGAGTGGCAGAGTACCTGCGCGTAGCCAAAGCATGTTGATGTCCTTGAGATGAAATCACCTGAAACAGAAGATGAGAAGAACAATTCCTCTGTATTTTTCACATGTTTCCCTACTCGGGCTGAAAGACTTTCTTCTGCAGACCTGAAAGTCACAGATCAGGGGTAACAAGTGTGTGTGTGTGTGTGTCTGTGTGTGCACGCCTATGTCCAAAAGTATGTTGTGTATGTGTCCAAGTGAGTGTGAGAAAAGCTAGGAGAGTGTTTTAATGAGGATTATTCCCCAAGTCATGAGAAAGGGCTGTACCAGGCTACCACACACAGCCCTTGTCGCACACAAGCACTGGTTACACTGGTCGACCTGGCTCAGAAGATTACAGGAGTGACAAGGCTTGGACCGGGACACAGTGCGGTGCTGGAAAAAAATGAAACACTACAAATGTGAGGTCGGGTTTAAAGAGCAACGATAGACAAAGCTGTAGAGTATGGCAGGGGAGAGACAAGGCAAGACAAAGAAGACCCATAGATCGAGAGGAAGCAGGAGCAGAAGAGGAATGAGAGGAAGGATGACAATGAGAATATATAGATGAAAATAAGGAAAGATTGATTTACTGGACTGAAAATACACTGAATTCAAAAAAAAAAAAAAAATGAAACTGTATTTTTCATTTTCTAATAGAAGGTTTTCTGATAACACCTGCAGTCATTAGACTTGTGCTTCAGTTGTACAAAGTTATCTGTGCCAGTGGCCAATGTAGAGTAACATTCCCTTAACACCCCTATTCTGCAAATCAGTTTCTCCTTAGCTCTAAGTTATTGTACTCAAATGTTAACACGAAAGGTGATCAGTCCTACGGAGTCTAGTTCAACCATAAACAGCTGGCTGAGGATTACTCAGTTGGCGGTCAGCGCTGATGGGAGTGAGGCACAACAATAAAACATAAAACCTACTCGTAAGCTCCGTAAGCCTGGCTGCTCAAAAACAATACATTCCTCTTACTACAGTTCCCTGTTAACCCCATAAATCAGAGGAACCATTCAAATCTTTGGCCTGTTTCACACAGCTTTTCCAAGATGGTTGACAGTCTTCCCTGTTGATGATTCACAACCATAGTGGGAGTACAGTGAGACTTAATAGGAATTTTGATATAGTGTCACCAGTGGTGAGTTGTTCATCCTTTAAAGACGATGAAGTAATGTGATTAAGATGGTTAACATGAGATGAATATTCCCAAGTCTTTATTTCTGGGAGATATAGAAATAACAGCACCTTCCACCTACACAGGTTCATTTCAGACTAAAGACTCATAAGTCTGAGCTGAACTGAAACGGACTGATGTGAAATTCTGTGCAGATAGTGTATTTCTGTATTTCAAGGATCAGTCCTAATGATTTCGATTACACTCACAGGCACCACTGTGAGAATGAAGTTTTCATTTATCTGTTCATATTTTTCAATATGTTATGTCTAGCGATTTTCAGTAAAATGTTTTTGCAACTATAGGGCCCGAGCCTCTGATTTATAATGTTAGCGTAATCTATCAATTAATAAGGAAATCGATCCGGTCCAGCTGCTCAGCGGTGAGGATGTGACTGTTTTCTTTGTGTTTTGTTACTAGGTGTTTTCGTGTTTTGAACTGTTGCATAGACAAAACAAGACATTTTACAATTTCACTTCAACTTGAAACTTGTGGATTTCAGTCTAGTCTATGAGGTTGCAGTTTATTTTTTGGGAAAAGCAATTTGTCTGAGTGATCTTTTTTCCTTTTTAAAACAGTGACCATTAATGTTTCACTTTCAACGCTTGGTGTCTTGAGGACCTGCTGAAACAGTGTGGGTTACAGTTCCATCAAGTGTTGGTCGATTTCAGAGCAGCAGTAAACATGATAATCCTGTTAGACTGTTTGTTGTCTAAGTGAGTCAGAGAGGAGAAGGTCAAGTTTTGAGGGGGGTTGGTGGTTTAGCTGGGCTTCTCTCCACAGGCCAGTCTCTCTCCACCCCGAGTCTGCACTATCTCACCTCCTCACTGTGTCTGCTCACTGTCACTCTAATGGAGTCAGAGAGAGCGAATTCCCGGACAGAAACACCAGTCTCACCTCATTGTATTTTAACAGCCACTGGGGCTATGCCAGGAATGTACACTGTGCATTAGTGTGAATGTATACATATTTCACTAATCCCATTAAAACACGCTTTACTACTGTTGAAATCCATTAAAACATTGTCAGTGTTATTAAGAGTCTTTCAGGTAGAAGGCAAGATGAAATAGACGCTTAGCAACTAATTTATTAATATATTAGCCGTAAAACAGTGAGGTGAGAAATATATGGCTATTAATTTGATATAAATAGGGTTATTTAAGAGAAAAAATGTTAAATTGGGGAAAAAAGCATCTAAGTCAGCACATACTGAATTATTCTCATGGACAAGTTGACATTTTAGTCCAGGCAAGAGTGGCTGAAATAAAGCCAAAGTAAGAACATCTCTCTTACTCCCAAAGCAGGAATGTAAACACATTAAATTCTTGTCATAATGGCAAGAAACCTCTGACAGTCATGGATGGCTGTGTATATTTAAGTCAGCACTATGTGTATACTATAATAAAGTGTTGAGTCACTTTACAGATGATTCATTATACATAAAACAGAGTTTGTGTTTTCATGTGCATGTGGCTTCTCCTGCATAAGTTTCTGTGAAAGCTGTAAATCACAGAACGGCCTTAATCAGATGTGACAAAATGTGATATGTGGAATTACATTACAATGATATGAACACTCACAAAGTCATGAATATTTTGACTGATTAATTCAACTCAGTTCAGTCACAATAATTATCTCAGATGTACTATAATACTTGAGGCTTTGGCAAATGAAGAACGCAAAATGGGAGAAATCAACATATAAAATCTTGTGTCTTTGTTAAAACTTGTTTTTTATGTTTATGTTTAAATTACAGCTTTTTTAACTGAGTTTGGTTCTTTAAAAAACAAAAAAACATCACTGGTAGAAATCCCATTGCTCATGTCTGCCTCTAACACACACATTGTGCCACAGTACCCTTGCAAAACACACCATTTATCTTGACTTGAATTCCTACACCCTTGCAACCCCACCCTCCTCCACCTCGATTTTTCCTTAGGATTCCCTGTTTCACTTGATCTGTTACCCATCACCAGCACTTTTGTTGCCCGCATCCGTCAACCCTCCCCTCTTCTTGTTTTTTCTTTGTATTTAACATGGACACCAAAGAGAAAAGTAAGTGGAAAACAGATATGTTTGAGAAACCTACACCTAAAATCCACAAGTCCTTTGTTAACCACCTGTCAAATGTGGTTCATCATTACAGTTTAAAAGTTTGAGACTATCTAACACCTTACCACCAGGCTACTAGTGGAATAAAATAAATTATTTAGAAGTCAAAATGTAGCAAGCATATCTAGAATCATATTAGTTAGTTTTAATTTTTCTATACGATTGGTTTTATTAGCCTACTCACCGAATACTCAGGAATTATCAGAATAAATGACCAGAAATTCTCACCTTCAAAAAATCTCTGTAGCGCTTCTGTTTCACCTTCCACGTCCATCCTAGCGAGTCCCGCATAAAAAATCCATTAAAGTCTCCCCCTGTCCGAACGAAATCAATTCGGATCGGGGAAACTTTCACATATACATGACGGAATTCAGATGATATTTGTTGTGACTTCTTGTTTTTTTTTTTATCACATAAATCCAGCGTTTCATGCGGAGAACTTCTCCCTCCTGTTCATCTACTTGGCACTGGATTTACGTCCCCTATGGCCAAGCGCCTCCTGTGACGCCGCGGAGCTGGATATAAAGTCAAAATTACAGACTCAGGTGCGTGTTTTTTTTTAAATAAGGTGCCAACACATTTTTATATAAGTAACAAGTAACAGTAAAAAAATCGCTTCAGGCGCACTGTCACTTCAGCTTCCACAAGCCGCATAATAACCTTTGATTTACGTTCTCAAAAAGTATCATCAGCCTGTGAAAAACGGTCAAACCGACGAAAAATATAAAGGATAGAAAATTTAAAAAAGGTAAACGTTGCGTAAAACTTGTTTAAAGTTCACTCCCGAGTCCCTCAGCTTGGTTCTCTTCCTCCTTTGCCTCTCTCAGACAGGATGTGTGCAACAGAGTCGGAGGAGAGGAGCTGAGGCAGGTGTGGGATGTACGCCAGACTGCAGCAAACATCCCCGAACAAAAAAAAAAAGTTAATGCAAAGACGCGTGTTTCTGTGGTTTTCAACAGCTGATTTAAAGTTACCTCGCCTTAAACTGTTCAAACTGCCTTTTGAGCTATCTTCTCTATGACATATAAAGAGCTATAGTCGACTAACAGCTCGGCCTAATCATCATCCAGCTTCTCAATTATGAGAATTTGCTGCTTTTTTATATCAAATAAATGAGTTTTTTGTGGACTGTTGAGGAATCAAGCAGTTTAATACATCACTCTGGGTTCCGGAGGGTTGTGAAGTTTTTTTTTTTTTCGTTTCATAGTGAAAATCTATCGATATAGAAAATAATTTGCATATGTTGCAACCATATTGAGACATATGGATTTACATAACAAGAAAAATAAAATATTATCATTCTTTTTTTAAAAAGAGCTTTTTAAATTTAAAATATTGGCTCCTTTTGTGGGAAAATTGAAACTGATTCAGAGTCTGTGGTAATTTTATCACTTATACATACAGGGCTTATTCACCCAGGAGCTCCTTTGAGATTAACTCTCCCCTTTTCTCTCTTACATGTTTCTGCAATATATATACTAATGGTCTGAGGATTTAAGGTGTTGAAATTATTGTAAAGCTCTCTGAGGAAAATGTTTTTTTAACAGCCCATGATGCATGGTCCTAAAAGTAAATATTTAGTTTCTCCCTGAGCTACTTAAATATTGGAGCGACTTTGAACTATAGTAAAAAATGTGATTTAAAAACTTCTGTGGGGCCTTTTGAATCCCTCCAGCTTAAACAACTGCACAGCAACATGAGTGTTTTGTGTCAAGGCTTCCCAAGGGGAGGATTTGAGGGAATGATACATTTCTCTCAACCTTATCAGCTGCATCCCACCCCCCTTATAACAATGCCACTGTGTGCAGCCCCCGCAGCCTGGACACCCACCCCCCCTTCGCCCACATGTGAGATGCTGTTGTGTTGTCTTGTTCCCCCACAGCTGGAGCATCTCCCTCTCCACCCCTCCACCCCTCAGCTCTTCCTCCATTCAACCCAAACAACGCCTTCGTTCTTTTTACCACACTATGCAGATTGTTTCAGAGGACAAGCAAGAAAGAAAAACAGATAGAGGCTGCAGGGGACAATGAAACAGCTGGCTATGGTAAAACAGTTCATTTTGATATTCTGCATTTCTTATCTCACATGGCTCTGTAAGTGTGCAAGAATGTGTGTATGAGAGCGTACCTTCTTACACGTCGTGTGCTTTTCTGTACGTTCTCAATTTCTATTTGGGAACAAAAAGATTTTCACAAACTCAGTTATTATATTTTAGTGGGGAGGCTAGAGTTAGGTAGAACAAGAAATGTCCTCCAAGAAACAAACATAACAAATGCTGAAGTCAGACTTTTAAATCGATGAAGCACTAACGTGAGTCTGATACGTAAAGACGTGTCATATAAGATAATAAAGACTTTGTGGAGGAGGTTACTGTAGTTTCGACCACATTCATTTTATACACAGCTTTTAGCGTAATCACTTCATGTCACTTACCATGCACTCATATGTAATACATATGAATACATATGTAATGTAACAGATCTCATAGTTAAAGATGTTGGGGAAGAAGCTAAAAAAATAATAATGAACATATCATATTATTATGTTGTCATGACCAACATGTTAGTCTATTCACAAATCCTCACACATTGCAAATCCCTACCCACATTTTTATAAAATTACTGAAATACATGTTAGTCCCTATTTTGTGGTCTCCACCAACTCTTGGGAAAGTCTGTCTCCTCAAAATCAAGTTTCCACACAAAATGATGACTTCAGACACAGTTTGTTTGTTTTTTAAAAAACTATAATTTCCCTTCCTTAACTAAATTGGCATGTTGCCTAAACCTAAACCACATTCAGGACTCTGGATTTGTCTTGTATGCTTGGCATCCACCTAAGCACCTCCTGTCTACTCAGCTTCCTTATTGAATATAACACCAACGTCATTCAGTCAAAACTATGTTGAAACGGAACATAATCCAGCCGGTTATAAAGTTTACCACAAAATTTAAATGGCACCTGCAGTTCAGTTACAGCCAAAAACCTAAACTCAACAAGGGCTCCCTCTCTTCACAAACCCCAGTCAATTACATTAAATCACGGTTGATTTATGCTTTGATATGCTGCCTCTTATAACCCCCGTTAGTGAATCTTAAATAGGTCGTTAAAGCTATAAAATGAGTTTTTGCAAACAATTAATGCACACTTTATTGCATTATTATACATAATTGCTTACCATCTACACTATATTATAGTTAGTATTGGGACACCGCTCAGTGAATCGAGTGCACAAAGGAAGATTCATAAAGACCTGAGCGAGAGAAACTTGACTGGCTTGCACAGAGCCCTGATCTCCTGATAGAACACCTTTGTGATGAATTAGAGCGGATACTGCGAGCCAGGCCTTCTCATCTAACATCAGTACCTTACCACACAAATGCTCTCCTGGAAAAATGGTCAAATATTCCCATGAACACACTTCTAAACCTTGTGGACAGCCTTAGCCGGAGGAGTTGAAGCTTTTATAGCCACAAAGGGTTAGCCAGCCAACTCCATATTAAAGCCTATGTATGAGTGAGGTGTCATTAAAGTTCATGTGTGTATAAAAGTAAAACCCAAATACTTTTGGCGATATAGTGTATTTCCCAAAGGGCACAGTTGTTTAGACTAATGCATTTTTTACATTCCTGTCATACATTGTACTGTAACACATATGCAGTGTACAACTGGAAAAATGTCACAGAAATATACATAATATACATGATTCCTTTCTCACTGGACTAGGTTTTGGGGGAGATTACTATCCTAACCCTAACCCTGCTTATGTTAATTCACTAACTATATACCCAATACCTCCTCTTTTTTCTAACTTAAACACCAAATAACATGCATGCTGTGGTTGCACAGTTAACAACAATTAGGAACAAGAGTATTTGTTGTACCCTGCAACACTAACAAAAGTGAAAATAGCACATTGTTCACTGTAATGCTTACGTTTTTTGCACAGCACTGAAATAAGTGGTAATCAAGAGCTATCTGCAGGTTGGCGAACAAAAACTGTTACATGCTTTATATGATCTTCTAGTGACTAGTGCTTTGAATAAATAATACTGATTAAAAAGACAACTCAACAGATTTAACAATACTGGAAAGCAAAAGCTCAAAGACACTTTTCTTTAATCATCTGAGACTCTGTGAGGTCTGGGAAACCTGATAGAGAAAGAGAGCGGTATTCTGAATACCCTGTAAAAGTAGTGCTGGTCTACAACCTGAAATCCTCTTGGTGCTGGTTTTGAATGACTAGTCAGTTTTAAGCATTATTCTTTATATTAGACCTCACAAATCATTATATATAAAGAAGCTTTTATTTACTATGTGACAAGTGAGATCACTGTTTTTTTTTCTGCCTTGGTTGTACACAGTCTCCAAATGAAGAGACTGGCCTGATTTTAGGCTTCATTTATTTTGATTGACAAGATATGTCAATGTAATTAGCATCTCAAACGTATGTTTTGAAAGACCCGACTGAACTGAGCTTTCTTTTTGTTCACGCTTTTGTTCCTGAATGAAATAAACTCCAGTTCGTTTTAGGACTCATCTGAATTATTGATATGGGTGCCATTCATTTAACTGATACTGTATACCTCCAACAATGTCGTCACATTCCTCCCACCATAGACTCAAGGACAATAATTCAATCTCTTATTCTGAAAAGGTGGATATCATGTAATCAGATTGAAATACATTTATGAATCAGTGTGGATGAAGATTTATGAAAAGTAATAAACAATCCAGCTTCTTGTAAGATTAATTTGGTACATTGTTCCACAATGTCAGACTTTTTAAGGTAATAGAAACATTTTTTGTGCTCTTCTTTGTGTCCCTCTGTGCTTCTTCACGAAGAACGCGTCTTTTCATTGTCATGTTCTTTGTTACAAATAGATTCTCAGTAGCACACGTTTTGGGATTAACTGGAGTTTAAAAAGTAACAGTATATTTAGGACTGTTTCAATATTTGTAATTTAAGCTCTTTTTGTATGGACAGTGATTGTATAACAAAGTTGATATGATATGATAAATTAGCAGTAGTAGTAGTGTGTAAGTTATCAGGTCTCTTTGCTATTAATAGTATTAGATTTTAGTTTAGTGTTATAAAGATAAAATATCTATGTGTGTTACTATCGATTATTATTACTCTTGATTATTTATATTAACAAATTACATGTGATGAAATTCATATTTGTTCATCTTTCCTCCAGTAGAGGGCATACTTGGGTTGATAAAGATTTGAATACAGACTGACATTTGTACACAGACGGTTTTTCCCCAAGTATAAAATGTATAGAAAATACGTAAAAAGTGTATTTTTTAAAAGAAGTCAACAGGACTCTGGTCACACATGAGTATACGTGTATGTTCACAATAGTCTTGTTCTAATACCACAAACTCTAACAGCCTGACACTGACTCAGCTGGCACCTTTGAATATAATATGATTAAATATGAGGAATTTAATTTTACACATCTGATCAGCACTGACTCTTTTCAGTGCTGTAACTATTTATAATTTCCTACCCCACATTCTTCAAATATGTGATTTCTCAGCAGTGACAGTTTAAGTTAATGATCAAACCCAATGACAAGGTTTCCAAAGTAACCAGTTTCCAAACAAATTACATTTCAGAGTGCCTGTGCTTGAGTAATAGCCGAGCAGGCAGGTGACAAGTATACAAGTATTTGTATATTCCCCTTATAATAATGCATTTAATTTTTGTTAAAACGTGGTTATTCTATAGCTGTTCATATACTACAATGTGGTGAAACTGCATTGGAGGGACAGCACACTACAGCTGAACAAAGAGTGGTCAGTCTTAGCAGTAAGTGACACTGAAACCTGGGCAATGTTCCACACTGTTGCTCTTCTTTCATTCACTCAGCTGAATCCAGCTAGTTTAGACCAGCCACGATTTTGCTGCACAAAGTGAAACCAGTGAGAATTAAAATGTTGTGATCACACAAGTGAAGAGCTTGCACAAAACTGTATTTAGGTCTTAGTATTTGTAAATTGTAAACATTATTTTATTACCTCACTGTAAATGCTACTAATGTTACCCTTGGCATCTCAAGGTGCTTCACAGTAGTGGTCCTAAATGTTGGGGGCCTGAGATAAAGAGGATTAAAGAGGTTTAAAGAAAGAAATAATAATATCTTATACACACTGGTATTTGTTGTGACTGTTCTCACCTATAATTCTTTAGCCAATAACAATATAAATCAAACTGGATAAAAAGCAGAACTCTTTGTAAATGTCCACACTACAGCTACACTGTAAGTGATCAAAGCAAAAAAGCCTGGGAAGCACTGACATACATGTCATGTCAGCGCTTAAATGTGGGTAGTTGTTACTTTCTGCACTGCAGACTGGTGAAACAGTAAGTGGGTTGCGTCAGCAGCATACCTAAACTGTCACCATGAGCACTAAATTGAGTGAGAACAGCTCACACCGAGCGATGCACCCCGGCAGGCCTTAAGTGTCCGTGGAGCTCCTCCCCCCTCAGACTGAGTTACCTGCAGAGCCACCTATCACTCACCTGCTCCCGCGTTACCTCTATAGCGACTGTGCTGGAGAAAGGACAACAAACACCTGCACCGCGTGTCGGGCGACAGCCGTGTGGTTTACGGGCTCCGGATTCAGCTTTTGTACTTTTACTTACAAATATCGACGATTTCCTGCGGAGTTTATTTGCTGATCGGCTTCAGGCTGCGATGTCAGGCTGATGCTTCAGGCACGGACTCGCCCAAGTTTGTCACCTTGAGCATCCCGTCCGGAAAACTACCACAGTGAGTTCGTGTTAGGCGTAAAACATACTTTATTTATTCCTCTCTGCATGTTGTTCAGCACATTTACATACGATCGCGAGTCTCTTCACAGTAAACACAAACATGTGACAAATCTCATCAGAAAGTCCACTCAATCCACTGTTCCGGAGCTGTCGGTCGTCTCGTTTGAGCTTCCTCAGGAGATCGAGTTGCAGTTAACCGCGTTTTAGAGCTGTTACATGACCAATGTCATAAAGCAGAATCAATCTGATCGTTTCAAAGTGGTTTGAGACTTTATTTATCAAATGATGTTTCATTCAAGTTAAAGAAGAAAACATGTTGCTTCACATTCATATCTGATGTCAGTCACAGCCTTGAGTCTAGTTATTTACTCTGTGGTGAGAGGAATGTGCTTTCATATGAGTGCAGCAAGGTGAAGAATAGCCTCATCAAATGCTACGTGTTATTAACCAAAGGAGAAACACTCAGTGCTAATTTGAGAGTATCATGTGGTTATGTCACAGTCTTTTTAGTGGGGTTTTGTCCTGACACAAGATTGTTCTCATTGTGTTGGAGGGGTCAAATGAATGTTATGTGAACAAAAAGGGATCATGCCTGTGAAATCTGACCAGACTTCGTCATGTGCTGGTTCTTTGTGCCCTGATTCACAGAATTGACTCTCCACACTGTAGCAGTATATCTAGAATAAACATGTAACATCATCTCCAGCTGTCATAGTAGTGTTATGTATTGTGACCCATTCAAATGGCAGGATGGCCTGAGAAACATAACTGTTATCTCTTAGAAAATGCTGTCAGGACATGGAGTGAAGTCCAGATTATCCATACCAGAGTAAGATTAAGTAAGATACTTCTGACACATTACATAATAAATTGCTGTGTTTATATTGTAATTAGACCGAGATGGCCTCAAATTAAAGTCTAATTAAATTGTGGCACAAGCAAATAATATTCACACAGAAGGCTGCTAATGTGCAAATACTGTAAGTACTGCATTTGTTATACCGTGTCAGTTGTGATTTGTGTTGTTAAGCAAATCTCACAGTTTCCTTAAATCCTTTGTTTAAACTTTAGGTGTGTTTTGGGGCGTTTTCTGTGGGACTCAGAAGTAGTGCTGCTAGATATTTGTTGTGTTAGAGCTGTTGTTATGCTCTATCAGTGACGTTACATTTTCTAATGGTGCACCCTTGTACAACATAGTTATATTGTGGCTTTACTGTAGTTGTGCTGCAAACCGAAACTACTATAAATCAGTTGTTTTATTGTTGTGTGCACTTTGTGCATAAGATCTTTATATAATTTGCATATTAATTTTTCATTTGTTCATTTCTGTCATTGCCTTTTGTTTGCTGATTCACTTTCATGTGTTAATGCACTAAATAAATCTTCACCTGTTATGCAAAGCAACACATAGCCGTCAAAAGCTCAGTCTGCAGCGTTTACCCAAACTGTAGGTTATGTGGGTCATTTCTAAAAAGATGAAGGTGGCACAATTATTAATTTGTAAATGCACCTTAACAAAAAATATGCATTTTTCTTCAGGCAGGCTCAGAATATGACAACACAGGCAACATGACCTGAACTACATTTGTTGTCTCAGAAAGCTGCTTGAATATGACAACGCCTGTCTAACTTCATTCCACTAAATATGAAAATCAAAACAGATCTTATCAGCAATTTTGAAAATGGACAGGATTCAATATGAGAACTCCAGCTTTTGTGATTAAGCCCAAGCTGCGCGCATTGCTACTTTTTTGTGTGCGATTATTATATACCTTGTCATTACCTCTGAGTAAGCGTTTGTCTTTATTGAACAATGAGCACTTCAGGCTCTGTGTAGGAGAGGTGAGCAACCTCTTACCATGAGGTTGACAACATATGACACCCCACCTGTCCTGCTCCGGCTTCACCTCGCTCCTGAAACTTGGCAGCAGGCCAGAGCTGCTAACAATAGGTCGGAGAGAAGATGATCGGAGAGATAAGAGCAGAAAGAGGAAGTGTACCTTTTGTGCATACTTGACTTACTAAAATAACTACAGTATAACTAGTTTTCTTTGCGCAATTGTATTTCTGGATAAGATTTTGATGAAGTAGTTTTCTTGGAACTGCAGTATTCGACCCTATTTGGATAAATATTTTATCATACATTAACTATGACCGAGGTTGTAAAAGCTGTTGTTTTGATTTTCCCTCCATGTTTGGATCTGAAGAGAAAATCTTTTGAAGGCAACTACATTTATGATCTGCTGTGAGAGATAAGTTTGAGTGACCTAAACTAGTGTAGCGCTGTTCACCATGGAAAACCTGCTTTAAACTTCAGAGAGGAGGTAAGGCATGTCATGAGAAAATGTGTCAGAGTTTAGTTAGAAAGTGATAATGAAATGTTTGAATGTGTGAAGCCTCCAATACTTAAAATGCTTAATGGTGACACATGATGCTAACCTCTTGCCATCAATTAATAATACAAACTGGACAGGTTGCTTAAATATCCTGTACACTCAACCTTGAAGTCTAGAAGTCACATAAGGTAAAAGGTGAATCTGGTGTTAAATACTGTTAGAACGGCATCAAGTGAGAATGAAAACTTTGCAGAGCCCACTGTGTTGTGTAACATCCCCAGTTAGTGATAACGAACAGATATGTGTTCAGCCACAGTTTATGGTGTAGGCTCGATGTATATTACCTAACCCTGTCAGTGCATGCCTTGACAGACAAGTTGGTGTCTCCGGTCTTAAAGGAAAAGGTGTGAGAGAGTTTTGTTCTCTCATTTCCTGCTTCTGTTAATCTCTCAGATTTCTTAGGTTTGTCTCCTCCAAGACCAGGCTAATTACTAACTAGTTAGTGCAACTAGTTGTGAAACCCAACCAAATTAATTAATTGCAGGTTTGTGGATATGTTCATCAACACAGTGTATCTGATTACACAGTGGATATCAGCCTGCTGTCTGCCATTGTCCCAGATCAGTCCCCCAGCTACCAGCAGTACAGTGTAAGAACAGGCTGTTTGGTTGACTACGCCTCAACTCTGTGTAGTGTGCTTACAGCTTTTTAAGCTTATACACAATGGATTAGGTATGAGAGCTTACCACAGTCGAATGAGAGCAAAACAAAAAAGTCCAGATTTGATGAGCGTTTAAAAGGTCTTTTTAGATAAATATCGCATGTTTGTTTTGAGTGGGGCATTTTTCCTCCTCTACCAACCACTTCCCACTTTCAGTCTCTCATTATCACCCACTGTATTTCTGATTCTCTATGTCTCTGTTTCTATCTTCAGGTGGATGCCTTAAATCATGAGCATCTCGGGAGCTCCCTCAAGCCAAGCCAAGTGAGTCCTGCTTCCCCTTGCCCGCATAGCGTTTTGTGTGTTACCTACTGTAAGCTCATTATGTTGAGTTACTGTCACACAGGCACTAGAAAATCACTAACCCAGTATATGGACGGTGGTGTGGACGAGGGACCTCAGGCACAGTGCAGCTCTGTTAAGGATTGTTTGTTTTGCCTGGGTTCCTGGCTCCAGCCTTCCTCCCTCCCCTCTTTTAGTTTTCCACTCTCTCTCTTTCTCTCCCTGACTGGTCCATATGCTCAGAATCTCAGGCTAATCTCACCCCGTGCTGACCAGTTTGCTCTCCGTATATCACTAATACTTTCTGAGCTTGCGTTCATGAGAAGTGACAGCGTGAGAGCTTTGCAGAGTTTGTGACAGTGACCTCCAGAGGTGCAAGGGAGAAGATGAAAGGTGCTCAGCGTAACCCTGTCTCCTCTTCTTGTCATTGCAGTGGAGTGGCCAGATCGGACAACAGGATGAGCGCCAAGGCCCTCTATGGTGAGTGACTCCGCTGTTTGTTGTTTTCAAGATCTTGCCTTCAGTTTCTGTAGACTTAACATTATACTCTGTGCCACATTTCTGGGGCATGACTCACTACAGGCCACAGTTTATAGCTTACAGTGCATCATTGTGGAGGTTGTATATTTTTGTCAAGGGATAGTTTTATCTTTATTTATTAGATTTGTGGATCATTAAAAACATATAAATAAGCCACACATTCACACAGGGTGCAGTTTAATTTGAGTTGATCCCACATACACCACCATGGAGCATCTACTACACCAAATGTGTAATAGTCTGTGACTGAAACTGGTCTTTAACAAATGCACTAAACGCTACACCAGCTCAGTTACTTCCTTTAGACTCGTTTCTTTTACTTACTTAAATAAACAGTTTGATTATGATAGATTTGTATCTTCAGAAGAAACAAATCATGAATGTAATATGTAACCCATGACTTATTCTTTTGATACCTTTTTCACATTGTTCAACACTGTAACTGACTCAAATCACAACTATACTTAATTTGCTAAGCGAATGGCTCTGTTAAGAAATCCAGCACTCTCAGAGTGTCACTACAGTTTCATGGCCTCACTAAACTATCACAATCCTCTCCCAAAAACACACACAGTGATAAGAGGGGGCCAAGGTCCTTCCGAGGGGCCCTGTCAGTCTCAGTCTGCTGAAACCTCTGTCAGACGCTGGGACATGGGAGGGAGCTTAGTGTCCTAAAGGGAATGTGAGTTTCCAGTTTTGTGCCAGGCATGCTGGGAGTTTTGTCAGATGTACAGTGTGTCTGCACTTTCAAGTCACATTCTGATGTGTGCATATATGTATTTATGTTGCCTGACTTGGAAGATGTGTTCGTGTTATTGTAATGCACCATTTACATCTACGTTGTCGGCTGACTGATCTGTCTCGAGTGCGGTAATACATTTCTGACATGGTATGACATTTTATTTTAGCAGTTGCATATTTGTTCTAGGGCGTGTTTAAGTGACTGAAATGTACTGCATTACATTAGCAGGGAGTGCAGGGTGTGCCTGTTTTTATGTGTGGTTGGAACAGGGTGGGGATACCCATGTCCTGCAGGTGAATAAAAGACACATTGAAAAGTGGAAAGGAAGAGGCAGACTTTGCCTCTTGCTCACCTCTGGTCATCACCCTCACTACCTCAGACGTTAGCTCACTGGTCCCTGCCAGCACCTCCTTCCACTCTGACACAGAAGAACATTGTACAGCATATCACTGGCTCAGATAGAAACCTACACCGAGGTATGACTGGACAACCTGCTTTCACACATGGCTTCACTCTTCCAAATTTAGAATCGCCTCAAATGACAGATGATGGTTATGCAGCTATGCAAGATGTTCCCGAACCATCTGACAGCGCACCTTGTTGTCTGTGAAACTGTTTCCGTAAGTCATCCAAATATCCACAGGATGCACCCAATCTCGTGATCTCTGTGAAATATCCCACTGTATGTGTGATGAGACTGTGCTGTTTTTCATTGGCTCGTCTCATCCTGTGTGGCAGATGGTCACCACTACCTTCTCACTGCAGGATGACATCAGAATAGCTGTGCTCCCAAACCAGAGATGCAGGAGTGAGGAGTGTTGTGCACTGTCCATAACAGCAGTAGACATTTGGATAGATATGGGTCTGTGGATTTGATTCTTGCTGAATAAACACAGCCTAGAGGAACAATAGCAGCACAATCTCCTTTATGCAAAACCCGTTCGTCCTTCACACATTGCATGGCAGCAGACAAGTGATGCAAATGATGCCCAGGTCCTCCCACCTGATCAAAACTTATCAGGAGCTTTAAGGTAGAACAGAGTGATGCCATATTAGACTCAATCATCGACTTCAGATCATCAAGAACAACTTTGAGTTTTTACGGTTAGTTTGTGGTTGAGGAAGATGTCGCTGTCAGGTACTGTGAAGTATGTTTGGGCTGAGAGATCAATCAACAAGTGGTTGTATAAGTTTTCAATAATCTTTTATATAACGTTTTTCTGCTCTGTTTTTTTTCTTCATATGTATAGCGGTTAGTTGAATCTCCGTGATCTGGTAATATATTTTGGTCATCACTGTTCTTGCAGCTTCACTCTTACAGCTTGTGTTTGTTTTGGACTTTTTTAGATCAGTTAATTTCAAAATGTTTACAGTATCCATTTGGCCTCATAATACAGATTAAGATGTCAAACAGAATTTACATTGTGAATGTGTTAACATTTACAATCTAAATCTGTCTACGTTTGTTCTGCACTAGTTTGAGACAACAACACTGACAACACTGTGGTCAGGTTGGGAGGTGTGTTTATGTGACACTTTCTGGTGACATATGGCCAAATCTTTGTGGACACAGCAGGGCATTTCCGTATCAAAGGGTGCCCTGCAGTTGAAACAACACAAGGAAAAAAAAAAGCTCATGAGCTCAGGCCAGAACAAACACTTAGTGTTTGAATTATTTGGGAGTTTAACTCATTCTATCTTTTAATTTTTTTTTTTTTTGTTATTAATCAAACTAATTTAGTAAAATTGGGTCATTCAAGAATCTTACAATCTCGGTTGTTCCTTGTGTTTAAAGAGCCATTATTAAGGGGGCAGATTGTTGGATTGATCTGGGTCATGTATTGGTTTGATAATCTGCCAGGCAGCCATGTTTATCACTGGTCATTGACTCTGGAGAGATCTGCCCATCTGCCTGCTAAGTGGCTCTCATTGCAAGCTGTTGCGCCGCTGTGAATTGATTGGCATAAATGTCAGTCATTAAAAAAACATGGTGCCAGCTCGACTTTCAGAACAACACCTGACACTTGTTTCACCTGTGGGGAGCCAAGCAGGAAGAAATCAGCAGAGAGGAAATGGCTGAGGCAGCAAAGACAAATATTTGCATAATTGTGACAGTGATGGCAGTTGAATGGATATGAATAAGTGATTTTTAAAAATCTTTTTTTCAGTGCTGCAAAATCAATCAAAGCACTGGGAACTATGGTTACTTCACAATAAATCGTCAATAAGAGCAGGTCAAACATTAGAATGTACTGCAGGGCTTTAACACAAGTTTTGTTAAGTGTTTTACAAACAGCAGGGCTTTTAGGTCACATTCACCATAAAGCAAAATGTGTTTCAGTGTGTGTATGTAGAGAAAACCAAAGCCAAAATCTGTCTGGCCTCAAAATGTTGACTCTAATGGGAGGGGGACAAAAAGAGACCTGATATGAGATTTGTCAGTGGAGGTGATAGGAGCATGTGATCATTTAGGCGTAATTGTTTCCCGCAGACTATTCACCTGGTAAATAGGTCAGTGAGCACACTTAGCGCACTCATTTGTCATAGTCTAGTTTAAAACAATGCTCTCAGTAACAGCCCACCAGTGCGTGGATGTGAATGCTAAAAATCAGAATTTTAGTTGCGGCAAACAGTTTTTCACTTTTTCAGTCATATATTTTGTGTGTTGTGTGTCATATGTTACGTCTGTTTAGGCAATGATGGATGAATGATGGATGATTTCAAAATGATCAGTTTAATTGTTACAGATGATCATGATTGATTTTAAAAGGAGCCTTCACCAAAGCTGGGTCGTAGCTCATCACTTTCTGTAAAAGTAAATTTGTCACTCACTCCAAAGAAGTATATTTCTTAACACACAAAATTGCACAGGATTTTTGGTCTCTCAACATCTACAGTAGACAATATTTTGAAGAATTTCCCATGATTATCTTAGTGCAGAAAGGTCAAGGTTGGAAACCAGTGCTGAATGTGCGTGACTTGCATGAGAAACTGTCAAACAACCATAATGAAAAGGCCACATGGGCTCAGGAGTACTGTGGAAAACTGCTGTCACTTCATGCAATCCACTGCTACATTCAGATAAGCAACCTGAAACCTAAAGGCTCATTCTGTTGTCAGCAAAAGGTGCAATGGCCAGCATGGGTGATTTATATGTGTGAGGATATCATAAATATAACGGTATTTTAAGCAAATGCTGCCATCAAGGCAACATGTTTTCAGCAGGACAATATCAGGCCTCATACTGCAAGTGCTACAACAGTGGAAACATCGGTTCAAGCTAATTAACGAGTCACAAAGTTTAGTTTTTATTGCATTTCAAAAAAAATTGGAAAATGGAGTTTGTAGCTTTATCAGTCTGAGGACAGTTGGTTTGTATCCTCCAGGCTCGTTTTACTTCACACCTGCTCTGAATAGGCCTGTGATTGTGAACATGATAGTATGCAAATGTTAACATTTAGCTCATATCTGTCCTGCCTTAGTACAGACTCACAGTCATTAGCATGACTGTAGATTATGTAGATTATGGATGTTTTAAATCAGCAACTCTGAAGCATTGGAAGCATCAGCAAAAGTTAATACTCAACTTTCCTCACTATTACTATACTGTATGTGTGTAAGATATAGTGAATGTGGGTTAAGCTGACATTACTACAAATCACAATAGGAGCCACAGATGACAAGACGAACGTGTGCTGTTGATAAATCTGTTAAACAGCATTTGACCCTGTAGTAAATCTGTGCCTCTGGAAGAAGTAAGCTTTGTTCCCCGCCTGTCCAAAATAAGACAGAGCAAACAAGTCACACAGGCTTTTTTTGGAGATATCTTTTGAGCATTTTAGCCTTTTATGCACAGTTTTGACAGTCGAAAGACAAACAGAAAACATGGGGAGAGAGAGTGGGTGTGACATACAACAAAGGTCCCCAGCCAGACACGGGACATTGTGGTTATGTGCCATGCACGCAAACCATTAGGTTGCCAGTGCACTCTAATAGAGTTTGTGATATGAGAGTTAATACTTAACTTCTCTGTTTCCATTTTCCTGAAAGATTAAATATACGTACAGTTGGGAGTTAATTTCATATTTTACAGAGAAAAGCTCCTGTAGTTAATATATATATATATATATATAAAATAGTTAATGTACTATTAAAAACACACTGTAAAATTATAGGTATTAAAATCAGTTTATCTTGTTGGTCTATAACTTTAAAAAAACTTAAAAAATATATTGTTGACAATGTTTGGACTCTCCTAAGACAGTACTTACCCTTTTTTGGCAGATATCACACCTTGTAAATTATTTTAACTCATTATAACATTCATTCATGAATTCTCGTCCGTCTTCTTTGTAGCTCACTTCACATTCTGAGATATTTTGATAGTGTCTTGCTCACACAACATATTTAACATCTAATTTTGTTTCTTGAGGTAGTTGAGAGTGGATTTTGAGGTCTGCTTTGGATCATTCTGCTGTTATAAAAATCTCTGTTTGGTGTCAGTTCACTGATTTTGTGCAGTGGCTACTTTTAAGGTAAAACCTTTCTTAAACCGCTCTGATCTTGAGAAAGCTATTCATGCTTTTTTTTCCAGGCTCGATTACTGCAATGCCCTTTATTTTGGCATTTCTCAGTCTCTTTTAAATCATCTCCAACTTGTACAGAGAGCTGCTGCATATCTTTTAACTAATGCACCCAAGCAACTCCAATATTGTTGTCACTTCACTGACTCCCCATACTTTTTAGAATTGATTTTAAACTCTTAATGTTTGTTTTTAAATCTCTAAATGGCATTGCTCTACCGTGTTTATCTGAATTATTAACCATCAGGAGAGACAGCAGAACCCTGAGATTAGCTGACCTATTTAGAAGATCTTAATACAAACAATGTGGAGATGCGTTTTCTGTAGCGACACCAAATCATTTTTTGTAGTGTATGATATTGTTTCCATGACATATTCAGTTTTTCAGTTTTTATTTCACTCAGTTTTTATTTTACCTCCAATTTTTACATTTTTATTGTTTTTATTTATTGTGAAGCGTCTTGGTCACGTTTAGTGTTGTAAAGCGCTATATAAATAAATGATTAATTGATTGATTGATTGATTGATTGATTGATTGATACTACTGTTGTTTAAGATTTAAAGTTTATGAAATAAAAAGTTACAGTTTATTAACTATAGACAAACGATTAACATTTTTAATATCTGTTTGCTGCAGAGGTTGTATTTACTATTTTACTACCACTACTTACTTCAAAACAACCAAACATTTGCATACAACTGTTTGGATACCTAAAAGTGTAGTTAACTGTGAGGTCGACGTTTGCCCCATAAAAAAGGACACACATTAAATGCCCTTGTCACTTCCTTATTGCCCTGCTGTCCTTTTTATCTTAGTGTTTCAATTCACTTCTTCACTCTTCGAAAATGTTCAGCATGTTGTCTTTAGGTCAGTGTTACCTTTGCTGTTTGTAAAGTACGGTGTTCAGTAAAAAAGAAACGTTTTTAAGGTTGCTCACTTTCTCACTTTTGTTTTCAACAGAACAGAGGAAAAAATACTCCAACTCCAACTTTATCATGCATGAGACATCGCAGTATCATGTTGAGGTAAGATCTTCTCTGTTTCTCTTTCTCCAAAACTTGTGTTTTAAGACTTTGTGTTTTTTATGTTAGTTTTATGACTGAAGCTGTTTTATAAATTATCTAACTATAGGCAATACCAGAAGTTTACAGTTTTTTTTATAAATCATTCTGTATTATTTGTGTTTTATTTTTTATATTGTGTTATTATACAATATATTGTAATAGGAAATGGTTTGTAACACACAAATTTAAAGCATTATTAGAAAATATAGTCCTGATTAAGCTGTAGTTTTAAAAAACATAGTCACTATAACCGTTGTTTGTATCCAGCTGAATCCTGTCATTTCTTCTCCTTGTTTCCTGTCACACTTAAACTCTCGAAACATGACAATGTAAAAAAATCTAAGTGAATGAACATCTTAAATATTGAAGTTTAGAACTGTATAGGTTTGTCATTTAAAAAGTCAGAGATCTTTTTTGTGAAAAAACACTTTTGAACACTATTGAAGCCCTTGCTATAAATGTATAAATGCCAGACATTTGGCATTTAACCAAGAGGTTAAAAACCATCACACCATTTAATCTGTTGGTTACATCTCCTTTGCAGTAACTGTGTCATAATAAAGTAATGATGCCTCTGACTGTAACAGTGAGGAGCTTATGCTGGGAATCAGAGATATTGTTCAGGTTATTTCAGGTGTTGTGTGTGTACACAGGATAAGGCAGCAGTTGCCTACAGTTAGAAAACCGGGATTGTGATTGTCCAGAAATTTAAATCTGGGTGGAACAGGTGAAAAATTCAGCACTTACCTTTTACACATCAGTGCCACTGAGTGAATAAAATAAATGAATTGTCTATATTACACACATGACCAGGCATTCACAGCCACATTGTTAGTAGTTGTCACTGGTACCATAGATGTAGGTTAGTAAGTCCCTACACCATGATTTAGCACCAAAACAACAGTAAACATTTTGCTGTCAATAGGGGTGGATTTTAGAATAGTTTTTTTGGGGTGTGATACACACAAAAAACTTTATATAGAATGAATTGAATAAAAATATTGTGTGTTTATATATTATAATGTTTTTTCCTGAAATAATAATAGAAAAGCTACTATATTAAACCATATTAAATTGGTGAGAGGTAAAAATCCACCTCTTGCAGAGATGTATCTCCTTATTGCAACTACTACAAAATTCTAGGGAAAATATGAATAGACCTTGAATTTATACAATAAATATTGTTTTTTACTTCTCCTTGTGCTAAACATTCTACCTTCATCTTTGGCAGGTGTTTTCCACCCCAGCCACCCACTTTGGCCCATTTGCACCCCTTCCCTCCTGATCCCCCAGAATTTGACATTTATTTCTGTGGCCGCTGTGGTTTCCTAGGTTTTTCAGGGAAAAACTAGTTTTACAATGTGTACTTTGTGGCCTGGTTAATGCAGTGTGCCCCTTCTGACATGTAACCATAGATATGATGATAACAGCATGGCATGATAACATTTGAAGCAAGTGATATGTAGGAAT
The DNA here is from genome assembly GCA_034779795.1 of Ctenopoma multispine. Lineage (NCBI taxonomy): Eukaryota > Metazoa > Chordata > Actinopteri > Anabantiformes > Anabantidae > Ctenopoma > Ctenopoma multispine. Next base: position 14,492,395 of record JAUYWH010000024.1, read on the forward strand.
ACTGACTGCATCAGTGCCAGGAAGCAAAGCAGCAGACTAAGCACCTTTTACCTTTAGTAAAGCCAGTTACCTAGATATATTTTATATGAAATATTTTCCTTCCCTAACTAACATACAATTTTCTCTTTAGCATCTCTCCACGTTCATTATGGACAAGACAGAGTCCATTGTCACAGTGGACGATGCCATCAAGAAACTTGTCCTTCTGGATTCAAAGGACAAAATATGGACGCAAGAGATGCTCTTGCAGGTCACTGACACAGCAGTGAGGCTCCTGGACTGTGATACACAGGTAACAGTTCCACACCTGTCACCACGTTATCATCACATTATGTTAACATGCACTAAAGTCACATTTCCAGTTGTTTTGTGTTTCTGAACTATTTCATTAAGTGAAAAAAAGATTTTTTTACATCACATTCTTTTTACACAGCCTGTGAATAAAATAGTTGTGTAATGTTTTCTGTGCCTGCGGAGCTGCTCAGTCGGTAGCTTGGTAATTAACTCCACACTGGTATCTAGATACTCTTCACTTAGAAACAGAATTTTTTACACAAAGCCTCTAACGAACAGTGGATGTATGGAATTTATTAAACGGGATTCATTAAAGTTCATCCAAAGTGCATCTTGCTATTTCGTTGCCACGACTTCTACCCCTATACTGGACCTTCTGTTGTTCTCCTGCAGGAAGAGCTGGAGAACTTTCCTCTCCCCACCATCCACATGTGTCAGACAGTGCTGAATCAGACACGTTACTCCTCTGTGCTGCTGCTTGTGTGTCAGGACAAGGAGCAGCACAAACCAGACATTCACTTCTTCCACTGTGATGAGGTGGAGGTGAGTCTCAGTTTTAAATGCTACAGATGTGGCTCAGTTTGTCTCTGTTACTGTTTGTGCATGATTGGTTGGTTTTGTCTTTTATGTCATTCATAAATCAAAGCTGCTGTTGCTGGATCAGATTTCACTGCTATTAGTGGTTGTATTGTGCATTTCCTTTTTTTATTTCTTGCAGCCTTGTGCTGAGCTATTTGAATAAGGTCTGTTCTATTACTGAAATTGTATAATACTATGTAAATGTATTAGTCTACGTATTATACTATGTAATGTAAAGACACTAGCGCTTTATAATTTAGAATACTTACTTCTAAGTTCAAAGAACAGCGTTACAGGAACTGTTTGTCATTACAAATGGACTCATAAACAGTCACTATGCTGGAAGGATCTGAATATAACCTTTGGATTATCACGTAAGGCTTGTCTTTGCCTTTACTGAAACAGTACGCTGTAAAGGTGACTGGAGTTGCTTAATCATTAGAATTATGATGCCCTGCAGCATTAATGTGAAGGTAGAATAAAAATGCTTATTGGGAAGTTAAGAAATTGGTAATTATATTTCAGCATCCATGCTGCATCTGATCAATATGTCTTGTTTAGTTATTGTGCAAGATTAGAGGAAGTATAGAAAACTGTAAATACCTTTGGCTGCAGACTTTTTATTGCCATAAACTGTCACACAATCTTTGCGACAGTGTTCTAGTGGAAAACTAGGAATGTAGGTCTGATATTTGTCATCCTCATTCCACAAATACTAATTGAATATTGGCTTACACTACATGACAAACCATCACAACTTACACACCAATCATTAAGATGAGTCAGCATTAGGGAAGTGAGACTTTGAACTGAACCAAGCTGGGCACAAGAAGAACGTGTGTGTACAAGTAACAGTATCTTTACACCTTCTGTAAATTTTCAATATTAAACTGGAATTTTATTTGAATGCAAGGAGCTTAGCTTAATTATGACACTGCTGGGTTTTTAAGGCTCTATGCAGAGTGTGTTACATTTGACTGTATTTCTCTTTCCAGGCTGAGATGGTTCATGCAGACATAGACAGTGCCATTGGAGACAACAAGCATGGAAAGAAAATGAGGCTTCAGACACTGAAGTGAGAACAATGCTGCTGCGCATAAACACATACACACACAAATGCATCTAACCTGTAATTGCTAGTTAGCTAAAGGTCTCAATGCCTCCTCATCCTCCAGGGTGAACCAGGAGAAAATGAAGCGTCACAGAGAAACCATTCTCCCTCCCTCGCCCACTAAGGGCTCCTCACCTGCTCCGAAGGGACGAGTCGCTGCTACAAACACACAAGGTGGGTCCACACATGTTGTACATGTGCTCAAAAGAATGCACTTTCACAGTTTATGCAAAATGATTCCCAATGTTTGGGAATTTTATTTGTATTTATTAAAATGCAAGCTTTTTGTGTTTGGATGTAGACGGACGAGCCTCTGGACTAAGTGACACAGAGTCACATGAAAAGCTGGCCCAGCGCATTGAAAAGGATGTGGTGAGTGTTTTCATCCACAGACACCTGTCATCACATTGCACGGATCCTTTTACTGTATCATAATGCTATATTCTTCATGTTAAGCCTCAGCATTATTCTCCCTTAGCAAATTCTCAACTGTGCCCTGGACGACATAGAGATCTTTGTGGCGCGGCTGCAAAAGGCAGCAGAGGCCTTTTCCCAGCTCAACCAGCGCAACAAGAGTAAGAAGAATAAGAAGAAAGGACCAGCAGGTCTGTCTCCCTTTCTTCTTACGTGGTGGCATGAATGCAGTGACAATATGTTCATATTGCTCACATCGCTGTTTGTGTCTCTTTGTGTCCTGTGGCCAGGGACTCTCGTCCAGTGATGTATGTGTAGTAGCAGAAGCCAGTTTGGGGTTCTGTTGAGTAATACAATACTCATTACTGTTATTACTGATGTAATATTATTACGTCTTATTTACTCCACTGAGTTATGATCTAGCGTGTTACTCTCCTGAAAATGTGAGCAAAAGGGGAAATAAGGTAAACCTCAGGTGTCACCTTATTTATGTGACCTCAAATTATTAATGCTGAAAGTAATAATATTACCGCTCCTGAGTAAAGTTTTACCACCCAACACTGGCAGTGGTGTGATGCTGTGTTCATACTGTATATCAACACACCTTGTTCCCTGTGCAGTGAGTCATACATGTAACATCCATGTGACTCTAAAAACAGTTTTCTGTGTACATGGTCAACACATAAGCTGTAAGAGCCTTATTTACTAAAGTTCTGTGTACAAAATTATTTGCAAACTTGGTATCAAATAGCGTGTGCTGTGGATCTTACACATTTACCTTAATAAATAAGCAAAGCGAGGTGGAAACTACAGGGGAAAGAAAATACAGATACATAAGGTAAATTGATTAATCAAACAAACAATTGTGGCGGCTGCGATTGTGTCTGTATTTAATACATTTGAAAGGCAGGTGCAGTCTGCTTTGGAGAAACAAAAGAATGCTTTGAGAGCGTGTAGTTTACCTCTCATGTTGGAATGACCAAAGAAGTAGTGCACACATATCGTCTGTCCAGTGACAGATGTTGGAGCTGTAGGGTGAGCTACAGGCAAATTTGAACCAGTAACAAAAAGGATCCATCCATTACCTGCCAAACCAAAACTTCTTGCATCACTGCATTTTCTTGTGTATGGGTCATTCCAGTAAACTGTAGCAGTTGCTACTGCAGTCTCCCAAAGTAGGTCTTCATGTGTGTTGTCCCAAGTGTTGATATCCACGTTACAATGAATGGACTGTTACACAGTTTGTCAGCACCCAGTACACGCGGAGTGATCTTTCTATATAATGTTTCTTCTTGCACGACTAATATTTTGTTAGCTCATCAAAGTTATTATTACCTCTTCTACTTACATGTTTATTGCCTCTGAATTGAATTTGCTCTAGTGAATAAGCTGGCCATTCTCCAAACGTCCACCAAAGAAAAGCAGAATTTTCAAGACCGTGCATGCAGTTTAGTAATCACTATTTGGGATCTTAGTAAATCAGGCCCTAAGTGTTATTTTTCCACAAGTCATCTCAGAATAATGTAGAAGAAATGTGTGTGTTGTCCTTGATTACACAGACAAATGTGCAAAAACAATGTATTCTCCATCTAGAGAATCAGTTTCTCAACTTTTGGGACACTTGATAGATAAAATATTAATATGACTGATGTGAATAGACATTTTTTTTAAAGGGAGGTGTGGTCAGCAAGTTAAAGGATTATCCTAAGATCCATGTGTGAAGCTCATTCCACATCCGTGAAAATATTAATTGAATATGCACTATTTTACTGGAATATAAACTGTTTTGGGGGTCTGCTGTGTCACAGGTTGAGAAACCCTGGTGTTGCACATTCTTTTTTTAGCTTGTACTTTCTGACCAAGGTGAAGTTCTCATTTGTGAAGCTGTTTATTAACAAATAATTACTGCGTTGGTAACCTTCAACAGACAGAGGCTGTAAGCCCTTGTAGACACGAAGAAGTTAGGTTTATGACTTTGGACCTTGGCCAGAAAGTGAAATCTGTGTCCTGTCTACAGTGTTTCTGTATGTCAGACTGTTAACTCTGCAGTATGCATGTGGTCATTGTTGTTCTGGATGTTTACAGAGGGCATGCTGACCCTTCGAGCCAAGCCCCCCTCCGAAGCAGAGTTCATTGATAGTCTGCAGAAACTGAAGCTGGCCCTCAACCTCTTGGTGAGATCTCACAGGCACTAACATCCCTCATTCTCTCCCTCTTCATCCCGCTTCACCAGAAACCCCTCTTCTCGTCAACTTCTCACTGTGTGTGTGTGTGTGTGTGTGTGACTGCACCCCCTACAGGCCAAACTGAAGAAGCACATACAGAATCCAAGTGCGTCTGAGCTGGTTCATTTCCTCTTTGGGCCTCTGGAACTGGTAAGAGCTAAAATCTGTTCAGACTTCTTGTTAAACAGGTTTATATATGAAGGTCATCTGACAGGAGATCTATCATCCTAAACACACTCTGAATGGGAACAGCATAATTTCCTGTCAGCCTAAATAAATCCAGCGTGTCACTGGAAACCCTCATTTTTGTTTGAACCCACACACATATCTGACAACGTTGTACTGAACCTATTTAGCATTCGCACTGTCACCAACAGACATTCTTCTTGTTGTTTATTCTTTCTGACACCACACCCACTGCAGCTCTGCTAAACTCTCACCAGACTGGAGCAACATGGCTTTCAGCTCCCACACAGGTGCAACCACACTTACATAATGCTGGTTTGTCAAGTCACGTCTTCGATACTGCTGGATAGAAACACTGAGTTCTCATTAAACTGTTTATTGATATGGTGCAGTAACTTCTTGACAAGTTGGATTTGCTTGATAAGGTTGAGATAAAACTGGAGCAGTAATATTCAAAGTGTGGCTTCATGGCCATGAACTGTTCTCAGCAACCAGTCTCAACACGTTTACAGTTGTTTTACAGTGCATATCACATACCACCTAAGTCTGTATTTTAATGTATTTAAAAGATATATGAGAAATGACAGTGTGTGGTTTAAATATTTGGTAATTTGCTGTTGTTTCTTCCTATTGTTCCTTCATTGTCCAGTATTTCCTAAAGTCATTTTTAACAACACAGTATTCTGTGAAGGCTATGTTTGTGTACTGCTAAACTAAATTAAATGCATTGACAAGTTTGTCAGTAAACCTATGAATGTGTCTACAGGTGCTGCAGAGCTGTGGAAGTCCTGAACTGGCACGTTCAGTCATCTCTCCTCACCTTTCCAAAGATGCTGTTGAATTTCTGCAGGGACACCTCACCCCTAAAGAGATGACCATCTTTGAGCTGCTTGGGGATGGATGGACCAAACCCAGGTACACAATGTCACTGCTGGCTCTGTCTGTGTGAATGTGTAATGTAAAGGCCACCTTTTGAGCATTGTTTCACTCCTCCTCCTCCTACTACAGAGCTGACTGGCCCAGGGATAAGTGTGCTCCTCCTTACTACCCAAAGTTTCGGAATGGCTGGGAGCCGCCGGCAGAGCTCTTCAGGACAGCACCATGGGAAACAGAGGGGCCCGCAACGCCCCTGGGATCTCCCACCAGCCCTGATTACAGGAAACACTCAGAAGATGTATGGGTTATGTTTAATGGCTGCTTTCTGTAAGTGCACTGACATTTACAGATCCTAATCCTTATGAATGTAACACTCTATTTGTTTTTCCAGTTTTTTGGAAGTCATTCCTCAAACTCATCAAATGGGTAGGTCATGAAGATCCTTCGCACACTTTGCTTTCACTTTGGTAAACAGAAAAACATGTATGTTAAACTGTGAAATTGGGTATTAACAGGTCTTACAATGGGACACCCCAAACCCGCAAATATGCCAAAATTCGCTACCACTTTGTAGCGCGGAATGCCAACGAGCTGTCAGTGCTGCAGGATGAAATCCTCGAGGTAAAAACAATGTCTTTTTTTTGCCTTTCATGTGAAGTTTGCAATTTAAAACAAATATATGCTCACTTGCCACTTTATTAGGTACACCTTTCTGGTACTGGGTTGGACGCCATTGACCTTCAGAACTGTCTTAACTCTATTTTGACGCAGTTTCTGCAGATTTCTCAGCTTCACATTCATGATGTTATTCTCCCAAAGGTGCTCTATTAGTTTGAAATCTGGTGACTGTGGAAGGCCATTTGAGTACAGTGAACTCACTGTCATGTTCAAGAAAGCCATCAGTGCACAGTACACTGCTGTCATAAAGGGATTCACATGGTCAGCAACAAAACTCAGGCAGGCTTTGGCATTTAAACGATGCTCAGTTGGTACTTAAGGGGCCTAAAGTGTTCTAAAAATTATCTCTTACATAATTACACCACCACCAGCCTGAACCATTGAAAGGCAGGATGGCAAGATTGTCTTCACCACCTACCCTTCAAATGTCACAGTAGATACTGACACTCATCAGACTAGGCAATTTTCCAATGTTACGTTATCCAGTTTTGGTGAACCTATGTGAATTGTAGCCTCAGTTTCCTCAGAAATTCACAGTAGCTCAGCAGTTTTTGAAATTCTCAGATCAGCCTGTCTTGTACCAACAACTATGCCACGTTCAAGGTTCACCTTTGTACTCCATTCAGATTGTCTTGACTATGTCTACATGCACTGAGCTGCTGCCATTAGATATTTGCAGTTGAACAGATGTATAAATAGAGTGGGCAGTGAGTGTCGATGTATGGTTTTGCATATGACTGGGGTGATCTGAAAATGTATGTGATATGTGATTGTGTCCTGTGTCCCTTCTAGGCATTAATGGTTGCTGTGTCTTACAGGTGATAGAGGATGACAAACAGTGGTGGAAATTGCGGAATCGCAGCGGCCAGGCCGGCTATGTTCCCTTTAACATCCTTGATGTTGTGAAGATAGAGGAACCAGAAGGCAACTATAACCAGGTGATGTGCACACATATTGTATCTGCAGTGTGTTAATAGCATTTTTTTTTTCTTTCCAATAAACCACCAGCAGGACCTCTGGACTTCTAAATGCTTCTCTGTTCAACAGAAAGTTTCCAGTAGATACACTAATATTTATTACATAAAACAGTTTAGGTTAGCTTTGCTGCAGTATTCAGTTATTCAGATACCAGTTTGTTTTGTGACAGGAGATTTACAGTATCTCCACTCCACAAGCTGAGACATGTTGTCAAAAATGAATTCTGGGAAATCTAGGCAATCACCAACTGAAGTATAAAGTAATAAGACAGGTCAAGGTTTCTTTATCACTGCTTGTGGATAGATTTGCTTTGCAAGTAGGAACAGTTGGTCCTGGGTTAAAAGTACAATAGGTGATTAGGATATTCAGCACATTTGCTTGTGTAAGGTTCATGATACAGAGATTTAGCAGATTTCAAAATGTTACCGTGTCAAATGGACTGTGGTCCTAAATCATTGAAGCCTTGTTCTATTAACATACATGTATTCACTCTGCATGCAGGCTCACCAACGCCCTGCCACAAGTACAATACTGCATGAAGCTACTCTTTATAGTGCAAAATGGTTTCACACACATATTTTGCTTTTGACTTCTGGCCAAAAATGTATCGCTTTGAATGACATGAAAGACAAACCTGTTTCTGAGGTAATACCAGCTGTAGTTGCTTTCTCATGAACTGTGCTTGTGTTTGTGTGCCTGCAGCAAGCCTACAGGACGTCCTCTCCTGGTTCTCTTAGCCATGGAGACAGTTTCAACAAGGGTAGACCCAAAGACAGAAGTGAGTTGATGCAGTCATGTAAACAAAGCCAGAAAAGGAATTTGAAAGTTGTTCCCATTGCTCTCGTTCTGATGTTCTCTCCCAATGCTGTTTCTGTGCAACAGTAATGGATGACGTCACCACTGAGTTATTGATGACGATCACTGCTAACAAAAGCCAGCCACCTGCGAGAAAGTTCCGTATTGAGCGATCATCTGGCAGCCAAGTACCGCTCACCTTTGAGTCAAACCCAGAGCAGGTGATTACATGGCTCAACTCGAAAGGCTTCTCGAAACAGTAAGTCATCGACAACACTCGTCATTCCAGAAAATCAAAAAAGCTCCCCAAGCCTTAAAGAGTAACTTAACGCCGCTTGACCTCCAGCAGTTTAACTTTTCACCTTACTGCTGATGGACAGGTGTACTCCAGGTGCAGTTACAGGTGCAACAAAGAAAACAGGCTTAAAACTTTGAACCACAGAGGGCAGCAAAACACTACCTTACAGCCTGATGATAAGTTATTCTTTGAGTTCCGGCTAAAATTTCAGACGTGTTTTGCCATTGTAAATGTACAGCAATAACATTTTTTTTCGTTACACACATTCATATTTTAAGTTTGTTTTTATAAACAAATACTCTTATTAACTAATCACATTCCCTTAGCTGTACAGTAAGATATGGTTAGTGCTAATTAGAAAGTGTTAGCATGCTGACATGCTAAACTAAAATGGTAAATTTAGTTTTAATAGTTTTAACAACTTTATTGATTCCTGTGGGGAAATTCCACACCGATGACGTGTAGCGGCCTTTTCAGGCACTGGACCAACTAGGGGGTTCTTGCTCGAGTACGACATGTACTGTAAACAGGAGGGTCAATTGGAGGACAGTCTGCTCTGCCTATTTAGCAATAGCTGCCCCTCCAAATTATTTCTGTTTTATCATCAACATGTTAGTAATGTCATTGTGAGCATGTTGCCACTCAAGCACCACTGTGCAGTCTTTTAGAGCTGCTAGCATTTCTGTAGACGTAGTTTTATTTAAATATTCTTTGTGAATTGAACATGTTTACATAGAGGTGCAGAAAAAAGAATTTGTGTAATATGACAATATGAGGGTTCTGAAGAAGACACACCCCAGAAGAATCCCGTTATTGATTAGACCCATGTTTTCCTGCCATGACATGTCAAAGTGCAATTTAACTGTAGATGGATCCAGTGTTTAAGCACCATCAGTGCATATTGATCAGTGTTTGTAAAATGAAATGTGCAATAAATGGATATCTATAAAATGATATGCAATGAATTGTCTGACGGTCTTTTCTACAGGACAGTTGAGTGTTTGGGGATTCTGACTGGAGCCCAACTGTTTTCCCTCAACAAAGAAGAACTGAAGGCAGTGTGTGGAGATGAAGGCGGTCGTGTCTACTGTCAGGTCACTGTGCAAAAAGCACAGCTAGAGGTCGGTCACACACCTGTCTACACAATCACACAAACTGCTTACACAGCTGTTTTATACACAGTTTGGCAAATAAGATCAGAACATACAAAGGGATATACTTGTTTACAAAAATGTTGAAAACCATAAAGATTTGAATAATACCAGTGTTTCAGTTTACAGTTTCTTGGCATGTTAAGACATGCAAATGCATTCAGGTATTAAGAAAGCTGCTGTCAGTTGTCAGGGAGTCACTCTATAATAAGTGCAGGTGCAGTGTGTGTGTGTAGTCAGGTCATAACTAGCTAGGCAGGAATATTTGTACAGAATTAGAAACTAAAACAACACCAATTTATAATATGTAAGGACATTCCTCATATCAATTTTATGTACAATTTGTAGCCCAATTCCCAAATCACACATTTGCCTTAGTGGACTTACAATATGACAATATGAACAATCAACATCTTCTGTACTTAAACACTCAAATGACAAAACTAATGTATAATAAATTATTTTACAGAAGACAAACGGAGACTCAGAGCTGCAGGAGATCATGAAGCGGAGGCAGGAGAGGATCGAATCTGGCAGCAAAGATTGAATCTCTTGAAAAGCATATTCCATCCAGACACTTCTCCTCCCTTAAGCTCCACAACTGCAGCAGCTTCTTAAATCAGTCCACTTTTAATTGTGACCTATGATAGAACACATCAAAATGTCATATACATTTTAATTGTATATTTATTTTGTATCGTGCAATGTGTATGTATTCAAGTGTTTTCTTATCTAATTGCAACGCTCTTGTTTTCATTGTTTCATTAAATTTTGTTTAAAGTGAGTTTTGTGTATGAAAAGCAACGTTAAATGATGTACAGTTCGGGTGTGTGTGAGTCTGTGAGTGTACATGTGTATGCATGTAACATGCTCATTGTCAATATTGCAGCTATTTTAGTAAATGACCTGGTAAATTAGTAGATTTTAGCTATTGTTTATCTTAATCTGTGCCAGAATGTGACACATTTTCCGATATCTAGCCAATTATTTTCATATTACTGTTTACAGTTGTAAAAAACATGTTCTATATTACTCCTCTTAATAGGTTTTAATATAAATAAGCTTGCATGTTTATAATTATAGATTTAGACATTTTGACAAGTTGCACCCCATACAAACAATAATCCTGCATGATACACGTTATTGTCAGTAACACAGTATTTTTGTGTTTTTATTTGCAGCATAAGCTGCGCAGACACAGGAAAATTAAGTAGTACAGGAGTATATGGTGGAGAATGTGTTATGCTAAAGATAATTAAATTAAGAGTTTTAAAAAATATTCAAAGAGGCTGTAAATATATTGGGAAATAGTGCTTAGAAACATCACTAAAAATAAACTTGGTAAATATTTGATACTGTATCTTGTTTGTACACGATTCTTGTGTTTGTAAATGGGTTAATAACACCAGATTTGGAGAAAAGGTCAGCACAATTCTTTATTGTTGCAGTTAAAGAAGAAAATGTTAGGTTTTGATAGAAAATTACAAGTTCAGAACGATTTAACCCTCAGTTACACAAAATTAGTCATTTGTCAGTAGAATTGTTAATGTTTTCATTGTTCAAACTGTATCACATGATAAAGAAAAAACGTCACTTTAAATAACTCATAATCAGTTTTAGTGTTTGTATTTATGACACCATACTACTGCTGACAATCTGTATGAGCCCTAAATAAATGCTACAAAGGATCAGAAAAGTAAACGAAGATTAAACTATAACATCAACGCAAAGAAAAGACTATTTTCAGACTCGATTACGAAACCAAACAGATACATTGAATATATGATACAGAAGATGAGAAAAACATCAGCCCTTGTAGGTGAGGAGGATAAAATTGATCATTTATTGAGATATGCATCAAGCCAGAGGTCCCCTGAGGTTTTCAGTGACCTGAAAAACAAACAAAATATCAGTTAATGATTAGTTCATATATCAGATAAGAGTGCTACAAATAAAAGTGAAGGAATCTTTTTTTAGGAGAAATACAAACACACAAACACTTAAAGCCTTCTTAAATTGAAAAGTGTGTTTCATGCCTTTTTACAGCCTCCAATTGTCTCATCCTAGCAGTCATTATGAAGTATTATTATTATTGAACTTACGTGACTATGTCAGCCATGGCCCCCCACAAAGTTTTCGTCTGGTAAGGAATGCCATGTTTCTTACACAGTGCATGGACGTGTGGGGCCACCAGGGAGTAGTTGTGTCGCGGCATTCGAGGAAACAGACTTCAGAGACAAAAGGAACATAAGTATTTGTCAGATAATGCTGTACCCACCATGTGTTGTTTTTAAGGGTACAGTAGATGTAAACTGGTTCACAATCAGAGTAAAGCATAGCATCTTTAATCCTGTTTTTTGTATTGCAATGGAGTAAAATACATCAAATATGAACTTCAAAAGACACGCAATCAATATACTGGTAGTTGGACATTTTGTTTACAAATCTACTCAATCCACATTCATGAATATAAATCCCCTTAATGTATAGTTTCTTCATTTTTTTTGCTCTTAAAGGCCCCAAAAACTAAATCTCTCAATTCCTTTCTCACAATGAGATATGGTGGCCACTGCTTCTTCAGTTAACTGTGGTACTCTGTACTCTGCACAAAACCTGGCTTTCTACAAGCTTTCAGCTGACACGTTTGCCTGAGCCCACTCCAAACCTTTTGACTTACTGGTGTTCAATCTGAAAGTTGAGGTGTCCGCTGAACCAGTCGTTGAAGAAGGACTGCTCAACATTACAGGTGGATTGCAACTAGAGTAGGAAACCAGACAGAAGGGTGCAGATGAGTTGATACATCAGCAACACCTGCTGGCTGTAACGTTGTGACAGTGGATTTCACAATGAAGTAGCTACCTGCATGGTTAACCAGTCCTGGCGCTTCTCATAGTCTATTTCCATCGGTATATGATTCATCTGAGTCACCCACACAAACCAGTGACTCTCCAGGAACCTGCACGACGTTCACAACAATACAACAATATATTACATTATATGATTATAGTGCTCTATAAAACAGTGCTCTCACTTCCTAGTAAGGCATTCTTTATAAAAGAGTGAGGTGAAACATAAAACAAATAATAGGTAATTTATTAATTTCATGTAGTTAATTGATAGGTGTGAGAACAGCAACAAAACACTTTAGGGTCTGAAAAAATCTCTATACTGTAACAACGAATGCATCTCCACACAACATATCAAACACTATTACTATTACACAGCTAATATGTTATTTAAATAGTGGTACAAAAAACTGTTTCAGGTTAATATCCCTTTAGATCCTTTACCTGACAAAGAAGAGAAGAGCCATTGCACCAATTGGACCATACAGGGGTACATAACAGGAGAAGTAGCGAACGTAGAAAGACGTGAACCAAATCAGATCCTTTAAAAGACAAGTAGGTTAAATATGATTGATTTATCAAGTTATCAAGAATCAACTATTTCTATATGTTCATGTGTCATCCTGTCTGATTCATCTTTACTATGTCATAGAATTAGATTAAGAATAGTTTTCTCACATTTAAGTCTTATATCAGTATCATATAAACTGCACTGTGCCACACAAATGAGAGAAACTTACCGCCCAGTAACGACGAGTGATCATAGTCTGAATTATTTGTAAGTGAAAAAAAATAGGAATGAGCAGCGGCGGTCCCACTAAAGGAGAAACAGAAACCAATTATTCTTGTAAAACATTAACTGTTCTATTCATTTTAAATGACTCTCTTCAAAAAACACACCAAGAAAGAAGTACTTGTGTTGATGATTATAGGGCATATTCTTGATCTTTTTTGTGCCATACTGTTACAGAGAAGAACACAGAGTCAGTGTTAGCAGCTGTTTGAATATCATACCAGATAAATACCAAATCATACATATATGTTAAATGAATCAAAAGTATCATTGTTGTGTTACTTGCCTCCACTGGTTGATTGTTGCCAAGTACAAACAGGTTCAACATGTTGATATCAGGGTCCTTGAGGACGACGTTGGGTTTAGCGTGATGCTGGAAATGGCGATGATTCCACCAGTTGGCTGAAGCTCCCTAAGAAAACAATATTTTAATATTTCTTTAAACATTTTACGAAAATAAATATATGTTTGGTAAAACCATCACCTTTAAATGGCCGATGACAAACTTGTGCACCAAGTGATTCCAGTAGGACTTCTTGAAGACAGACAGATGGCCAAAGTCATGCTGCAGCCACCCAGCCTGAGACTAGTGAGGATCAAGAGAAACAAGCATTGTGATATTTGTTTGCGGTAGAGTTGGACTTTTATGTCATTAGACACAGTAAGTAACATCAAAGGATAGTGTTCAATTCACCTGAGCAGTTGCCAGCATGATCCCACAAACAAGTGTCAGGAACCAGTTTGTCCCCAAGTGCCGGACCATCAACAAAGCGAGGACCTCCAGCAATATGATGTGACCCAGGTGGAGGAGGAAGAACAAAGGCCGAGTTCGAAACATTCCCTGTTTTTCAGCCTGCAAAGTTAAATCCTGGAAATCCTTCATAATTGCTGCCTGAGAGCAGAGAAAAGGGAAGAGAACATGAAACGGTCACATTCTGTAAAGGTCAAAAGGTGATGCACTGATGTGATACGTGAGACAGACCAAAGCTTCGATATGAATAAAGAAGGGTCTCACATTTTTGTTTCGGTCCTGGCTGGGCTCCGAAGCTGCCAATTCTCCAATCTGAAGGGCCTTCATATACTTCTGCACAAACTTTTGATCGGGATGAAAAGCACTGAATGGCTCCTGGAAAACAGAGATGAGGAATTATGTCTCTGACAAATAAAAGATTTTATTTATTTAACAGTGGTAGAAGAACTTCATCATTGACAGTTAAAAGTAAGGACAACGTGTATATAAAAATTTAGAAGAAAGGGAGTATTATTGGTACTAAAATGTATCTGAGATAGTATCCAAAGTAAACACACACACAAAATGGTGCCTTTGACTATTGCACTTCTATATAGTCTATGATGGTGGTTGAAAGCGACTAATTATATTTACTCAAGTACTATTCACTGAGGTGTGTGTACTTTTATGTATTTTCATTTTATGCAACTTTATACTTCGACTTCACTTTCAGAGAGAAATATTTTTTCTGACTGTTGTTGTAACAAGTTATTTTTTTAATAATTGAGATTTTTCAATATTAAAAAATCAGATAAATAATATAAACTCATTTTTGTTTGACCTCACTAAATGTCTGACAGGGTTTCATTAAAGTAACTGTAGTCTTTAAATGTTGTAGCATTGATGTATAAAATGGATAAATTATTCAATATCTCTCACCTTCATCTTTAGCCTCCATGCTGGAAACCACTGGTTTATAAAGTAGTTCTGCACCTTCACTAGCCAACATCATTTAAAGGCTACGTGTGCACTGATGCACTAAAATTAATTAACTGATGTGATAATACTTGGTGATAATTTATCAGTCCATGGCCGAGTACTTTTACTCACCTCGACAGCACGTCTGTACTTTCTCACCCTGATGTCAGCTGAAAGTTAGGACTTCTTAAAGGATACTGAAGGCAGCACTTTTACTTGTAATGGAGTATTTCTACAGTGTTGTAATGGTACTTTTATATTCTTTATTATGACTATCATTTAGACACTGCTTACTAGTAACTGATTGAGAATATGTTTGTTTTAATGAGCCAATCAAAGTTATCTTTATCTGAAAAGTAACTAACTACAGTTGTCAGATAAATAGAGCGTGAAAACAGTATTTTCTTTGTTGTGGAAGCATAAAGTATATGTATAAAGAGTAATACGTAGTGTTAGTGGCAATCCACAACTAATATGTACTTATATTCCCAGTAAATGTGTTAATCATATATGTTATAAAGATGATTCAAATATAAATATTTTTATATTAAAATATAAATATTACCGTAGCATCCTCTCCAGCATAGTGGTAGAGGACGCGAAACCCTCCTGGATGCCTTTTTGCCCACTGGGTGACGTTGTAAACTTTTCTATTGATGACCACCCACTGATCTGTCTTGGTGCTGTGGCTCTGCACATCCTCCCAGGTGTAAACACCTCCAGCTTTGCCGCTGTCGGTCTTCCCTTCCTCTCTTTGTTGGCCTCCACCTCCCATCCTCACTGTTGTCTGTGGTCTTTATCCACCTGCTTGTTAAAGGGCTTTTCGGCCACAAGGTCTGGAAACCTGGAAGCAGAAACGCAGTTTAACACCCCGCTAACAGCAAAGGATTAGTCTGCATCGACGTTAAACATGAATCTAAACGTCCAATAACGTAAAACAACTTCTGGTGATAATATATCCTATAGTGTGCGTGTAGACAGGGAGATGCATTTTTAGAGCAGCGCATGCATGTAGGCCCACTTTACGCAAAGAAGTCATTGTTCACCGAAATATGCGATTAATGTGAAAAAGAAAACACAAAACCCACCGATTAATGCACAAACTGCAGCTTGCATAACATTTATCGCACGGCTGATGGTTAATTTACGAACAATAATCACGGATAACGGGTTGCAGGCTGTTCATCCTGCAGCCCCGGTAACATGCACATGACAAATATTTCAGACTTACAGTATCCAGATTATAGCCACTCTCCCCGGGTTTCAGTCACACTCACACACTGTGTGACTTTAGTTGTCGTTCAGGTTCATATTAAAGCATCATCATCCCCAAAAGGTGCCCCTTATATATTCATGGACTCAGTCACCCTCTCCTCAGTACAAACTCTGAGCTGATCATTCGAGGGTTTCTGGGCCAATCGGCGTGCAGTAGATCATGAATCTACTGGCCTGCGCGCAATAGACTCAATAAACTGGTCATTACAGCGATGCCTGAGAGCTTATCTGCAGGTCCTACATTACAACCTATATGCACTTCGAGATTGTTGTTATTATCACTGCATAATATTTAATCAGATAGGATAAGGTCTTAGTGCAGATTCTGTACTAAGTAATGAAGTTTGTCTTTCTAGAACATTGTTTAAGTGCAAATGGAGCAAAAACGTGTCTGTATAAATATTTTCTGATGCCACTTGAGTTGCATCTTACTGCACATTCCATTTATTTTCTGCATGTGTGCACGTCTGCATCTTCTTTAACTGTTGCTTGACTCCAATAGGAAACAAACCATGTACAGTAAAGTACAGTGCAGAGCCACCTACCGTCATGTTATTGTATTTCAGCTGGTGACTGCAGCCATCTCCTGAAATCACTTCATTAGTATCTGCAGCTAAAAAAAAACAGACTACCACGTTTAAGTGTGACGTGTTATTATCTGTAAACATATTCATGAGCACAGCTATGATGTTGTGAAATTATATTGTAAATGTATGTGTTGAAGTTCACTCACCCGCCAGCAGACGGTGCAGATGTGCTGCTTTAATAAAAACTCCTTCCTTAACCCCGAGGATGCAACAGCAAGTGTGACTATGTTTGGCATTGTCCAAAAACATGTGCATAATGTGCGTAGACATTTACAGTATAACCTAAATGTGACGTGTTATAGAGGTATGCACAAGTAAACTAAGTGTGAGTACATGTCTAGAAATTTTACTACTACTCAAGTAAAAATACAACCTTTAAATGTTACTTAAAGTATTTAAGTGAAAGTACTCCACTAAGAACTTCATGTACTTAGTTATTTATAATACATATAATGAATTATTTCCCAGTAATACATGATGAAAAATAACCATTAAAGTCCACTGTCTGTTTGTTTTCCATATGTTTCCTCTGCTGGCTGTGCTTCATCTGCATTCAACAGTCACCTCAGCAGTCACATGCATCCACTCCCTGAGGTCCGTGTCTGTTTGCTGCTTACAGTCCATTGTGTCATTTCAGGGTCATTTCAATGCGATACAGAAATTTGCAAATCAGCTCTTTTGTTCTTCAGCATATCAGACAGGATTATCCTCAAGCAGCGTGCGGCCTGTCTCCCTGTTTGTCCGCTTCTTCTGCCACAGCTCATTAGGCTGACAGAAGCACTGCATATCTGACCCCAGCAGCTTTTACAGGCTTTTCTTCGGTATCACAACCGGCAAAACACACTGTCCATCAGAAGACCTGCTGCTGTTGTCAAGTATTTCATAAAGACTTTTACTTTCAAAAAAAATATAAAGCTCCCAAATATGGTCAATTTCTGTGGATTATAGTCAGATAAACCAACAGTATAATCTTAGCACCATCTGTGCACAAACAGAAAATATGTTAACAATGCAATTTTTGTACAAGAGACAATAATTTTACAATAAGTACTATCATATTATGTGCAGTACACAAGTTTATTTTGTTGCTGGTTCAATATAATGATAAATGAAGAACTGAGATAATTTATTTGAGTAATCAGTAAGTAAAAATACTCCATATGTAAAAATCATACAATACAATACAAAACAAAAAAGTACAGTCAGATTTCCCACTAAATTCCACCGTAGAATTACACATTAGACAAAAGAAAGGCTAGAGTTGTTCTTGCATTTCTATCATGTTCAACACTTTCAGCAGTTCATTTTGTTTTGTTTTGTGTCTGTTCTGTGTCAAAGCAGAAAGTCACATAACCATCACTGTTATAATCTGGTCTATGAAAAAACTGCTGAAGCTAATGTCTGAGATGTTTGATACAAACAAACACTAGGATTAAGGTCTTTCGAGGCCCAGGACACTGTTGACCTCCATGGTCAACATGTATTAATGTATAACTATATGTTTACATTGTGGATGTGGTATTCAGAGTATTTGTTTTTACACAGTAATATAAAAATATAATGTAAAAACCTGCATTCAAAATAATACAGTAATTAAAAGTATCAACAATAGAAAATACATAAATTATAAACAAAATTATAACAATCATAATGCAGTAGAGACTTCTGTCATAGTTTTAATTATTATTATTATTATTATTATATATTAGTATTATTGGGCCTTAATGTATTAATAGTTAAATTTTTACAAGGTTTTGGATTGTTTGTCTGATCTTATGCTAACAACAAATTTAATTTAGACATAGTGTATATGGACAATTTAGGTAATGCAATAACCTTTTCCTGGTATTCATTGTACATCTACATTTACATGCTACACGTCTCCAGTTTTCAGTGCAAAGGTTGCACACTCCATGATTAATACACAAGTGGCCTATTTTCCAGTGACCTTTGTGATTGTGGTGTGAGTGGTTCAAAATATTTTCTTTACAGTTTAATTTAAAGTTTAAAGTAAAGTAAATCAGACTTTACAAACTGATGTATGCATGTAAAGCATTAATTAGCAATGTAAATACTAATGGGTTAAAACTTATTTTTTATATTAATGCAGACATTACAATAAAATAAAAGCTGGCTTGACATAATAAGGGAACATTAATGTATTTAAATATGTATCACATATATATTGCACATAGGTCTGCTGGTGGGTACACAGCTGTGCATGTGTGAATGTGATTACAAAGTAAACTGCACAAAAAGTAATAAATAAACAAGTAAATTAAAAGTCCAAATTACAAAAAAGGACCAAAACGTTGTACATGCATGTTCAACCATGACACTGCGACAGTTTTAAAACTGGTGTAAAAAAACGTAAAAAGCATTTTGATTACTTTTTACACGCACACACTTTGTGACCATGTGATGTGAATGCCCCTGTTCCGGTTACAGAGGGAGGGAGACAGCAGCTGAATGTAAACCTTCACACTGATGGAGACAAGCGGCTAAGATCAGGACTCGGTCAGTCTGTCAGCGATGCACTTTTCCAAAATTTCCTTCTCCAGCGCGGATGATAACTCCGGGGGACCCCGGCCTCTACTGGGGATCAGCTGCATTAACTAGTGGACAGACTTCCATGAACTGTTCTTCTTTTCCGCCGGCCAGGTCACTGCGCTGCGCACACACTGTGGACTACTGCAGCTTCACCCCGCAGGAAGAGCGACAGTAAACTGGATATTTAGTGTCCTAAAGTGTCACTTCTTTCCTGGTATGACAGAGACTCCGGATCACGTAAACGGGTGACCTTAAAAGCTGCGCGTTCTCTCAAAATCCTGGAGCAAGTTCAAGAGGAGAAGGGGTAAGGACTTTAAGACTTCAGTTTCAGCTCAGAATTCAGCTGTACTTTGTTGAGCCCAACTACCAGCAGCACTATTACTGTTACTACTACTATTACTACTACTACTACTACTATTATTACTACTACTATTACTACTACTATTCCACAGTTTAGTAAATATTTGCCATTGGTACTTTCTGATAAAGCAGTAGATGAAGGGGCAAAGAGACACCTGACAAACTGCTGCCATGGCTGCAAAAGTGTTAATTGGCCCAGACCATGAAGCTGTTTGGGTTAAACCACAAAGCAATAGCAGCTCCCGGGCTGTGGGTTAACTTGTCACAGACACTTCAGCATCAAATGACTCTGTCCTGACTCACATAGGAGTCAGGGGCTGCAGGCCACAGGATGGGCAACTCCTCCAGGAAGGGAGAAGGAGACGAAGAAGATGAGGGGGGGAAGGATGGAGAGGAGGCGGAAATCACAGAGAAGAAGAAAGAAGAGGAGGAAGTGGACAAAGAACTTCCAGTGGGGGTGGAGGAGTTGTTGGAAAGCGGGGATCCTGTGTTGGACCTGAGTTATCGTAAATTCAAGCGGTTGCCCTCGCGTGTTTGTGGACTGATGCACCTGGAGAAGCTGTATGTCTGTGGAAACAGCATACGCACTCTGCCAGACAGCATCTCCCAGCTGCAGGGTCTGCGGATACTCGCCCTCGACTTCAACAAGATGGAAGACGTCCCGCTGGCCGTCTGCCAGCTCATTCACCTCACTCGACTCTACTTGGGCAGCAACCGGCTGATGAGCCTCCCACCTGAGATGAAGAACCTGCAGAATCTGCGCTGTCTGTGGGTGGAGAGCAACTACTTCCAGAGATTTCCACGAGAGCTCTATGACCTGCCCCACCTCAAGTCCCTTCAGATAGGGGACAACCGGCTGAAGTCGCTGCCTGCGGACCTGGGCCGCATGGAGGCTTTGAGGGGGTTATGGCTCTACGGGAACCGCTTTGACAGCTTCCCCAATGTTCTCCTCCGCATGAAGAGTTTGGAGATCTTAGACCTGGACCGCAACAAAATATCAGAGTTTCCCAGCCTGAGGCGTCTCCGAGCCCTGCGCCTATTCTCCTATGACCACAACCCGGTAAAGGGCCCTCCAGAAGTTCGTGAGGAAGTACTGTTGGTCGGCGAAGGGGCTGCAGAGTTCTTGGAGGCACGTGAAGCCAGGAAGGAGAGACAGCGAAAGGCCGCAGAGAAAGAGGCTGAGGAGTTGGCTCTGGCAGGAGAGGAGCCAGTGATTCATGGGATTCTGAAGAACAGTAGCTCAAAACAAGCAACAGCTGAAGCTGTAGTGACAGCAGAGGATGTAGACAATAAAGAAGAAGAAGAAACACTGGCGAAGGAGGAGGAGGTGGAGGAGGGGGATACGGAGCTGCCAGTTACCGAGTATGATGGAGCTGAGCTTGAATATGATGAAGAGGGTGTTGAATATGAGACAGAGGAGCTAATATGTGAAGGAGAGGGGTTTGAGTATGAGGGAGAGGAGCTGGAGTACGAGAGGGCACAGATGGATTATGAGTATGAGGCAGAAGAGGAGCTGGAGGACACTGGGAGACAGGATGAAGGGGCTTGAAAAAAACCCTCATACATCCAGATGATCTGCAGGCAGGTGGAGGTGGATGACAGGAAATGGACTTTTTTTTAACATGCTGAGACAAGTGTGGGACTTTTCTTAGCTGTGCTGCTACTTTTTAATGTGCTGTTAACTGTGAAAATGAAGCTGGGCATTATGATACTGTAAACCGACAGCATCTGTGACATCTCAATCAGCTGCAAAGTACCAAATCAGAGCAGGACTCAGGTGGGCAGTGTGTGTATGCAGTGGCTGTTATTGTCATTATGTTTGTTTTGAGTGTACACATGAGACCAAGTCTTCCATCATTAAATATTAACTGAGATGATGAAGTCAGAGTCAATCATTGATGGAAAGATGCTTCCTTTTTTATTAGTTTATTTAACAGGGACAGTGGACAATCCTAGACTGGCTTAAAATTTGCTGTACAGCTAAATTTCATCTTAATTGGAAATCAGCAAAAGCACCAACTTGTGTTTACTTGAGTGACACTCAGTAGTATTTCCACACATCATGGTCAGTGTCTGTTTTATGTGCTTGTCAGTGCACCTTGGCTGTACTCATTGCTATTTAAAAAAAACGTGTGCATGTAAATGTGTGTATTGGATTTAGATTTACAAAATATTTATGACATGCTAAACACAACCCCCCAAACCTTGTCAGTGTTGTGTAAGCAGTGCTGTGAGTGTCAGTGCCAAGACAGAGAGGGAGACAAGCAGGATTATTAGAGCGATGAATAGCTGGGGTGCCTCACCATAAAAGGTAAGTCCATAGGGAGGTTCACAACATGAAATGGAGTTACAAAAAAAAAAAAAAATCAAGCTGGAGATTCTTATCTACAAAAAGCCTGAAGCCCTGCAGGTCAGACACTCAGGTCTGTCATGACCTTTGTATACTCCTTTTTATCGGTGACTACACCTTTTTTACCTCCATCTCTAATGTGAAGCAGGCCCAGACCTTGTTCTCCTCTCATCTCTGCACTCATTATTCATGTGAGGCTCGTGTGTAATCCAATCCTCCTTCCCTCTGCGTATCTTTTTCTCACATTTCATTGAAAGAGTGAAATATTTATCCCAACGCTGAAATATTTATGCTCATACTCGTGTGGCAGTGTGTCTCGACTCCTTTGTCTGCTGGGGGAAACAGCTGATGAAAAGACTCAAACTGATGATTGCCTCTCTAAGATTTAACAAAAAAATGTAATGCAAGATTTTTCTTTATCATATAAATACTTATTTATTATGTATTGTATTTGTGTTATATATAAGGCTGTCACTGCTATTTTCATTTTCAAAAAAGTGGCCCTTGCAATTTAGGAAAGAGCAAAATCTCAGTATTAACAAACTGTTTTGCAAATTTTAGAAGCTGCAAAGCAGTGATTTTGTCTTAATTTTTGCTTTAAAAATAATTAAATGATGAATTAGTCATTAAACCTGTTGTAATTTTTTTGTCATTCAGTTATGTTCAGCATGATTATCATTTTAGTTTGCTAACATGCCAACATAGCTGAGGCTAACCGATCATAGACTAAAAATTTGATTTGAAAAAAGTTGAATGAAAATAGAAATTCACTTAAAACCAACCACAAACGCCAACCTCATGGCGTCAGACAAAATATCACCAACGTCAGTAGGATTCGTCATCTGATGACCATGAATGTCTGCACAAACATGTCATGACAGTCCATTCAGTACTTGAGATATGCTCAACAGACTTAGTACATTGCTATTCTTAAAGCTACTAGCATGACATTAATTTCCATAAAGTATAACATGTTATTTTATTGCTAATCTCTGGAAGAAATATAGACAGCTAATTAAACATGATCTAGTATCTATACTTTGCTGACCCCAAATATTCTTTAGTGACATTCAGTTGGGTTTCATATGTCTCTTGTTTTGACAATGTGATCGTGTTTATCGGATTTGTGTTGATAATGTAAAACCACTGCAGTTTTTAACAATTGGTCTACGGTACGTGCACTGCATGGAACTGCAGTATATGACACATAATGTGTTGTTGGTGAAAACTAGATCCTCCTCCTCCTCAGTCCGTGCTCTGCTTCTCATTCCACAGCTGTGGGTGGCAAAACAGTCTGACACACTGCAGACGTTCATGGGAATCAGTGCTATACTCAGTCTGAGTATAATTATTTTGCTCATTAGTTTACACTCCTCTCATTCTCTGTAGGTCAGTGACAGTGAGGCGGGTAAAGACAATGCATCATCCCTTTCGCTCTTCTCTCTGGCTTTCACACATCTCACTTCACACAATTGTCTAACTGGCAGCTTTTCAACTCACACAAAAAGAACTTCACAAAGACATAAAGACATGAAAGTTTGTGATTTTTTGACAGGACTATTGTAAAACAACACAGACAGTGAGTGATTAAGGTTTTTAAGGATTGGAAATGTAATACTGCAACTGCTTTTACTCACAAATGCACAGCTTTAATTCCTCTAGATTCCTCTAACGTCTGAGAGCAGATACAGTAAATAACTAGGTAATAACTAGTTAATGCATTAACAATGGATCCCTCTTTATTTTTCTGGTAACAATTCAGATGTTTCAGATGTGTTTTAGCCCATGAAGATGAACCTAAGAAATAAATAACGTCTTGTTAGTAGTTGAAGGAAACACATACATGACTGTAGTTCATATGTGCAACATGCGCACCTGTCCATATCCCGACGATTATAGCCAGTGTCCCTTTTTGCAGGGATGATTCCTGCACCAGTGTGACCAGATCTCAACTTTTCAACATCAGCATAGTGACAGAATCTGGAAAAAACAAGTTTTTATTAACTGGACAGTTGTCCATTTGACCGGTATTTATATATGTATATGTATGCAGTGTATTCACACTGATTTTACCAAAGCACCTAAATAGTTCTACCACCACTGCTGAAAGTGTTAAACACACTTACTTGCTCTTATACTGAGTAGTGAAGTGTGAACGATCAAAAGGAGTATTGGGAAAAGCTTGGTAGTTTGGTGCATTCAGAAGAGACCCTGTGGGCTCCTAGAAACACAGCACCAGACTTAAACAAGACTGAAGCTCAAAGACTCAGAGGTAAGTCTATAAGACAAAACATTTCACCTTTTTTCCAATGATTTCCTTAGTAGGTGCATTACTTTTAGTTTGTGGTGATGGCAAAAGGGAGGTCTAGAAGAGCAGAGGGAAGATGTTGAAAGAGATAAAACCAAAATGCTACTAGAGCTGATTAGCAGAGAGTTAGTACCCACTGGGCAGGCCAAAGGAGCGATGACACCTCGAGTAAATCCTGTTTCTCGTGAAGAATGGCTGCACAGGCCTGGTAACGCTTCTATGCCCTCAAACACAAAGACGTAAAGACACTGTCAGACCTCATAGTTTTACACAATATCACATTTAAACTGTTTTTTTCTCCTTTAACTTAAGAGAGGGAAGAGTCAGTGCTCAACCTGCAGAAATGATGGTGGCAAGAAGTCGTTCTTCATCACTGAGTTGGGAGTCTGGCGAGGTTCAACTTGAACAACAGGCTGCAAACACTACAACGTTCAAGGCAGCAGAAACCAGAAAGAACATCAGAATATAAAGTATATAGTATAAATAAAACTGTGCAGCACGTCAGTTAGAGTAGCATGATATACTGTACATGGGACACATTTACAAATCAGCAAATCTTTAAAAAGATCCAACAAATATGTTCTTTCTTCTTGAAAACATGCTCAGTAACTTCATAAGATAGCTGGACACATTACACCCTAAACAAGATTCAGCAGTTAATTTATTAACACTATTTTTAGCCTACATTGTGCTCTAGCATAGAATATACAGCAGCAGCACACTGTATGTGACACTAACTGTAATTAAGGATGTCAGCCAGTGGTGTTGCTCATTTATATAATAACATATACGAAAATCAGTTAATTGTTGGTTTTGTCTTTTCGTGGGATTTGACATGAAGAAAAATAGAAAAAGAAATGGAACATGTGAAGGACGTGTCCTTCATGAACAGTACTCACATTGCAGCTGTTTTTCTCCTGAAATGTGTTAAGCTGAAGGTCTGCCCCCTCACTGTAACCAGTCTCCCCTTTAGGACCCATCACCACGTTGTTCTGGGAAACTACAGACAACAACAGCAACTTATGATCCAGCACCCTGTAAAATATTTATCTGTCTATTCTTAAAAATCACATAAACATTCTGTTGTAGTCTTTATTTTACCTCTTGGTGTGAGATGATGAGGCACAAACACGCTCTGCTGTTCAGTCTAAAGAAACATAAAATCATAAAATCCGATGATGAGAAGCTTGTTATCATGGATTTATTTATATCTGGCACTTTTTAAGTGTTGTTGTCTTTATGTTTATGAAGCTCTACCTTCAACTTCACAGCAGATAACGCTTTTGGGAGACTCCTCAGCTGATAGAAGCCGCTGTTTCGAGGTTTGTTAAGGAGGTTTGGCAAAGACCCCGAAGAATTTGACCGAATGCGGGGCTGGTAATGCCGTTTGGTTTGTGACATGAAACTGTCAGATAACATGAGTCTGCAGAGAAAAACAACACAGCTTTGTTTAAGTTAACATTTCCAGAGGATCATTTAACATAATTAGAGTTTACTTTAAGTGAATCAGTTAAGTTCAATTGTGATGACTGAGAGGCCTAAAGGGTTAGTTCACCCATATTACAAAACATAATTGCTTACTAGCTCTATGTCAATATAGCAGATAGTTTAGGTTTTATAGCAGCAGCTGTTATTGTGAGTATAGGGAGTCTTTTTTTCTATTATTAAAGACTGTGTTGTACTAATGCAAAGACAGAGGTGGTAAGTTTAAAGACCATGCACACCTATAATAAATTCACAAAGGTGATTCTAACAATTCTCACTGATTTGATCTGTGTAGTCTGCAGGATGATAGAAACCATGCTTTACTGACAGGGCTGGACAAATTATACCTGTATCATACTGACTACCCTTTAACACAGGAAACATTTTGACTTGTATAGTAGTTTTTACAAGGCGTCCCATCTATCCAGGTGTCCAGATAAGTCAGCACCCTGAAACTAAAGCAGCTACATAGAATTAATTTATTGGCACCTGTGCTTTTCTTTGTCCATGATAAAGCTTAATCTTATGTTATGATCAGCGACTGTAGATTTCATGTCAATGCCTGTATATCCTTATTCGCTCTGACTCTTACCCAAACTGAGGGTTGTCAGTGTGGTCCAAGCTGGGTCTATAATATATGGCTGGCCTCTGGTTTGCTGTGAAGCCGCTCCCACTGGAATGTCCGAGGTAAGATGTGAAATTCACCATAGGTGAGTCTACAACAGAGAGACACTTAATCTTATTGTTCATAATTAACCTGTTCATACGTTCACGTGAAATAAAAATGACGTCTCCCTCACCGTGCACTCGTTCAGCATAAGACACCCGGTAAGAAGTATTGTAGACTTTGAGTGTGTTGCTGGTCAGCTGTCCCCTGCTAACAGTTGCTCCAGCAGTCGGCATGACTATCCTCCTCTGTTCAGCCATCTGTGGCTGCTGTAATGGAAACCTTCACTGACAATAGTGATGGATAGCAAAAATCCTCAGGCTATGTGAGTGCTGCTGTAACCTCAAATAAAAATAGAAAACAATGTGTAGCTCCTTTGTTTTTATGGTCTGACAGTACCAAACTTTCTGAAGCTGTGGTTACCAAGTCTTTAGGAAATAATGCAGTAAGTGCTCTGTTTATCACATGCTGTTTGAGTGAAGAAAACAGCACCACTGCACTACAGTTACAGCTGTTTTTATTTACACCAGATATAAACTACTCCAGAAAAAATGAATCTGCCACAGCAGGGGAAAGTTTCACTTACTCTCGGGACATACCTGCAACTCCAGGTTGTTTGCTCACCTCTATGTCTTGTGGTGGTTTTGTGGGTAAACAGGTCTCCGTTGCTAGGAGATTCAAGGGCAGAGCGTTTCAACTGGAAGGAGTGAGAGGTTGACTGCTTACAGTTAACATCCGATCTTCTGTATATAACAATGTCTGTACACCTGTCCTTTGCCACATGTTCAATGTTATTTAATGTTATTTAAGATTCACATTCGATTGTCAGCAGGCTATACAACATTGAAAAGCTTATCTGTCTCTTGTAATGACACCTGTACACTATGTTTTTAGTGCACGTTTATCATTTACAAGTAGCATATGAACATGTAAGTGTTTACACACTTTTATATAGTTATAAGTATATATACACAAAGTGTTTCTTGCAGTGTTTTACTTTTACACAATTGATTAGAAGCCAGCATCAAGTTACTGCTGAGTTGTAAGATTAGTTACTAGCTGCTAAATTATAGTGCATTACATTTATTAAATGTTAACATACATTACAGCAATACCATAAAGGTGCATTATTATGTCTATACTGTACAAATTATATTGCATATAGAATATCTTACATTAAAAACTACTTTTATACCTTAATATATATTTCTGTATATTGTACTTGCAGAAATATTGTTGCCTATTGCTAAACCTGTACTGGACTCATTTATCTGTAAATATATATTTGCACAATTAACAGTATCTCACTTATATGTAATGTACGAAACGTTTTAAAATAATTTCATTAATGCAATTTTTTTATTATTATTTTATTAAAAATAGTCAATCTCATCTCTTTTGCAGCTGTAGCATGTACATTTTTGTTATTTTAATTATACAGTGCTAAACCTCCTCAGTTATTAAACAGTTTCTCCATGTGGCCACTGGATGGCAGTGCGATGCCGCAGCGGCCCTTACTGCAGACTAGCCCAGAAAAGATGTAAGGTTATGTAAAAATGATGGATGGCTTGAAATCTCCATGACATCTTGATAAAAATGTCCATCCAAGACAGAGAGTTCTTATTCACTTCTATTAGCAGGGAAAAAAAGTCTATACGCCATCTATACATTCACACACACACATATGCACATTACAATTTAATACTGTGGATATTCAGCTTCTGGTGTATTTAGGACACCAGGACAACAGTCCTAGCTGGATGTATGGTGTCATTTTATCCAGACAAAGACATGCAGGCCTATGTTTACTAATGAATCCTACTGCAGGAACACTTTTGTATTAAACATATGGGGTAAAATATTGTGATATCTAGCCAGACATTATCTCCTTTATACTATTAACCCCATGCTCTTCAAACACACAATGAGAACACTTTAGACCCAGTAAGATTCTCTTCATCATTTGATTATTCGGAAAGACTAACATCTAACTTTGGTTTCTCCATGACAACCTGATCACCTCCTGGATCACTATATCTGATGCATAACAGTCACATCATTTCCACACCTTTCTTTTAATTCTCACTCCCCATTCTTTCTCTTATCATCTCATTTCCTTGGACTCACAATGCATCTTCACCTCTGTCACATCCCTTCTTGCTTCTTTCTTCCCTCCATCTGTCCAACATTGGCAGTCGACAGAGCCTGTCTTTACCAGGCTGTTGCTTGTGTGGCCGTTCCACAGTTTTTTTTCTTGCTTGACATGCTGTCGTGCCAAAACTGGAACTGTTCATTATCTTCTCAAAAAATAACTACAGGGAAACGCCTGCATCATTGAAACTGACAGTCTCATTTCCTGCTTCTTTTCTCTTAAACACAATGCGCACATTGGCATTTCTAATTATAAATTCGCAGGCAACCATACACCACAAATAGATGAGGCACCAATTTCTATTCCACTCAAAGATTACACCAGATGATTTCACTCATTAGAACAACTTCAGCTGACTTCAGAGAGTCAGACAGGAGGAACTGATCAGTGGAAGCACCTGCTGTACCCTGTTTGAAATGAAAACTTGCAGTCTCTCAGCTCTCCTCTGATTGTTCCTCTCTGCAATACAGCAATCTGTGTTTGTTCTGCATCTGCATAATTCACATCTAACATGACTGTGCTGCAGCCAAGCTCATTTATGATGAAGCTTTACAAAGACAATAATAGTGAAAATATAGAAACAATCCTGCAACAGTTTACAGTTTGCACTTGAGATAACAGGGGGAGCTTAAAAGATGAAAAAAGGTGGGTGCAGTAGTTCTAAAAATAGATGGAGGTGATGCAAGCAAGGGTCTCCCGTCGAGTTGATGCGCTTGGTTTGCCTGCAGCCGTCTGTTGTAGTTCAGGGAGGGATGAAACCTCGGCCCCTGTCTGCGGGAGGCTGGCTGGCTCTGTACTTGTCTGTGTTTCCTGCCCAGTTCTGCTCCTGATACTCTGCAGCTTTGGGGGGAGAATCTCGACGTTTTCTCTGTCGGTTCAGTAACCCGTTTCTATGTGTGCCATAAAATAGCATGAAATTAATATTTAGAAAGACATAAAGACACAGCTGATGTGCTAAGACCCTCTTTGTGTGTTAGGTCTCTGAGGTGCTCTCTCTGCTTCACCGCTTCACCGCTTCACTGTTCTCTGTCTTATCTCCTACCCGTGTCCTTTTTTGACTTCTGTACTTAATAGGCAAATCTGGCACAGACGGTTTGGAGTAAATTGCATTGTCATCTTTTTCCATTTTAAGTTTCAGTCAGCTTCGGTCTGTGTAATGTGATGAGCAGAGGGGGATCCAGGCATAAACTAAGACATTTAAAGTCAAACCACATACAGTACCTATGCTAACATGTAGAAGATAAGCTACTCTATAAAACTTTCGGAAAGAGATTGAATTAAAGAAAAAATATTTCAACATCTTGTTGATGCTGCAAGAAATGACTTTGAATGTTGATGCACTATGCATTTGATGGATTGAACCTGAAAACACACACACAGCTAACGCAGCAAAACTGAAGTGGATGATTGTTTGTGCGTGAACTGATCCAGTGGTACAGGCACTATAGAGCTACATGAGAAAATCTGTCATCATCTTTGAAAATAGGTTAAAAGATTCCTTCAGAGTGTTGCCTGTACAGTACATGTAGCTGTGTGATTCATTTGCCTTCATGCTGACTAATGCGGTGCTTAGATCAGAAGCTTTCCACTATACATTTTAATTGCTCTCACGGGCAAAAACAACCACTGCCAATAATGGCATCTGTAAGCAAATGGTGTTGTGTTAAACCAGAAAGACGTCAATACAGTTTCTAATTAATTACATTGCTGTTTAATTACAGTGCACGTGTATGTGTGCCCAATTTATATTAAAAACACCAGAAGATACACTGTATGACAATGCATTAAAACTTGGTGTGGAAGAAACTGATGAGCCTGCACAGAGCCGTGACCTCAGCCCCATCCAACACATTTCGGTTGACCTGTGTTCACAAATGTGAACCAGGTCTTATTACCTTGCATCAGTGATTAAATTCCCTAATGTTCTTGAATTAGAGCTAATTACTCCAGCGTTTACTCTTTTAGAAACCCCTTCCTAAAATGTCCGTTCACAAGTACAAGCTGACATATTTAAATGCATTTTTCCAACCACCAGTTTTAATTCATAGAAGGCAGCAAAACACACATTTGAGAAGCTAGAAACAATTACTTTTTGGCATTTTTCCTACACAAGACCACATTAGTTCCCCTATTCAAACTAAATGCTAAGTTCAGTGGACTAACATACTGACAATGACAACAGTAGTGCACTGATGTTTATGTGGTTTAATGTAAATTTAATCATTTTACCATGTTCATTATCACCCCAAAAGTCATTAAGATCTCTCCTCTGAGTGCCACAAGTGTCTCTACAAAATATAGACAAATGGTTGAGGAAGGCACCTTCCTTAAAGTTATGCTGCTAGCAGAAGATGACAATGAATGACAGATAGTTTTGAAATTAGATGTAAAGAATCAGACAATAAATATGTTTAATTGTCCACATATTTTTGGCCATGTGTCAGTGGCTATCTTACAAAATCCAGTCTAAAAATATTGTGAGAGCAACCAATGAACCTCTGGACACAGGAGTAGTAAAAATGATTCTTTAATATGGAACAAAATCAGAGCTCAGCTCCATGGCTCCATCCACCCAACACACTCTGTAACACTGATGGGTGGAGGAGAACGAGAAAATTAACCGGTAAGATCACAGTCCGCTCGGCCAAAAAACAGGAGAGGCGAAAAAAAACATGGAACGCAAAACCAAAGTGCTACTGGGTTTGACCTTTATACGCCCTCACTCTCTTCCCTCCTGACCCAGAATGTGACCAACAGAGACACGCCTCTCTGCCTACTCCCAGGGCTCTCCCGCCTCCTCTCCTACCTCACCCTTCGCTCTCCCTTTGGAGGCCAGTGGCTCCTCAAACCAGTCGGTGACCCAGTGACCTCTCAGGGCCAGGTGAGGTTAGCTGGGAAGCAGATTTGGAGGGGCAGAGGTGCGTGTGTTAGGGTCTTAATGCTGAGTGTGCGGTTGCAGATTTGCGGTTTTAAAGAAGAACGTGAAGACAGACAAGACGTCTTGGTTATTGTCATGGCTCCAGTGGAAATGTCTGTGGTTCAGTCCTTCTACTGTTTTGATTAGAAAGTGATGTCTAATCATCTTTAAAATGTTGTTCACTAGAAATTCAGATGGAATGTTTAAAGTTTTTGAGGAAAAGAAATGAGGCAGGAGGAAGAGAGTGTCTGCGAAGGCCTCCCAGTAAGAACCCGTTACTATCCTAACACAGGGACATCAACAGAAGTACTACACAGATATGTACAGAGCAACCAAGCAACACATCATAATACTGAGTAATAAATCTGGAGTGGGAAAGGGGAGGTAATAATAGTCCACTACAAATGCACATATCCCACTATTTTTTTTGTAGTTGGTCCAATCTTTAAGGCTGTTCTCCTGCTCTTCCTACAAACAGGGCAGCAATGAAGCCACCGCAACATACATTTCAGTCACAGATCTGTGCTTGACTTCGAAATATGGCTGCTTTGTGTTTCTGTGCTCTGAGCCAGCAGCTGCCCTTCTCCTCAGTTTGTTAAAAGTAAAGTAAAAGACTGTAAATGAGAAAAAATATAGAGGTATGACTAAGGATGAGGTGCATGGATCCCCTCTTTTTTGTGTTCTCTGGTCCACGGAGCTCTGTGAAAAAACAAGGTGCTTTAAAGTAATTGGTGGGTGACGGTTGAGACCTGCTAATGAACAAAGAATCACAGATAGATAAGGAGGCATGGATTACTGGGAAATTAGACTCCGGTGGTACATGCATTACCAGGTGAATGGTAGAGTAAATGAACAATTGAGCAGAGGAAGTGAAAATCTATACTTGGTGGAGGATTAAAATGAAGCCTAGTAATGAAGAAGCAGTGTGGAAATGAGGAGACACAGAGGGAGAGAGGGCATCTGCCAGCTTTAGCAGACACAGTCATCCTGCACCTTAACACACGCTGCGTCACATGACAAACTACATCAGAGAGAGGAGGGTAGGGAGGAGGCACTGCACAGAGAGCACTAGCACTACAATGGACGGACATACACCTAACAAACACACACACACACTCACACGCACACACACACACACACACACACTACTGCACAGGGTCCTAGTCTGCGTTCCACTGCACTCTCCTGGCTGCCAGAACCTTGCTGTGTCTTGTCAAGAAAAAAAAACCAAGCAACAACAAACAAATTGATTAACAAACAGACAAAAAGAACAACACACATTTGGACCCCACTGGCTATAATTAAAAAAATAATAAACCAGAAACGAAACCTAGAATATAAAAAAAGCCAGTGGCACCGGATTTAACAGAAAGCATGTTCTCAATAACTGGCTTTTGAACAGCTCTACGCTTTTTCTTTTAGTCTACCAAGTATATACTATTAACCTTACCAGGCAGCTAAAATCTATACAGTACTGTCATTTTTCATATATTTATAGATATTTATACACTATACAAAGTTGGCAAAAATACATAAATAAATACATTAAATTAGATTGTACACATCACAATTGTGTGTTTTAAGTTAGAGCACTCTTTGTTGAAGAGGTGCGCCAAGGCAAGTTGAGAAAGGAAGTGAAGAAACAGGAGTGATACCCTCGACATCCCTTGATGCAAAGGAGTCACCATCAGGCTTGGTAAGTTATATTTCAGAGTATGGCATTAGATCAATTGGGTATATTGCTTTTTACCTACCTGAATAAAAATTACCACATTATGGCAGCAGTTAGAGATTGCTCTAACTGATTCACAAAGTCTATTTACAACCAGCAAGGAAAGAAAAATACACATATTCTGGAGTATCTGGATTTAGGCGAAATAGGATGAATTTTCAGTGCATCGATAAACGACAGATTGCGCTTGTGTGTATTTTCAGTCTCCCTTTGGGACTCCCTCTAAAGGATGATATTACAATGAAGACAGGAATGTATCCGCTGTCCCTGCCGCAGACGGCTGCTGGGAGTATCTGCTGTACCATATCAGGTCAGTGGTAGAGACGGTCCTAAAAGTAATATGAAACTGATAAGCTTCATCCAGGCCCAGTCAGATACATAAAGCTATGCCATATGGAAAATAGGGAAAAGGCTGTGGAGACAACTGCCGTGAAAATAACTGGACTACAGCTCTGTGCTTTTTTTTTTTGGGATGCAGCAGTGGGAAGAATATTTGTCTGATGAGAAGGCACAAGCCATTTTTGGGACATTTGGGAAGATCAGTCTTATTCTCCATTGCTTTATTTCATGATTAAAAATTTTATTTCCACTATGTCTACCATATGGTGGCTTAAAGTTTGGCTATTGCACTAATCCTGTTTTTTTTTTTTTCTGGAGTTTGAGAGTTCTTACAAATATCTGACTAAGCAAGAGACAGGCCTATTATGTGGCAAGTTCACAGTAGTCAGTTGTGCTTAATCATGAGTCGTTCCCTGAATAAGAGGCTGAATCACAAGCATGCAAATTGCTTTTACAGGGTCAGACAGCCGGTGTACACTTTTTCACTTAGAATCCACTCCCTCCTTCATACATGTCCAACCCCATGTATGGCCTCCAGCAGAGCAATAATGACTCCAAATTCAATGAGGAAAGCATCATCAGTGTCAGTACAGGGCCAATCCTGTCTAACACAATGGCATTACAGTAAATCCCCAAGCCTATAAGCAGACAGGGTGAGCTGTGATGCCAAGCGACCGGGGCATAGTGACTCCAGTTGGAGGAGAACAGTCTGCTCACATGACCAGGTTGCACTCTGAAAAGATGTTTTATGGTATAAATAACACAGGCTACAATTAGTGCCATACATCATTCAGTCTATTTCTTCGAGGTGTAGGGTTGAGGTGGTGGGTAAAAGGTATGTGGCAGTGTTGCTACAGTGGCCCTGGGATGTGTTGGGTACCACTCCTTGCCTTTCTTGCTCTTGCCCCAACCTCGCAACGCCTCCAACAAAAATACAGCGGACATCAAAAGCCCTTATTCAAGAAGGGCAGTTATAATCAGCTTCAGCATCATCCACATCACCACTGTAATTCATGAATATCATTGTTTTCTTCATCATTTCAAGTGACAAATGAAAACTTGGCATACAACAAATGTTAACTTTCACCAACAATATTTACATAAAGTTTTCAAAAACAGAAGGATTTTCTTTTCATGTTTCTGTAAAGAAATAAACCCAACACAAGAACACTAAGCACACACACACACTGAACAGTCAAATGTGAACATAAGGAAAAAAAACATTATTACTTATTGTTTTTCATCTTAATTTTGTTACCACTCAAATAATGCTTACTTGAACCCTGACTGGGAGAAGTCACATTGGTTTTCACCAGATGCTTAAAACAATTGAAAGAGTGAATTAGGGGAGGTGAGGTCTGTCTGCGCAGGGTGAGACTCACATGGGGACTGAACTGGACAAATGACAAAGGTGACCCAGAAGACTACTGGGCTGACTCAGCCACCATAATATGATTCAGCAGAATAAAAGGATGAGATTCCTACAGCCTTACTTCAATCCAAATACACACACACACACTTAAAGTTCTCCAAGACATAAAGCACGTTGTACCTTAATTTAATATTGCACAAACTACAGCACAGCAGGCACCTTTCCAACGGAGCGAGTCATCGACACTCCTCTTAAGAAAGCCATATCAATCAAGGTAAACTAGCATCAAGGAATAAGGAAGGGCCTGAGAATATGACAAGGACAAACAATATCACCAGACTTAGAGGAATATCTTCCTAATGCCTTGGCAAACAAGTATGACCCCTTCAGCCAATAAAGCTTTCACTTATTTAGAAAGAAATTATTTTAAAAGAAACAGAGAAGGAAAGGCCACTAGTGACGATGATAAATCTGTGGGGACACGCACACCCATGATTAAACATGTCAGAGTAGATGGAAGTCCAGAAGATAGGGCTTCACTTTATTCAGAGGTAAGGAGTGATAGCAATAAATAAGTCTCAAGCCATATTAGCAGCTCTGAAAGGCTGCACTGAGATGTAACAGTGCACTATGTTAGTTTAGCCTGTTAGCCTTATAGGTTTTGCTAATTAGTACTAAACACAAAGTACAGCTGAGGCTGATGGGAGGTACATTTTACCTGAAGGGTGTTTTAATCTTTCAACAACAAACACCTACATCAGGTACTCGATCTCAAAGGACAATAAAACATTTTGAAAAGGCTGAAATATAGATTTGCTCCTTTTAATGGTGGGAACAACATAAACTAGACCTAAGCAGCACAGCTACATCTTCATCACACTCAAACCAAACAAAGACCCAAAGAAAGCCCTTATATTATTGGTCATATCTAGGGAAATATATGTGATTGGATGATTCATAAAGAGTTCAAATCTATTGGATAATGAATACAATAGGCGGGGATAACCAAATTTGGCTTTGATTATCCCTGCCTATCATAGTAATTGTCCAATACATTTAAACTTCTGCTTATTTGTCATCCAATCACAACCTTGCTATGAGAAACTATATGAGGATTTGCCTTGTGCCTTTTAGTTTGGTTTGACTCTGAAGCGCATGCAGCAGTGCTGAAACGCCTAATTTTTCACATCATTAAAAGCAGAAAATTGATGTGTGCTCTCTTCACTTTCAGAAAGGAAATTAAAATGTGTTTGCAACCAGTGACGGTGCTTTAGGAAAGAGATCACGAAGTTATATTTCCTGATTAGGACAGGGCATAAATGAATGTCTGTGCCAAAGTACTAAATAACAACAAAATGTCAACTCATGTCGGGACTAGAAATGGCAACAAAAGATGACCAAACTCATCTGTATAATGTTTTTGTTTTTTTGGTAATATATCCAAGAGTTGCTGAGAAGTTTCAGGAATGTGCAAGAGCATTTATTCAGTTGACTCTTATCTGTCATCTTAAATAAAACGTAATCAAACAGAAATTATCCTCACCTGCACTTACTAACTGGCTCCACCAGGGAACAGAGCGAAAGGGAGAGGTAGATGGAGAAAGGACATAGAGTGAAGTTAGTCTTGAATAGGAGAGTTTGAGTTCAAGATTGTTGAAGGTCATTGTCACCAGTGTTGATGCCAACAAAACCCACCAAGTTTAGAGATGTGAGACAGGTTTGTGGTATAATAAAACTGAGATTTGGAAATGATTTTCTCCTTAACACTGAGCTCACCATTTGTTTTGATGGTGCTGCTGTTTGACTGATAGTGGAGGCAGAACATAATGTTTGGGACTTGTGGTTATTTTATGAAGTGTTCAACTTCCAGAACACTCTGTGATGAATTATGTCAATCTGATATCCTGTATGAGTTAGAAATTAGAAAGGTACAGGCAGTATCACAATCACATTTAAGTTTTTTTTTCTTGTCATTTTTAGAGGAGAAATTAGTTGTTACATGGACTGTTTGTGACCTCGAGCCTGAATAATCACATAGTCAAATTAACCTGATGGACTATTCTTCTTTACAGTTTGAGAGCTTGTAAGTAACCAGTCATTCCTTTAGCGCTTATATTCTGGTTGAGTTACCTAACGTTTAAAAAAACATACTAAACCTGTACTTTTTGTCAGGTTAAAACCTGATGACTTCAATATTGATCTACATTTCTGGGTTTAATAAGTTTATCAGAAAACAAATTATATTTAAAGATAAAAAAAAAACATGTAGCCTTTGAGCATCCAGTCTAGCTCAAGGATCAGCAGCATCTCAGTGCCTCATGCTACTAAAAATAAAACCAAACTCCCCAGTTTACAGGGTCAGTGATGACAAAGCTTTGTAAACCTCTGAAGAAAAGCAATTTATCACTCTCCAAGCAACATGTAATCTGAAGAAATGGCAGAGGTACTGTGTTGACTCATCACCTGCACACCTGCATATTCAAACCACATTTGGTTTTCACAGCTTAAGTGGCAATCACTCACTTATTATCTTCAATTTGACTAACGAGTGTCTATCCCTGTCCATCAGCTTCATGGTTACTAATGAGAGCAATCTATGTTTTGTATTATCCCTAGCAAATATTACATCTGCAAATAGTGAGTCCCCCAGGTCCAACGAAGCAGATATTGCTCCTTTCTGACCACCTAATTGGAGCGTAATGTGCTGTGACACTGCAGGCAGTGGCTGTCAAAACAGTGGGCCCTGTTCCACGACTGGCCAATTGTTCTGAAGGGTGCTGGACTGGATCAGTGCATCACAGCAGCCAGCACCGAAGCTCACACGAAGAATATTACCAACAACGCACTCCCAGCGCACTGCGTGCTGTTCAAACCAGCTTATAAAGATACTAGACGAGGACTAACCAGATGCAGATTAGACTGCAATTACACAATCTTTCAATTTGTCCTGTGGTGATCGGGTTATCGTTGGCCTAAATCAAAACACGCACAAAAACATAAGATAATATCAAATTATTGCAAGATAAGAGAAAATTAAATCTACTGCAGTTCCCACAGCATTTTAGGCGTAGATTTCGATGGAGTCCAGAGTTAGAATGAGCCACAAATGCTGAATAAACAGAAGCAGTGATGTCTCTAACTAATAAACAACTGAGTATATTTGCTTCTAAGTTCTACCTTTTAAACATCTCATGTTAGACTGGCATGAGGTGTTTGAAAGGTAGAACCATTTAAAGTCACTGCAGTGAAAATCCTGCCTAGCTGACAGGATTATGCTTCACACGTCTTTATGAATGTAAAATCATAAGAGTAGCATTTGTGTGAGTAGCTCTTAATGGCTGACATTATTTATGTTGCTGCTGTACGACTTATATTTACTTACAGAGCACACAAACAAGGCAGCTACAGTACTAGTACACTCTGTGGTGCTCTAAAGCAAACAAATAATATCT
The DNA here is from genome assembly GCA_034779795.1 of Ctenopoma multispine. Lineage (NCBI taxonomy): Eukaryota > Metazoa > Chordata > Actinopteri > Anabantiformes > Anabantidae > Ctenopoma > Ctenopoma multispine. The sequence goes on from JAUYWH010000024.1 coordinate 14,530,873, forward strand.
AACCTGCTTCTACAGAATCTCAGTGGCAGATCACACCATTATCTAATATCACACGCATCTGTGATACAGTCGTTCATAGTTTTTGTCTGAGAAGGCCATTTTGTTTTACTGTGTTAAAGCCAAAATGCAATCTGTCTTACTGTTTTCAGATATGCACCTATTGTTCAGCATCATGGACTCACGCAGAAGCACATAAACTCTTTGTTACAGCTCTGTCCATGTTTGCTTTTCAACACATTGTGTTGGCCAGCATCCATGTGACAAGCAGATGAGCCTGATCTCTCCATCCTGGTCTGACATTTCAGGCACCAGCAGCCTGCCACCAGGAGTCTGGTTGCTGACACAAACCACACACACACTTACAGTACACTGACAAAAAACAAGAGGAACAAAAGGAGGAGGATGAGAGCCCTGCATCCATCCTCTGTGTCCTCCATTTCACCTCCAAACCCTGAAAACACAGAGCAGACGTCGCCTCTCCCCAACTGCTACTCACCCTTTCAGAATCTCCTCCCTTAATTTTCATCAGTACTATAATCATCATCAAAACTATCATTATTATTGTTGTTATTACATTTTCAAAAAGTGCAGATAGAACTTCCCCGTGCCCTCATTCAGAAGGCAGGGGAGTAAAGGAGGATGGGGAAACAATGGCAGTAAGAAGAGCAAGAAGAGCACAAGATGAGAAAGAGAAAAGAGAAGAATTCTGCCAAGTCTGAATCATGTTGTTCCTGTGAACACACACACAGCAACAGGCACACATACAGCACACTGTAAGCTCAAAACTGCTGGAGATCAGCCCCCATCAGCAGAAAACAAGAGCACAGGGCAGCACAAAGAATTCATAGTATCAATAAACAGACAGACACACACACAACAGAATGCATGTGCACAAACAGCACAAGCTTTGTTTCTGTTTCATCTTAATATTGGAAGATTTTAAATTTGTTCCCTCAGTTGGTAATGCTGTGAAAAATGACATCATCAGATCATCAGGGGGCGGATTTGTTGTTGTTTTTCTTCTTCTTTTTTCTCTCTCCGTGTCAGGGCTTTTTGTCTGGAAAAATCAGGAGCGATCCATTTCACAAGTTTATTGTTTTCCTGCTTTCCCAACTTCGGAAAGTCCAGTTCATTTTTTTTTTTTTATCTCTATTTTTGTTGGAGCTACAGCACAGCACCCACAGCACACAGACAACAAGGGGGAGAGGGGGGTGTCCAGAAAGCGAGGAGGAAGGGTACACTAATATTGTGCCAGAGGAAGAGAAAGAGGGAACAATAAAGAAAAAAGAGGAGAAAACAGGAGGAAGAGAAGAGATCAACAATTTCATCTTGAGTTCAGCTGGTTTCATCACAAGTTGAGTATTGATTGATTTTGATAACTTCAGCTGAGCATTAAAACACTTAAGTAAAAGGAGGAAGGAGTGAAATGGAGGAGAGGATATAGTACACTTGAGACATGACAAGGGTGAGGCTACAAATGAAGAAAGAGGAGAGATGGAAAGCAGCACACAGGCTATGGATAACATACTGTTTATACTGTGTATAGGGGGAGTTTTGCCAATCTATATTTCTAATATTAATATGTATATGTACATACAGTACATACAGTATAGTATGATGTACCTGGAATAGTCATACAATAGGATTATAAGAGATTGTTACTTAAGATTCTGTGATCCCACGGGACTGGCACCTTCAGTGGGTCAGGGTCTGCAGTGCAGTTAGGAACCAAGGAGTCGACAAATAAACTGAATATCAGACCTCCACAGGCAAAGTGCATAAGGACAGACAGACATACAGACAGTCAGAAACAGGGTGACACAGAAACTAACACAGCTGAATGAAAGGAGGGAACAGAAGAAGAGAGAAGAGTCTGAGAGGAATAGGGACTTTGAAAGAAAACAGAAAAGAGTTTAAAGGTTTAAGAGAGCAGATGGCTAATTGTACCCGTGTTTCGCAGCCTGGCAGCAAGTCAGTCTTGTGCATAAGGATGGGACTGGGAGGAGAGGAGGGAGGTAAGGAGGAAGGAGAAGGAAATAGGAGACAGGAAGGGACCATGGAGGAAGCTGGGTGGTGCAATCAGGCCTTGAGAGCATGCCACTGGGCGACATTAGTACGCGGCCGAGCAAGCATGTCTTTCCAGTGCTTCACTTCCGCTGGTCCACTCTTCCATGACAGGTAGATCTGAAAGAGGGGAGGAAGAGAAGTGAGGACAATAATAAACATTTCATTTCAGATGCAGACTGGGAGACACTGATAACTCCATTTATCGGTTGAATTAATGGCTTTTTGTCATTCACACATAGACGTCAGTTACTGTGGGGTTTTTTTCAAGGTTTATATAGAGTCAAAATGCGCAATATATGCACCTGGTGTAGAACTGGCAGCACTGTCAGTGCAGTTTAAAATGAAATTAGCTTTTAAAAAAACAGGATAAATACTAAAGATAATGGATTTATTACAGCAGTCTGCAAGACATGCAAGCTTTGTGTTCATTTCATTGCAGTCGGTTCAGACTTGTGCCTAGTTAGAAGCAATACAAAAATGTTAACATTTCTGGCTAAAGCCCAGTTTATGTTTTCTGTATCTGGGTGTCCACAAACATATACTTGAGACAAATTTCGTCACTTTAGGGACCATGATTGGGCCTGGAGTAAGCCATAGTGACGTTTACGTAAATGTTGTGGCTTTTTTTAGGCTTTTGAAAAACATATGAAACTGCCATCACATTTATAAAACAAGATGCTAAAGGTTGTTGTAAGCAAAGGCAACCACTCAGAGTACTAAGAAGTGTTACCTTGCCAATAACGTCATTGCGGCTAAGCCTGTCCTTGTCCATGACAGTGATGATGATGGTGGTCTCCCTCAGCACATGGGCAGGCACGTCGAAGGGGAAGGACTCATTGAAGACGGGGTTCAGACAGCGCTTCATCACCACTGTCTTCTTCTTCTCTACACGCTTGTCCTTGTGCATCAGCCACACCTTCACATATGGATCTGCAACGTGGACACAGAGGGCAATAGTTTACATGAGAGAGGAGATGCAAATGCCCATTAGGTTCAGGTTTGCAATTACCCTCTTAATTGTTAAAGTCACAGAAGGCAGCAGGGAAGCAGATACCTAGTTTAAGCTCAAGGTCAACAAATCCCCTGAGCTGGGTAACATACAAATGAGCAAGTATTTATGGAAACGGACGGGGATTTGTACTACCAATTCTGGAGCATTATCATATTCTGTAATACACAGAATAAACAGACACTGCTCCAACTATGACAGGAAGAGGTAATTTTACCAAAATATTCCACAGAAAGCATTTCCCAGTGAGACCTGATACTTTAAAAACTAGCTCCAGTCTGGACTGGCACAGATTTGGCTGGTGAGGCTGGAGATCCTCACAGAAATACAGGAAGAGAGAACAGGATAGAGAGAGGGCAGGATAGAAACACTTGATATAATGTCACCTTGCTGCCGCAGCTATCTGTGGTGTGACCCAACTTAGGAGCCAGACAGCAACCGTCGTCTGCAGGGACAGGTCAGTAAATGTTTGAACACAGAGCCAGAGCTGTGTATGAAGCTTCCAATGCCACAAGAAGGTCTCCAGACAGGTGAACAAGGGTTAGGAGAGAGAAAGGACTAAGCAAACAAGGAGGAAAATATGTACCTGAGGTGCCACCGATATCCATGGCTTTGAGATTGCGTGCTTTGATGATGTTCACAGTGATGGTGTTGGCAGTGGGATTATAGCAGAGAGACACCAGCAGGTCACCTCGTCTCCCCTGAGGAATGCACCCACACACAAACACACACATACAATAGAGTATGAATCACCCAGTCTAATATCAGATTTCATCAGGGAATATCAAACTCCAGATTACTCACTAGCTTGTTGTGTAATATCACATCACTGACCTTCCTGCTCTAATCCCTTGTGCCAAACACAGATGGTCCAGTGACCAGACTGAGCTCATTGCTCACTCTTTAAATTACGGCAATCAAGATCACATTCTGGCAGTAGTCATAAACGGCATCACACTTATTTTAATAGAACTGTAATCACAACATCCATCCCTCCCTTACACTGCCATCACTGCATGGCTTGAGCTCCTTCCAGAAGGTCTTTATCTGGCCCAGTTCCACCTTGTTAAGTGGGATTGACACTTCTCCAATGGGGTCATTCCTGCTGAAACGGTCATAGTCCAACACCTGAAGGTAAAGAGTGCGTTCTCGCACCTTCTCATAAGGGAAGCCTAAAACAGAGACAGAAACAGCGAGGGGTGAGCTAATTTACAGAGAGTGAAAAACATATTCTTGACAGCACAGAGAGGGCAGTGTAATCTGCACCATGCTAACAGAGATGAATTGGCAAAGGCTGAAGAGCATTTCAAAAACTGCAGGACCAGCCAGCACTCCATCAGATGACTGAACAAGATCATTATACTCTCATCACAAACATCCATCTGATTCATTTTTCATGAGAACCCACTACTGTTCTAATTTTGGAAAGGTTTGAGTATTTTGGCCATTATTTTAGCCGTTTTATCATTGCACCTATTAATCTAAGCACAACGGACACAATAAAACAAACTGGGTCGAGACAACTCACTGCTCTCTGTATAGCTCTTCATCTACAGTATACAGGTATATTATGTACCAAAATCTGTCTGTACTTTCCTGAGCTGGAAGGTTTATTAGCGCAAAAATATTCTAAATTCACACTTTAATTATGAGTGTTCTCACAGCTCCCACAATGCTCTTTTTATAGTGTGAAGTGACATGCTTTTCTAGCATAGATTTCAGTGTTTCTGTATAACATAAATAAGAATAATATAAATTAATAATATTTATGTGAATCTATTTATAAGGGAATCATTTGAGAAATGTCCTTTAGAATTAGAGACCTTTAGACCGAGCCAGGTTGATTGTACGATAAAAGAAGCCGCTCCTGGCTCTACTTCCAAATTTAGCATACTCTGTGCTGAAGTGAATGAGCATGTTCCAGAATGCCCAATTATTTCCTAGGAGAGAAACCATCCTTCACTGGCTGGCAAAGGACATTCTCTACAAAAATATTTAAAGCCTGTGAAAACCTATTTTCTTAATCAGTTCCTTTTAAAGAGCTATATGATCTTGTATCAACACAACAATCGACAATTATCTGGTTTGGTTATTTCATGGTAAATAGCAACTAAAGATATGTTTTACTTAACCTTTCAGCCTTTTTAGTCATGAATATTTAATGACGTACAGGGATGTGTAATCTGTATTTGTTGGGCATTATAGGAACCATCTTTTCCAACATCATGACAACATGTAATGGAAAATATGTAGCAACAAAAACAACTGAGACACATCTTTGATAAGTAGCTGCATGGAAATAACACAGACCCTCAAACAAGAAGGTTTCGTTCCAGTGGGGGTTGAGGTTCTTCCTCTTGACCTTGGTCTCTAGCTTGTGCTTCTTGTCAGGCAGCAGGTAGATTTTAACAAAGGGGTCAGAGGTGCCGGAGAAGTCCTTGGCTGGGAGGTCCTGGCCTCTGAGAACTTTGACAGTGAGGGTTGTGTTCTGGAAGCTGTAACCTATGCTGAACTGGATCCGGCCAAGCTTCTCACTGACAGGCCCTTCACCATCATCGTCCTCTGAACCTGGAGACAGCTGCAAGGCCGCAAATGCAGTCAGATAAATGTAAACACTCATACATGCAGCAGCAGCAGCCACTCACAAAAGTTCAGTCCAAGGACACACGCTTTCTGTGACACAAGCACGTGCAGACAGACCTTGACAGAGAGAAGCTGTGAGGGGAGGAGATTTTAGAGCTGCATTTCTATCATGGCAAACTCAGGCAGTTCCTCAAAGGCAGAGATTGGTCTGACATTAAGAAGACTGAGAGAGTTTAATTTCCTTACTAATGTTCTTAAGAGGCAGGAGGTGCTCAGATTGGAGATAGGGAGCTTTAGACCACCCATTCTCTCTCATAGCCACTCTGTCTGCTTTATCACTGCTGTGCACTAAAAGGCCACTATCTGATAGTAAGCAGGGAGGGAAAGAGAGCAAGAGACAAACAGAGCAAGAGAAAGAGAGAGAACATTGCACAAGGGGCACGGAGAGAACAAGGTCAGCTTTCTGCACTTGCAGCTGTCTTTATGGTTGTTTCTTTTGTCCCTGTGGCTCCACTTTCTTTCTCCATCCGTTATTTGCTCTCTCTTTTTTACAATAGTAGACACTGGAAAAGAGCATTTAAGGACTTGAGGGGGAAAAGACAACCAGCAGTTCACGAGACCATTTTGTACCATCAGTACCACTGACACTTAGAATAAGGAAAGCCTGAAGAGTGGTTTGCATGCAAGCCCTCTGTCTGAGCAAAACTTGAAACTGTTGATTTCAGTGCTTGAGTGTGACAAAAACTCATTCACTCAGAATTTGTCAATATGGGTTTCAGGAGGCAGACAAAGCAAGTGTGAAATATTCTGAGTCTAATTTATCAAACACTGTGAGTCACCTTGGATGGCTTGTCTCACTTGATTGCCACTGTAGGAACTGGCTGAGTGTGTGTTCTTTCTATTATAGCTGCCTCATTACCATGCACAGCTTTAAATCAACCTGTTCATGAAGGATGACTCTGCAACAATAGCCCTACCTGGTAACAATTAAATATCACATAGAACGTGGTATAATCTGCCTTCATGCTCCATATGGGCATCTGTATGTTTCCTCCACTATTCTAGGACAACTCCACACAAGTTTTGGGAGTCTGGCTGCAATGATTTGCTTCCATTTAGCCACTGGAGATTTAATGAGGTCAGACACAGATTTTGGCTGATAAGGCCTGGCTCACACTCAGTGTTCTCATTTATTACCAAAGGTGCTGGATTAAGTTGAGGTCAGAACAAGCTAGTCAGGTTCTTTCACACCAGACTAGAACTGTCATGTGAAGGACAGGTTACTTATCATGAGAGTTACAACCAAACCTGTGAAAACAGCTGTATAATATAATCTGGGGCTCTGGATGGAGCTTTCTAAAGTCTGTGGAAATGTTGATGGTACCATCAGGTTATTTCCAGGGTTGGGTTCACCAATGCACGGTGCTGGTGCCATAATTATCAACTATTGCAACTAATGAACCTTGGAAAAAATAGACGTTAAAATAAAATAACACCTGTCTTCCTGAAATTCTGGAACTAAGTGGCCCAAACAATCAATCAAACTATGGAAATTAATACATGCTTACATACGTAGGTCTATAAGTAATGCATTGTGCACTCTAAGCTCTTACTGTTGTTGCTAATTGAACTGTTAGAATGTAAGAACTTGATTAATCTTTTTTTTTATATGCTCTGAGAATGAGCACGTATTGTGCATTAAGTACGATTGAATATGTGTGTGTGTGTGTGTGTGTGTACTTGTACGTGTGTGCATATTTTTATATGGAAACAGCACAATGCAGGGACATCCACATTTATTATATATCGAGATTCATCCACATATTAAGATGGATGTCTGGTGCGACAGAGAGTCTTACCATGACCATGTCTCCAGTGAGAGAGTTGGCCAGATCTGTAACAGAGGAGTGACCGTCAGCATCAGGGGGTTGGCCCTTGGGGCTGTTAGCTGGCTTGTTGCCCCTGTAAGCAAAAACACAGTGTGAGCCAGAGGGAAAACAGTGAGGACATGTGCTGAGAAGCTAACCCATCTCCAGAAAGAGAGAATGTCTGAGCACACAGGGAGTCCAACCTCCACCTGTTTGGCTTGAAAACTGCCTATCTGAAACAACCAATTGAGTCCAAGTTGTCTTAGGATAGATGTCATTTCAAAGTAGACTGTGCTTTCTTTAGCTATCATGAGCAGAGTCTAATAAAATCTGCCAAAGATTCCACTGATTAACAGCGGGCACAAGAACTGAGGACATTTGATGCAGTGAGTTGTGTTTGATGAAACTTGGCATCTGAGTTGACTATACATATGTCCAGTGTGGCAAACATCCATGTCTCTAACAAGAAAGTTACCTCCATCAAGTGAACATAGACATTTTTAGAAAGAACACAAAACAAAACTACTAAATTTAAAAAGGACAAAAACCAGTTAATTATTTCATTTCTATGGAGTCCGTGATCAAACCTTATTCCCTCTGATGATGTTAACAAGACACACACATGTATAATGACATGTACAACAACATGAGGTTACTATATATACAGTAGACAGACATGTATAGCAACATGTAGAGGACCAGATGTCTAACAGGACACATGCTGAACAGTTTGGTAAAATGTGTGTTTAAATCGCTCAGTTAATAGTGTTGTCTGCATCAACAACACAAAATATAAAACAAAACATAAAGGAGAGAGCAGAGATCTCCCATGGCACAGCTGGTACTTAGGTACAAATGCTAGCAGATGTTAAGTTTAGTTCCTTTAGATGAGGATAGTTGAAAACATAATGTTAAAAACATTTTGGGAGAAAAACCTCTATGTTCATACACCATGAAAACAAGAAGAATCATAAAGTGTAAAGAAAAGGAAATCAGCAAAGTAAGACAAAAAATTCACAGAGATAAAATATTATGAGATTAAAGAAAGCATGAGATAAGAGAGAAGAAGAGAGAGCAAAATGCAAAAGTCCTGGCCAATGTAATGTGAGACATTGGACACGCAGCACTCCATAGATGACTGGTCAAGGCACATGGAGAGGCTGAACACTGAAACACTGTTGGGTAATAAACAAACAGTAAATACAGAAGAAAAACAAGAAGAGAAACACAGAAAGAGAAATGAACAGACACAGAGAAGATGCTGAAGTCACACACAAACTGGACAAAAATTATAAAGACTGCAGATAAGATAGAAGTTCAACAAGAAATGTAAGAAATAGGAAAGCAAGCTGAAAATTATTTATCTGTGTTAGAAGAGATAGCAAGTATTAATAGCATGAACAGTGAGGTTACAAAAAACAAAACCAGAGTGAGATAGTTACAAACACCGGCACATTAGAGAGAAAAACAGAGCTGCAAGAAAAGATAGGAAATGAAGAAAGGGAAGCCTGGAAACACAAGAGAGGCTTAGTTTGGTCAGTGTGATAAGTATCAAAGAATAAGAGACAAAAATAAAGAGCTATGCACACACAATATTTCTAACAGGAGACAAAGAGGTGAGCATGCTGAAGGGAGAAAAGGGGCACAGAAAGAAAAAAGAATAGAAAATAGAATTAATCACCAAGAAGAAGAGAGCAAGAACATTGTTCTTTTTGTGGAGAGTTCAAAATAAACGATTGATGGAATATAGTATGAAAGAGAAAAAAGGAGTAGATATACCATACAAAAAAAAATCAAAAATACAAAAAGGGACAAATAGTAAGAACATAGGAAATGCACATTTAGAGTGTTACAAAAGAGGGCATTGTTAAATAGAAGTTAGCACTACAAATGATATAAGTTGACTTTAACTGTAACCTGATTTTCCAACCATTTAGCAACACTCTAAAAGTGTGGACTGAGGACACAGGGGCCAAAGCACAAACTGGCATTGGCTACATGTGCATATGTAATATATGCAAGTAGTTGTCACTCAGAGAGTGAAGGCAATGCCCCGGACAGGCAGAAAACAAGGAGCCCATAGAAAGTCTGTCTGTCTGGCCAGCATTCTCTGTAGACCTTTCCACTGAGAGAATGTTGTTGTTTTGTGGGTCGTACGTTTTCTGATGGCGCTCTAAACTTTGCTCTAAACTCGAATTTGGATGACGTGTACATTTTTGCAGAAGACGAGGACAGAACCAGGGGTAAATTTACTGACAAATAGACAGACAGAAAAAGCAAGCAAACAAGACAAGCAAACAGACAATCACCTTCAACCAGCGAAGGAACCAGAGCGATGGGGGGGAAGGAGGGATGTAAACCATTCCGAGGAGGGAAGGGAGTATTCAGCAATTGGTGTTAGTTGTATTAGTTGCCAAAAGAGGTAATTGCATTTTTAGGGGCCGGTTTATTTTTTTTGCACAAACTCTAAACTGCAGGCAATGAGTTTGAGAGGAGAGGAAAGGGCTCTGTAAAAACACTAAACCAAGATCTAAGGATCAGTTCAAAAAGCTCTAAAGCAAAGAGAGAGACTTAGGGTTTATAGTAAAGCAAGGCACCTCCCTCCTCCTCCACCTCCCAACTATCGATGTGGGAGTCAACGTTTTCAATTATTCATTCTCCTTCATGCTTCATTCAGGGGTTCATTGCATTCTCAGGTAAGAGCTAGTGCAGCCAGGGGAATGGCCTTTCTACCAGCCCTGCTCTACAATACCTGAGCTGGTCCTCTGCTCCAGTGCTGCCTCCAGGCTGTTTAAACAAAGCGGCTGATGCTGCAGATTTTTTGCAGAAAACATAGTGCTTCCTCTAGATCATACAGAAAATTACGAATTGAAAATGAGGACTGGTTTCATATCAGTTAATTTAAAAAAAAAAAAAAAGCAGTATTAATTGTGGCAGATGGAAACACTACAACTGCTACATTTTGGTGCCAATGCTTTTTCTGTCCGATACGTTTGGGGGCTGATATGGAAATTGATGCTTCAGAGCCTGCAGTTGTCTACAGTGTCCAGTGGGAGGCAGAGCGGATTTGAGTTCAGATCACTTTCTCCCACAGCAAAGGCACAGAAAGTGGGCTGTTGGCATAGCAACGGATCTAGAAACACAGACCATACATTTGGGGGTTTTGGGTGTGTGTGACAAGAGGTTGATGGGAGTGGGCACAAGGGAAGGGTGTGTTTAGAGGGAGGCAGCAAACAGGCAAACACACTGAGAACAAAGAAGATAAGGTATAGGATATATGACAGGTACGGGTGAGAGCCTCGCAGACACACACATTCACATGAACAGACATATGGAGGCAGGCGGGGCCACTTTGGGTTTCACCGTCCTGTGATACTATCCTGTTTTGTTACCTGACCGAAGGCCAGCAGCTCGAAGAGAGTGGGAGGGGGGAGAAAGACACTCCACTTCTAGGCTGGAGAGAGACGCGAGAAAGAAAGCCCAACCCAGCCTTCCCCATTTTTTTCAGACACTCAGACTCCCCACCCTCTGCAAACATGTCACTCTGAAACAAACATGCTGGCCTCAGACCATGAAGTGATATATTTCAATGTCTATGCTCAATTTCATATCCACCCACGAGGTCTATCATTCTTCAGGGGCCAAAGCATACTTCCCAGGATCATACACAGTCAAAACCACACAGTAAAACACTGCGCTGCTTACATAACTTCATCATCCACATGAAACACATGTACATTCACACTACAGTCATCCCAGCAGCTTCGCTTCTCAGGCTGCGACCACATTTTTTACTGCAACGTATAAATATGGATGCCTTCGCTGTTAGCTAATTACTTCCTGCATGCTACAACTGGAAATGAGTCTAAAATAGCATCATTTACTGAAAATTTCAGGAAGAAGCAACAAGGGAGGTGCTAAATGCTGCCTTCTGTGTATCTGCTTCTTTCACTGAACTCCAAATGGAAGTAGAAAACCACAAGACAATTCAGTCAGTGCCAATATGTTGATAAGTACAGTATTTATATTGTACATTACATTTATTAGTAGAAGCTGGGTTTTAATTGTCTTTTTGCTTTTAACTTGGGTGGTCTGAAATTATCCTGTTTCCTGCATCCAATAAAATACTAAAAGACACTCAAGCATGGCAAACATGATTTGTTTCAAATCCAAAGATTAGCTTAGTGTCTTCCCTTCAGAGTCCCACCTCCCTTTATGGTCTCCCAATACTCTCTGCAATTTAACGGTTATGCCTCTGAGCTCAATTAAAACAACTAACCTGTCACTCTAGGGAATTTCAGCAACATGAAATCATCAAAACATTTTTAAAGTTTATTAAAACTTTGAGCATGACTCTACCAAATGTTTTGCAACCAGATTAAATAAAAAAAATGCCTCTGAGGTGGAGGCTTCTGCAGATGTTCCTCCTGTTCTGAGGCAGGACACAGAACTCCCAGGTTAATGCTCCTAATGGCTCGTCTCTCCAAACGCTATCCATCTATCTGGATGTACAGCAGATGAGATGAGCATGTGTACCAGCATATATCTGCTGGCTAGAGTGCTGCCTTCAGCCCTGCATAACACATGGATGTGCAGAGTGAAATAAGTACGCCATCCTGTTACTCTCGTGGAAGAAAGATGCACTCTGAATTTTTTCTCATGCTTTCCTGACATGGATAGATGTATTAATGTGCTGCCCTCTTCCTCTCTTTGTGACTCCCATTTTTCTGCCTTAGTGCCAACTCCTTCCCCTTCTCTTAGCATGTGCAGTAAGTGAATGCATCTAAAATTTCCCCCTGTGAGCATGAACATGTTGGCCACAGGGAGCCAAAGCCTCAGGGACGGTCTTAACCAGAGCCCCTATAGACTGACTAATCGGGCCTGCAAAGCTCCTGTCACAGGAAGAGCACTGTGTCAGATTAACAGAGCATAGCATAATCAATTTACATGTTTATGTATAAATAAAATACAGATTATATCATCTGGAAGAATTGTAGCAACCATTTTTTTTATGTTAAGAAAAGAACCCAGAATGACCAAACAATACATTAAACACCATCTTGAATCACATGAACATAAACTCCTCCTTCTCTGACTGATGCAGCTACAGCACGTACACACAGTCGTGATGTTAAATAAACACACATTTATATTGATTTAGGTAAAATGACATAACTGCCATCCACTGTGTTTGTCTTTGTCTTTCTTATGAAGTTAAGCAATGTAATAAGCTCATAAATTATGAAGTAATATTATATAGCCCACTTGGCAATTAACAAACACTCAGAGAAGATCGCTGAGTGCATCATGTCTTTGAGGCAGAGAAATATACATCTATCTATTAATATCTGCAGGATGTATTCTGAAACAAGAAACAAGTTCACTGGCTTACACAAAATGATGTAACATGCATGGATGAATAATTGAAAGACCACAGGCAAGTGGATTGAATGTTAATGTGGCACAAGGACATATCCCGCCTCCTCTGTCTGAAATCTCTGTTCTCATTGGAACAGTTTGCTACTCAGTGAGAGATCTAGATTCAAAGCTCTTGGGGATTGTAGCTTCTCTTTATAGCAACACTGGAGGAGAACTTACAGGATAGGTTCAGTGAATCGCAACAGAATTGTGCGAGTAAAGACCAATGAGGCATTAATGAGCCACTCTAACATCCTAATTAAGCTTTCTAAAACCCACAACCTATGGATGCCGGGATATAAACATCTCAGCATGTGCGGCCACAGAATCAAAACAACACACGATTTTGCAATCCAACCGAGTTCCTCTGCTGTTTCATCATGAAACCTTTCCTCCTTGTATCCCTCCTGAATATAAGTAACCTTGGTATGAAAGTCTCTATCACGGCGCAGCTCCTGCCTCACTTCATTAACAAATGTCCATGCAAAACGCTTTGATTCAGCAATCACACACACAAGGTCAGCGAAGGAGGGTAATGAACATCACGCACTATGGCACCTTCTCAGTGGGGATAAGAGTATGTTTGTTTTGCTTGCTTTCAACTAGCCTGGCATGAACACACGGCTCAAGGGGAAATGAAAAGCCTCTTCGTTGTTATTTGTACCTGCATGCTGTTTTCATCGCTGTTTCCAGTGGCTTAAGAAACATTTTGATCTTTTACTTATCTACCAAGACAACAATGTATAAAGTGTTTTAAGATTAGATTGTTATTCTTGAGGCATCAATGTGCAGATTTTTTATGTTGCAGCAATTCAAGATGAAGCTACTTTTAACTACTTTAAATACTGGTAGTTTAGTCCAGTGGTTCCTAAGCTATGAGTCAGGCCCTGTCCAAAAGATCAGAAGAAGAGATGGAAGGAGCACTCATACTCAAGTTAAAAGTAGAAGTCCTGCATTCAAAATGTTACCTAAGTAAGAGGTAGTGCTTCAATGGACACATAAAGTACCACAGGTAAATGTGCAGCTCATTTCACATCAATCAATTCAATTAGTTAATTATCACTTTTGATAATGCTAATAAATAAAATTATCCATTAACTTTAGAGGCTTTATTTGTAGAGGTTTATAATTTGGTAAAACCATTACGTTATCAGTTTAGTTTAACAAATTCATGGGGTATAACTGAAGTGATGCAGGTAGGGAGATGAGTGATGGACACTAGACAGCAATGATACGGCTACACAGAGGGGTCTGGAGGGCGTGAGGCAAGTGAAAAAGGGGCTTTGTCACTAACTCGAGACAGGCTGGAGAGTCCTGTTTAGAATGAGCTATATGCCGGGAGCGTGATTGATTAAATCATGGTCAGACATCTGTGAAGTCAGCACTAACACCATGGGAAATGATACACTCCCAGCACACTTACACCTTGCATTTCCAATGCACTGCAGATGTTTATTTGAGCCTCTAAATTTAGCAACAAATTAAAGTGTTGCTAAATCATTTATTGTACATTTGAATATGTAATTTATTATGAAACAAACAAACAAGTGGCTCAAGATGAATGAGTTTACAGCTCCTCTAGATGTAGATAGACAGCTCACTAAAGGAAAAGATATTCAAAGCTTTCATTAGTCAAATAGTTTTTTTAGTTTGGAGCTCTCTATTTTTCACAGACTATGTCAGTCATTCTGTTTTGACTGAACAAAATTAAATGAACCTCAGGTTAATCTAGAAAATACCACAATGAACTCAATTGCCATTAATCGAGGTTGAGTCCTGCTGACCATTTGCCAGACGGAGCAGCCTGTGGTTCCTGCTTGCTGTTTAGTCTATTAGTGGATTTCACAACCCATTGAAGGAGGTTTCCAGGTGAACACAGAAGCTGGAAAAGCCAGATGTAATGTGCACAGCAAATTACACAGAAAATTGTATTCCTTTGTGGCTCTACGGGTTTCACACTAATCCTGAACAATGGAGATAGTTTTGATGTTCACGAAAGCGACATATTAACACAAAAAACACTTTCATGCTTGTTTGTAAGCATCGCTGTGCTGACTCTAGGAAAAGGCCACAGAATGCTTGGGGGCGAGAGACTAAATCAGGCAGATGAACTGAGAGACAAATATCTTTCACTAGTAGTTGATATTGCAAAGCTCTAAAGACAAACTTTAAATTATAAAAGCTGCTTATTAGATGTATGATAACTGCTATCATGAGGAAGACATGAACCAGCTGCACAGTCCACGTGTGCAGCTTCATTCTGCGACTGTGAAGTCCCGATAAGAAAACTGTTACCATTCGTATTGTAAAAGAGTCCTAGTTTTAAATCATGTGTCAAATTGATGAAACACTTGTGAATGAGGAGTAATTGGTGTGACGAGTAAATCAGAATTTGTTCACCCTCCTCTGCCATTTTGTTTTAAGGTGTGTGTCATATTATGTATCTCTAAATTGTCTCCAATTTGTCACAGAATCAAAGTGAGGTTAAAACAGCCTAATTGGTCTACAGAGGAAATCGAGTGTGTCGCATCTGCCGGAGGCTGGACCAAATGCGGGATTTCACTCTGGCTATGTGGTGTTAGGTACAAGGGCAAATAATCAAAACCACCATCCGTGGCTAAAAATGAACAACACAAGCGTATTGTGGTTTTACTCATTTGTTAGTTTTAAACTGTACTACAAAAATATATCCTATTTCTAAATTAAAATGTGAAACCAATTATTGTGGGAGATAGGGGAATGTAAGCAAGAGTGGCGCATCCTTATAAATGAGTGGAATTATTTTGGCATCTAGTGTGTAAGGTGGCTGGCAAAGAAAGGGGTTATTTTAAGCAGCGTGTTTATGTAAGTGACTAACATGTTGTGGAATAATGAGGAGGCTATCTTGGCCCTCGGTGGAGCTATAGAGACGGGACTCTCAGAGCAGCAGAGGGTGATTGAAGGAAGCTAATGAGGAGGAGGGGAAAAAAGGAACATAGGAGTAGAAAGGACGGTGATAATAAAAGTGTGAAAATACAAAGGAAAAACGACAATTACCAATGGGAAGTCTCTGTAAGGCAGGAGTGAAAAGACAAACAGAGATGAAAATGGTGGAAGGGGAATGACATTGTGATAGGGAAAAATAATTGTCATGGTCAGGGGAAAAAAAAGGACCACTGGGACCAGAAAACACTGTTTCATTTGATTGGCCGAAATCTTACTCCTAAAAGCAGAAACAGGGCTAAAGCACCAGTGAGCATCTCACTGTGGTGATTTATGAGCTCATTACTGCTTTATAGCTAACATCTAAATTGTTTTATCTCTTTACTCATCTCAGTCTTACTGGCGTTTTTTTTTTCCTCTCTCTCTCATTTGGATTCACAGTCAGCTCTTATTTTTATTTCTGTAACAGAGATTTCGAGTTCTGGTGCTATTTAAGTTGCAGTTGTGTGGTACAACGCACTAAAGTGCTGTGACTCACCGAAAACACTAGAAAAACAAAATTACTCTCATCTACCTCGATACTGAAACCATTTCGTTTGTCTTCGAATCCTCTTCATATCCTTCATGTCCTTTCATTTGCACCACATTCTTTCGCGCACACACAACAACCACTCTCACATGTTATCCGGTACCTCTTCTCAGGAGGGGGCTCCTGATTGGGGGGTGGTGCTGCCTGCGCTGTTTCCTGCAGGTCAGGGATATTGGCAAAGTCATCTTGCTCGGCCACACCAATGGCCAAAGCCAGGACCACCATCTTCCCTTCACTGTCTCCCAATAAGCAAATACAATAAGACATAGAAACAGAGATAGAAAGAGAGACAAGAAAAGAGAACAGATGCAAAGGATAGGGGAATCAAACATAAAGAAGGTGCGGTGCAGAGGGAGAGAAGAAAAGAGAAGTCATTTCAGGTGATAGTGAGGACAGAAAGCAGAGAGGCGGCGGGATAATAAGAGACCATATGAGAGTAAACAGAGGAATCAGTAACAGAGAAAATGGTCATAAAGTGACAATCTGCAAAACCACCCGCAGTAAGAGCAGTAAGCACTTAGTCCAGGGAAGGATATTAAGACGATACCTTAAACCGAAAGGCCAAATTATTAATAATGTAATGATTTTAATAAAGTGGTGCTGACAACAGGTGCAGGCTGTGTTCACATCACACAGACAACAAACAATTAAGGGAACTGTTGATGATTAGCTAATGATTGTTAATGGATGTGATATTCAGCAGCTTGCACATCAGCTTCCACACATGTACAAGGTATGTACAGACCTGTATGCGCACACACACACACATGAGCACACACACATATACACACACTCAAAACACAGCAGCCACATACTCGGTAATTTATCTAGTTATTTAACCTGCCTTCTGTTTTCCCTCCAGTCTCACCTTTCCCATTGAACATGCCTGTCGTCTTTTTTCCAGAGTTAAGATTTAATTAAGCCTCATTAATCAGATCTGGACTAATTGTTTCTATTTGAGTGACACAGTATCTTGAGGTGCTCAGTGTGTGTCACCGTTTTTTGGGTCACTGCTCTCTCGCTCCCTGTGTTGCACTCTTCTCATTTCATCTTCTCCATTCTGCTACAGTTGCTCTCTCCAAATCCCCTCTTTCCCCCTCATCCCTGTCTCCTTCTCTTAATTCTCTGCCTCCTCAAACCTGCCTCCTCCCTGTCACACATACCCACCGTTCTGTAGCTTAAGCTTGTGATTACATTATGAGAAAATATGGTGCTGCCAGGCTGTGGAAGACCTGACGCCACCCTAAACTTCACAATTTCATCTTTCTTACATGCCAGCAAAAGCTTTTCTTGCAGCACCATAAAGACCCGTTTAATAATCTCTCTGTCACACGTCTATACCAGTGGACCCCAAAACGTTTTATGTCTCATATGCTCACAACCCCTTTCAGATTAAGTTTCTCTTCACTGACAACAGTCATCATAAATGTGTTCATTTGAAGTAATCCAGTTTGATCATTTATTATTTACTTTCTATCAAATTTGCAGCCATTTATTCATTACTAGTGGTATTTGACAGTTTCCCCAATACTTTTGGCAAACTATTTCAATGTTTTATCCATGACTGCAAACTAACTATACAACATTTATTCCATTACTTTTAGCTTATTATTTCAGCTGCTCATTTAATTAGCTTCCCCGTTTGTTTTCTAACTCTCCATTGCATCATGTGTTGACTCAATTATCATTTTTCAAATTAATTGAGCTTCTCCACAGTCTTTTAACATGCTCCTTGGTAACTAAGAAGCATTGAGAAGTGGCCCTTGTATTATACACACCACTAGTTTGAACTTACTGGTCTATAATATAAAAGAGTAGGGTGCTTCTATTCATGCTCTAACTATAAGGGTTAATGAATCCCTCTCCTCCCATCAACTGTTAAGAATGGTCATTTACACTAAAGAATATTGGTAAAACACTTCCATCAATACACTAAACGTTATGGAAGCAGAGGCAAGAGTGGGAATGGACATTAATGATACTAGAATAAATTATTGATCTTAAGCCAGAAAACATGAAGAACAATCTCCCAAGGGATATATTTGGTCGAACAGCTCCAAAGCCTAGATATCTGTCGTTAACATCAACACATTCACTGAGCAACAATGCCCGTGATAGGGAGTCTGGCCAAGACTAAAATTAACTGACTTGAACAATGGGTCATGTCTATGACTGGACCGCTCAGTCATCAATCATATGAGGTGTTGCTCTTGGAGAGATACAACCACGTTGACCTCAATCTCACTTTTAAAATGATGGGTGCTATGGTTGACTATTATGGCCGATATACCCGATGACCTAGGCGTTCGGATGTGCTACATCTTTAATGCTCAGTTAGCCAGTAGAAGACTTGTACGCCTGGAGAAGCTTTAATGCACATAAAAAAGAAAAACGAATGGTGAAGAGCTTCTGTGAAATGGATTCAGTGCAAAGAGACATTAAACATACGTTGCACCCTGACAGTGTCCTTCCTCGTCCCTTCATCACCCTCATCGACCCTCCCTCCTCTTTTGGCCTGAAGTCACAATATGTTGTAGAAGTAATGGTGCTGGTGGCATAAGATCAATGCTTCAGAGTTAACACAAATCTACACACAGCTGCTTAACCCTTGTTCTTATACTGATGCACAGTGACACGTGGCCTGTGTGATGCGCACATGCTGACGTGCATGTCAGCAGGCTAGCAGCAGTACCAGCAAACACAGATTTTCCATTAGCATAAAAGTTACAGTGATACCGGAAAAGAGGTGCCATCTTAGTTGAAAATATTCATGAAATATGGATTAGGGCTACTGGTGTGTCTCCTAAGTAGGATATTTAAGTGATGGCTCACAAATATCATCCTTTAATTTAATGGGATGATGTGAATAGCAAATATATTGTAACTTGTCATGACAGTGCCTCGTGAATATTAGGATCTAGCCCCACTAGCTCTGTCCTGTAAAGACAATTGTAGGAGACAGGCTGAATCCCATCCAAACAGATGTTACTGTTTAGCAGAGCATACAGCATAAACAGTGAACAATTTATCACAGAATGAGCCAGAAATAGCCCACAATATGTCACAATGTCCTTGCTGGGTTTTTTAATGCACTTAATGTCATTCTAAAATTAGGAAAAATGTTATTGTACCAGATTGCTCTATAAGAAGCCTTGTTATTTATTTCAACTCATTACTAATATGGCATTGTGCATTCATATGGATAATGTTTAAAACTATCATTGCTCATACGTATTAATTAATTAAATATTGTTTCAGTTGAGATATTTAAGGATCATAAAAAACATCAAGTAACCATTTGTACTACCCTTCTAATAAACATAATCTGTAATTGTTAATATCAGTTTGTGGTCTTTGATAAATTGATAAACTCAGACATCAAGACTACAACAAGACTACAACAACACACATTCACATACATACATTTATACATGCATGCACGAAAAACAAAACACATATTGTGACTGGTGGAAGAAATATCCTTCCCTGGATATTAGATGCAAACTGAGACAAAACACCCAAAAGGAAAGTATTTCACAAAGTTCAAGGTAAAAGCAGATTAGTTGGTACTTAAACACAGACACTATAAACTACTTAAGTCTAAGACAGTCTATAGCATAACGAAACAAGCAGAGAGATACCTTAAACAAATGCATAAATTAATTGTAGCAGAGCATATACAGAGACAGAGGCCTAAGCAGGTGAAACTACAAAAAGTCTCCGTAAAGGTATGAAGAGCTGTAGAGACTCACAGGAAGGACTTGACATCCAGGCCACGATTCCGGATCTGGTCCATCATGTAATCCCAGCTTCCAGGATTGCCACGTGAACGCCCTCCTGGTCCACCTCCCCTATAGCGAGAGGCTCCTGCTGGGCTGCCCCTTGCCCCCCTGGAGCCACCTCGTGTCCCTGCACCCCCACCCTCACCACTGTTGCCACCTCCCTGTCCTCTCCCAGCACCCCCACCTCCCCCAGGCTGTCCAGGTGCAGTGTGTAATTGTCCCAAGCTCTGGGATGTGGTGGGGGGATGGCTGAGACCAGGGCCTGATGGGTGGATGAGAGGCTGCTGAAGACTCTGCTGGCGCAGCAGTGTCCGAGGCCGGGTGGGCCCAGACGGGATGTGCTCCAGAGTGGACGCATAGGATAAGACTGAATCCCCAAAGCTAGGAGGGCAGAGGAGCAGTGAGGAAAGAGAGCGCGCAGAAGGCCATGGCCGGCAGAGAATAGGATGATGAGGGGAGAGGGAGTCAGAGGTCACGGAAGACGAAGAGGAAGAAGTAGATGTAGGAGAGGAGCCGTGGCAAGAGGGCATGAGTTGGCAAGGTGAAGTGGCAAGGTCAGGAGATGAGGCGTAGAAGAGAGGGAAAGAGTCACCAGAGATGAGACAAGGTGGCACAGGGCAGTAGGGAAACACAGCATCAGTCACGTTGACGCCAGGGTAGATACAGGAAAGTTCATCCAAACAGGAAGTTGATGATCGTGAAGGGGAGGAGGACAGTGTAAGGGTGGTATTTGAGGGCAAAGTGGAGAAGGAGGCAGAAGGAGGAGCATCGGGAGGTGGAGACAGGAGGAGGAGGAGAGAAAAAGAGAGCAATGTGAGGCAGCAGCAGTAACAGCAGTAGCAGAAATAGCAGTAGAAGGTGCAGCCTGAGTGATCGCTGTGTGCTGTGTACCGCTCGTGGGGCTGCGTCTGGCAGCAGTGCGTCCACTGTGAGCTCGCTCTGCGTGTCTGTGACAGATGTATATGCACCTTGCGTGTCTGCGTGGTCTGAGCATGTTGTTTGCGTGGGGGTGTGTTTCGCGCAGGCAATGGTCGGATGTGCACTGTCCGCACGAGCATGGAGCGGTTCTGCGCCACGTGACCGTGTCGAGGCGTGTGGGTTGAGGTTTTGCAGCTTCCAGGCCTTCCTGAGCAGGGTTTTTTGGTCTGATGAGAGATCCCCATTTCCTCTACTCTTCAGTTAACTGTTTCCATCTCTGATAGCCTCTCCTCTTTTCTCTCTAAGTCTATTTCGTCTTTTAAATACATGCTGCACCTCCAGAGACATCCCAACAGCCAACCAAGTCCTACAGTATGACTCCCTCCCTCTGTCAGTCTCTCATTTTCCACTCCTCCCCTTTATAAATGTTGTCTCGTTCCGTTTATTAAATATGTTTCAGTAGTCACATCACAACATGCATGTGTGTGTTTTTCCACTTCTTTATGTCTACATTACTCCTCACTGTTGTGGGTTCTTCAGTATCTTGTATCATCTTTTTATGATTTTTCTATTCACTAAATATATCCTCCTCGCTCTCAGATCAGTGTGTAACCCAGACTACCAGAATTAGGTCATGAGAGAGCTATTCACATCAGTTAGGTGCAGTTTACTCTGCTTAGCATTACCTCACCTAACACAATTTTGCATAAGGCTTTTAGTGTGCTATCATCATATTTAACTGTCACAACTAAAGGGATGAAAAGGCTAATGGAAGGTTTTGCTGAAACGAAACAGTTTGTGGACAAAACAGAGGAAACGGGAGAATAAAAGTAGTGGCTTTACAGAGCAACAGAAAGATGGAGAGAGCGATGGGAACGATAAGAGCAGAGGGTGACGATGGAGGAGAGACAGAAAATGGGGTGCGAGACACAAACACAAGAGACACAGACACTTACAGCAGCCTGAAAATAGAATCCAATTATAGACAGGGGGCAAAAAGAAAGATGAGAAGAAGAGAGAAAGAGGGAATGAGGAGTGTGGTAGTGATGAGCATAAATGTGTTGTGGAGGAACAAATCACAAGCACAAGGTGCCAAAGAAAGGTGCAAAAAATCACGGGGAACTGAAAATTAACTGCCTCATTTACAACACGCTGAATATAGACTTGGAATCACGTCATACGTCATGGATGTGGGATACATGCAGTCAGTGACCAACATGCAGTTCAGCCTAAATCTTAATTAAAAGGCAAGCTGGCAGGGTGTGACACATTATTTCAGTGTGTGAAAATGAGACTATTTCTGTGTTACATTTTTGAAAAAAAAAACAAAAAACACGCAAGCAGTGCAGTTCCTCACAGAAATAAATCATTCTCCTGCAGAATCAAACACAAGGCTGTGCTGTGCAGCTGGGCCGACTGTGTTAGCTCAAGGTTCGAGTCAGTGTGATACAACTCGAGTAACTATTGTTATCTTCTTCTATCTCATGATGACGAGAGTTCATATTTCCTCAGTGCTCACACCTTGATCTGTTCCCACAGACTCACCTTAACACCTGAGTTGCACTTTGCTCCCTGCTGAACTTGACCTGACTCTGCTTGCTTCTACACAGACGGATTCACTCATCTAATCATAGCTGTTGCTGACATAAAAGGTAAGAATAACATTTGAATCGCAATAATGTTCGGTGTTTATTCCGCTGCACAGCACCGAAATGTGCACTTGTCTGGCTGACTCTGAACTCACTTGCTGGGTCTCAATCCTCCAGACTGCATGTGGCCCTGGACGGTCTGCCACGTACCGGCCTTCAATCCTTCTGTCACCATGCTCTTCACGCTGTCACTGCGATAAGGACCCCCCCCATCATCCCCATGCCCAGTTGCTGCCCCCTTCTGACCCCCTGACACTGCCCCACTGAGAGAGAGAGAGACAGGGTGCGGAGGTCCCACAGCAGATAGAGGTTACAGAAGAGGGAGAGTAACAACAGGCAGAGGAGAAAAAGACCAAAGAGTGTGAGAACGACAGACACAAACATACACAAACACACAGGAAAATAGATTGAGCAACCACATGGCTACGGAGGTGAGACAGATCAGTAGAGCTTGTGAGGGGGCAGGTCTAGTTTTCCAGGCCAAGTGAAAGGTAGGTGGATGAAAACGTCTTGAGTCCAGTGCAGAGAAAGAGAGGGGATGTGGGAGAAGAGAGGGGGAAGAGGATGAGGAGAAGAAGTCAATCCTTTGACAGCATTCAACCAGCGGCTACAGTGTGCGGACGCTGGTCATTTAGTTCTCATTCTCTCATTCATTTACGCATTTGGGGCTTGAGATGTGCTGCTATACAAGGCAATAAGTGGTGGCAACTTAGAGCAATGAGAGGACGGGTTGTACTGAAGTGCCTCCTGAGCAAATAATTGACTCATTTGGGAAGTCATCCAAAGTGACATTTGGTTAAATACAACTGCATTTGTTCCC
This sequence comes from Ctenopoma multispine, assembly GCA_034779795.1. Lineage (NCBI taxonomy): Eukaryota > Metazoa > Chordata > Actinopteri > Anabantiformes > Anabantidae > Ctenopoma > Ctenopoma multispine. The sequence goes on from JAUYWH010000024.1 coordinate 14,554,498, forward strand.
GTAAAACACTGATTACAAGATCTATTTTTAGATCTTAACCTGTAATCATTCATTTTTAAACATCTTCTTGTCATTTGATCACCACTTAACGGTACAAAGGAATAGTGAAATACATGCAGCCAACAGTTTAAAAGATGACGTGGCAGTCTAACACCATCGACCACCAAAAAAAAAAAATGTACAGAAATTAATTAGTACTTAAGAGCAGCTGTCACCTCAGATTTCCTCACAGAACTGTTTATAGGTGTAAAATGTCATGTCTACTCTGCAGTGATGATCAAAAATAAAGCACAGTAGTGCCCTCTGGTGACATGACTACATTTCATTAATATACATGGTTCTCTTGCTCCAAGAGACTCAAAATATGAGGCACAGAAGACACTGTCACCTGGTTTTTAAGCATAAGGTCAGGGTGTGCTACACTTGTCCCCTTGAAGGTCACCTTTTATGTTTAACTCTGACCAACTGACTTGACAGTGCATGTGGATAAGTCATCAATCACAACAGCCCGGATGACACTGCTGGAGCTACGATCAACACAAGAGACACGAGCCTCATTTATCGAGCTAGTCGTAAGGTGAAAGTCGTTACCCCTTTATTAAAAGTAGGAACACATAAATAAATAGGGCCTTCAATCATTTATTTACAGGTATCAAGATGTCAATACCATTTCTGATAAAAATTTCAGTGAGAGAAAACATGAGTTCCAAAAGATCTCTCAGACTGACAAAATGGAGTACTTTATAAAGAGTACTGTAAAATATTTTTACTACAGCCATTTTTCATGATTGTGTCATGACATTAAACAATTTCAGCACTGAGAAACAACAAATAAATCCTCAAACATGGAGACTGATAACTAGATAACCTGTTCGATAAATGAGGCCTAGTGTCATTACAGAGATTGAAAGCTGCAGATCTCGAGGAAATCTCAAACAGGAAATCATTTTCCGGCTATCTGTTTGTTTTAGCGATGTATTATTGGTTAGAATCAGAAGGTCATCCCCATGGTTAAAAATATCTATATAATGCTTTCTTGTTTAATTAAATGCTGGTATTTTTTTACCAGTGCACAAGCCATAAAATAGTTAGTTTTACAATTACTGCAGTGAAAAGTTCCTCTATTTTTTCACCGCAGGACACTGCGGAAACTTGTGGAGACGAGAACTGCTGAAAAACAGCTTTATGGACAACAAATGACAACCTTGAGGGTTCTTTTAAAAAATGAACTGCTCAAGACACAAACATGAGGGACTAAAGCTGGTTTCCTGAGATCAGCAGCCATCATCTTCAGGCAGAGTTTTCAGACAGTAATCCATATATCCACCACGTTCATAAGCACACTGTTGCCTCCTTTCTCCAGGCAAGTTAACACACAGGCCTCAATGGCTAAAGATGACCCCTTATTAGACAGTTTATTAGACAGGTGCCTGGTAGCTGAATATCTATGCTTACGGTCCTCTCAGTGCCTGGAGGGAGATAGGCATGACCTTGCTAGTGTTTTTGTTTTTTTTGGATTGAAGTGCCTAGTGAGTAAAAAATTACTTTTATGTATTCTTTAAGTAAAAACACAGGTTAAGTGCTACAGTGTTAGTGCAGTACTCATTAAATATTACAGTTGGTTGACGGGGATCAGAGAAAAGCCACAGATGGATGTAAACCACAGGGGAACACTGGCAACACACTGCAGCCTGGGGTAACGGTCAACCCTCCACAACAACAACAAAAACTGGTGGGTTTCAGTTCACACAAGCCAACGACAGGGAGATACAGTGTACAGAGAAGGTGGGTTAGAATATACACACTTCTTTTGGAGAGGACTGTACGAGGGTTGTCCGTCTCCATGGTTACACCCCATGGGAGAGAGGTGAAAGGTTAGAGGTCAAGAGTTAGTGGGACCAGCAGGGCTGTAGGGAGTAGGGGGGCATCTGAACACGGGCCTATGTGTTCATTAAAAGGTGACAGGATGCAAGGAGTCGCATCAGAAATTAGCCTGGGGGTGTTGTGGGGGTGTTGTGGGGCTGTGCTGCGTCGCCATTGCAGTAATAGCCGAATGGCTGTCGTGGGGATCCTGTAATGTGCGTGTGTGACATTTCCAACGCTCACATTTCCCTAGCAGATTATGAGTAATCATTAGTAACCATTTATGCCCTCCAGTGTGCTAACATTGGGTGGGTTGTTATTATTGTAGTTATTACTATTGTTGATGTAAATCACATTATACAACAATAATCAGTCCAGAAAAATGAAGTTTCCGTAAATTTTGTCACACTGTGACATTTATGGAATGGGCTTTTTCAAAAAGCCTCTGGCTACTCATAAGAAAAATTTATAGAGGACAAGAAAAATAATCGAAATTATGAAACTAGGTGGATTTAATAAGCTGTCTGGCATCCACATACAATGGTTCAATTTGATGAGTGGCTAATGGTAGTGACTGCACAGCTATAAATGGGGATGGTGTGAGGAGCGAAGAGAAGGGGAAATCGGGGAGGGAAAGAAATTAAAGGAAAGAGGCACTGGAAGGAGAGAAAAGGAAAAAGGGAGAATGACAGTGCCCCTGCCTCGTTACAGCCCTGCCAAGGGGGAAGTCTCTTACCAGCCTTGGACCAAGACTCACTTGAGTGTGAGGCGAGGATCTCCATATGGGGCATAGGGAGAAATGTTTAGTACGAACTCCTTGGGCGGATACGAGCTCCACCTCTGCTGCACTGTGCTGCTGTCATTGTTATTCCAAAAGTCTCTGTCTAGATCACTGTGGCCAAAGAGAGAGACAGGTCAGAGCAACACAACTTTGGATAGTCTCGGCACCAACCATTCGTACCAGCTGCTCCTGCTTTTGGAGATGAGGAAGAGGGCTGGTCTTACAGCTGCACCAAATGAGTTTGAGTTTCAAATAAAACAAGTCCAGATTAATGTTTGTTTCTACCCGAGGTCAACAAATCACCATAGTGGTTTGATTTTGAAAATAAATGAGGGGTAGCCTGGAGGGGAAAAGGCATTCACCAAAGCTTTTCATAAAGCAATGTGCTGCAGCAAAGACACAGAGAGATAGGAAGCAAGAAAAGAGGAAGTTATATTCTGATGAATACATACAATATGTCATTACACTCTGCTCATCTAGCATGGCACCACTGACGGCACATTTGAGAAAACATGAAGTTTGGGCCCCATCCTCGGCGTGAGCAGTGAGAACGCATGAACACAAGACACAAGGCAGAGAGATAAATTGCAGACAGTCAAAAGTAGAGGAGTAAAAGGTGAGCAGAATCACTGATGTCATACAAGTCACACAGCAGTGGTCAGAGCTGTAGCACAGGGACAGAGCAGGAGAAAAAGGCAATGCACAAAGAGAAGAAGTTTGAAGCTGAAATGATTAACAGTGCACACTAATGCTGCTGGAGCCAGTGAGAAAGAAAATGCATAAATTAATAGTCAGGATACATTCACATAGCCCATCTTTAGTGCTTAAAACCATCCGTACAGAAAAGAATAAGAAAACACAGACATTCAAAAATAACAGACAACAGCAGGCTATAGAAGAGAAGTAGTGATGAGCAGGTTAATAGAGGCATAGTGTGGAATAAAGTATTGTACTAAGCAATACAGAACTGACATTTTGAGTTACTGATCTATAGTCTTGTTTAATCAAAAACAGAAAATAACTTAACCTTAGTTAGAGCCCTGAAAGAAATGTTAGATGAAAATCCTCCCAAACATTTATACTGCACCACGTTCACAACAAGGCACTCAAGTCTCCCCTTGCGTTTACTTAAACCTGAACCATTTTAAGCAATGCCGAGGCATGGCTGAAGGCCTGCCCTTAAGGGAGACCTATCTTACAACCCATAAGATGAGTGCAGAAGCAGACTCATCCAGCCAAAAGCTTCACAGGTAAGATAATGCAGATTTAATCTATACTGATTAAATCACTAACCTTTCATTTAATGTCTGCCCCAACATGCTCTTGAAGAAATTGTGCTCTTCGAGATAAAACAGCAGGCCTCAATTTCTGCCTCGTTTGTGTAGTGTACACTGAGGGACTAAAAGCTGAACGAAATGGAGTTCATTATCACCAGATTATTCTACCCAAACCAGTTACCAGGCACTTACTTGATGGCTTTCTTCTCCCCTCGCCCACGTGCTGAGTCTGGAGTGTCTGCTGTTTCCACTCCTGGCTTATTCCTCTTCCCCTTGAGCCAGGTGGAGGGAGGGGATGACAAGAGAAAGCAGGGTAACAAAAGGTTAGCTTAGATTTGTCCTTTGAAGCTGTGTTTTTGCTATACTAATTTCAAGTGTAAATGCCTCTCCCATTATCTCAGGAACATAGTGCCATCAGTTCTTTACCGGATGGTCTCCTGATTACACTCATCAAAGTCAAATCAAATCTGCTGTGGAGTGCCATTTCTGACTATGATTATCATTCACACCAACCTGAAATTTACATGGCAATTGCCTCTTTAAGATAATCTGTTGGGTACTGGAGAGAAGCCTCTAGAAAGTCCTGCACCAGCCTCATTTCAAATAGCTAGAGCATGACCTGCTGTAACCATGGAAATAATGGCAATTTAAAGGCGCCAAAAAGTGAAGTCTTCCAGGCGCATTCTACTGGAAAAGCTCATTACAGTTAAAGGTGTTTCTCTTGTGTCACAATACCGGTAATCTCTATTGACACTTTGCTACAAGGGGGACAGGGGGGGATCAGCCTAAAGCTGCCTTACTCCCTAAATATTATGCATGCTTCTCTCAAACTGATGCTCTGATACACAGAGGACAGGTGATGATTTTACATTCCAGAAAAATAAGTGGGAGGAAAACACACTTATTTGACAACATGTCATGAGCTGGACAACTGGATCTAACTGTAAGTTGACTGAAGGGCAATTTCTGGACTTGCTTGTTTTAGCTCAACATGGATCTTGAGACTGGAGATTGCAGGTTGACCTAGGTTATGTACAAAACAGGCAAACTCCCTGTTTACACTGTATCAGGTTTGGTTCAGATGTTGTCACCAGGTTTAGGATTAGCCTTTTATCACACAAGTATTAATAAAAGTCTCTCTGTCTGACTTCTACTCCCAGATTGTACCAGTCATCTGTGTCCGAGTGCATCATGGGTTGCAAGTAAATGCATACTGTCAGCTGAGAAAAGTGACAGAGACAGCCTATCCATTACCTTGCATTAACCTGGCAAGCTCATGGTACCCTGATAGTCACCGAAATGCTATTTTCTTTCACTCGTTCAGCCTAACATGTTCAGGTTACTCGATTTTTTCTTTGTGGGGCGGGGTGTTAGGGTATGTTCATTTGTGCTACCCTAACAAATCAATAACAAGTGACATATTGGCTTCAACTGCAACATTTTCAGATAATAGGGAAACAACAGCAGTCATAGCTAGGGGCTGTGGCTTTAACATTTTCACAGAAAATATGTAGATTTAAGACTTGTCATTTCTGTCTAACTTACAACTTGTCCTGCCACATTCTAAGCTCTGTGTGGTCAACTGTTTCTCCAACTGTCCAACTGGAGAAAACAGCCACCAATCAGCACAGCAGACCTATCTGAGTTGCTGAACTCTGTTCAATCTGATTTGGACAGAGATTCTGGCACCAGGCTAAGCTAACTACCATCAATGGAAATAAGAACTTGCTAATGGGCAGCTTCTTAAAATGCTGAAGATTTTGAGGAAAGCTTTTGCATCACATTACTGTCCCCAGATACTGTATAAAACTGGCTATGTAGAGTTTATACTGAAATACTAAATAACACAAAGACACAGCTTACTGGGCACATTCACCAGGTCAGTACTGGGATCTGAACAGTGAGCTTGATGAACAGCAGTTAGTCAGCAGACCACAAGACTACAACAAGAGCTTCTTAAAATGATACATGCAAAAAGCTTTTTGACCCTCTGTCTATGTGCAGCATAATGTATGCCCAGCACATATCATTATCCATATTCCAGTCCAGACAAACATAAGCAAAGCCTAAATAATACACAGATAATCTCATGTAGATTCCATGAGGTCCAGATAACACAGATCTCATTTCAAACTACTGTTCACACCTTGGGTAATGTGGCTTCGGATATTGCTGGACCTGGTACCAAGCCAGAGTTGTTTAGGACTACTGGGCAAAAATAATACACACAAGGAAGCAAAGATGCTCATTTATTACGTAATCAACACTAAGGAGAAACAGAAAAGTCCACAAATGATTCAACATACTGTAGATATGACAGACAGCTAGTTAAAAAGCTGCTTACAAAAGGTGTGTCTATAATTTTCTGATGTCTAGATAAACAGTCTCTTTTTAAACATGACAGTACTATATACTGAACGCATCACAACGTATCGTGGTGTTCTCAGCTTACATTATGGTCTGCTTTAGACATTTGATAGCTGTTATCTTTGGTTTGAGATGACTGGTTGAAAACATGAAATGACCATATGGAACATGCGCAATCCCTCATTAAAGCTACATTACATTTACAGGCCCGAAAATAGACTTCACACACAAAAAACAGTACATATAAGCAGACATCAATAAATACTGGATTGCTTGCAAGACAATATCTGGGGAGGCAAAACCATCTGAATTTCTGTCAGGCGAGGACAAGCTATCAAAGGAAACTCATGTATCATTCAATGCTATCTTAAAATTTTCAGGAAGGTGGGAAGACACAGAGGCTGAGTGAGAGTCCAGCACAGAAAGAGGGGTGAAAGCCAAAAATAGAAATCAAATTAAAAAAAACAGGCAGCCAGCAGGAGAGAAAAACAAGGACAGTGCAGGACAGCATGTGCAACAAAGAGATGGGAAGGACAGGTGCGAAAAGTGAACTGAGAGAAACAATGAGTGAAAGGAGGTCCCCAGTGAATTGGATGTGAAAACAAGGAACACTCTGCAATGGGCACTGAGTCTCACAATTGTTATTATCATGCACACAAACACGCACAGTTACACACAAAGATGTACACAGCATCAAAATCATCTCCTCCACACCTTTTCTCCAGCTCATTCACAAGAGTGGTTAACAAACACTCTACTTCTTTCTTATAGAGAGGTGTGGAGGCTGCAGAAATTCATTGTTCACCAGCTCTATGGACACGAGGCGAGAAACAATGAAGAAAATCCGTTCAATACCCCAATGTAAGAGTGAGCAATTTCCACTACTCAAATGCCCTTGAAAATGCTGGAGTCTAATATATACCAGCCATCTTTTTGTTACACAACAAAGGGTTTCACACGATTACAGTATTCAGAGCTGTCTGGCTCTGAGCCACAGGTTAAAAACAGCTCCAGCTGATATGATGAACTAATTATGAGACATTGCAGAAAGCCTCATGGTCAAACATTAGAACTCCACTTAAACATCTTAACAATCTAACCAGAGCAGAGCATGTTAAAGCCATTATTATGTTTAATAGAGCTGATGTGCAGGTGTGTTACCCGAACTGTCACACTCAAAAAGCCTTAAATGAAGTTTTAATCTTCATTTTGAATATTTACATTATTAATATAAATAAGCTGATATTTAAGTGGTTGTTTTAGAGCCTGTCAGTCATTTGTATTAGTTTTCTGTTGTTTTTGGGTCAACAAAATGTCGGAACAATTCCTTCATTTTTTAACCGAGACCAAAGTTGTTTTGTACCTTGTTTACTATTGTTACCATGGCAACAAAAGGTTTTTTGCAAGGTAGTCATTTTATTCCAAACCACAATGCCTGACTTCTATTACATTATTTGAACCTAAATCATGATCCAGACCTTTCCTCTGAACCTAACCTTCTGTGCTTAAACAAAATCTTTACCCTTACACAACTCTGATGCGGGCATCAAATAAGAACACACTCTAATAGAGAGAATGGACAAAATGTTTTTGTAGTTTAAATTACAGTATTTATTTGTCAGAGTAGAGTCCAGAGTATAATGTTTTTTCACCACGAGGGATATAAAGCATATCTCAAAAACTACATGTATAGTGTGTAAGACAAATTTAATCAAATTTACAGTAATTGTAGTATCTTGAGGTGAAAAAAGAGTTAATATTTGCTGAGATTTCAGCATCTTATAGAGTTATAAATAATTACTGATAAATAGCCCTTGCAGATGCATGTGTTGACTATTTGGACTGGTGTGACAATGGGTGTATAGTAATGAAAGGGGAATGAGGCCATGGCTTCATATGTACATGGGCCAGATTTTTTTTGGGCAATATAGATCAGTGAGAAAGGACTCATTCTCAACTGCCCAAGGTGATGCTGAGGGGTTTTTTTTCTGAAAGAATCCAGACATGAGAGTGAACTTACCACTCTCTCTGTCTCAGCTGGCAGTGCACTGCCTTCCAACACCCAGCTGTGTTTGTTTGCTGTGAATTAGCAGGCAGCAAGAGTCTACATGCTCACTCAATATTACCCACATCACACCATAATTACAGAGGGGTGCACTATTAAAATGGTCGTTCGTTGCTAAATCATCAAGTGATCACTTGTTTTTAGCATCTGTCAAAATATTTTTTATACCTGTGTTCTTCTGTCATATCCCCTGACATCCAGATGCATGCAACAGCACTGTCAATACTAAGTCACTTGAATGTGTCCGGCGAGTGTTTTAGATTGACATCATGTGATGAATGTTACTATAATATACCCAATGATTGTAACAGTTCTTACAATAATTGTATAATTATTGACTTTCCCATCTTCTATCTCATCTGATTTGTATAATTACTATCATCCTCTTAACAACGCCTAACCCCAGTTAATGCCACCAAAATACTAAAGGTTGTTGATACAAGCCCAACAGGGATCGAATCAGGCTGTGAATCTGGTCAGGTCCAATCTCAGCTCCACTCACAACTATGTTACGGATCAAACAGCACAGGGCTCACAGGAGCAGGCAGAGGCTTTCTGAATGCCAAACAGCAAAAGCTGCTCAAACAGATGTTAGCTGCACCACCTCTGATATGAGAAAATCCCACCCAACACCTACAACGCAAGCCCCTGCTGACAATCATCAGCGCCACAGCACAGGCACTTAATAACCATTGACTGTTTTATATTTTTGTTTGCTGATGTTATTACCACCTTTGACTCTAATTACAAAGTGGTTTCAGTCATTAAAAGTATAGACGCAGACAGAAAACAACCAAATTCAATAAATACAAAAGAATACTGCTGTAAGTAAAAATTTGAAGTTGCACATAAATATTACATTGGCTTAGCGCACATTCTAAAAATTTCATGCCGATGCATCTATAAACAGCAATAAGCAAACAGACTTAGCAGGCAGCAGAAGGACACGATAGCATTCAATGCGCAGTACTTCCAGGGGGTTTAGATAACAGAAAGCCAAGCAGGAGGGAGGCTTCAGGATGACTGCACATGAGGACTTTTAAAATAAAACCCTTCACACTGGTTGCCAAAGCTAAAACACCGAAAGCAACACTCACCCAAAATGTCTTGTCTATTAACCTATGAATCATAACCAAAACTGGCATGGCTCCAGTCGCAACTGACACGTGAAGCTGTAGGCAAACATTTGTTCTTATGAAAGCTGACACTGTCAAAGAGTACGGTCAGAAATATCAAAAATAAAAGTTTTAGACATGGACTCGCCTGTGCCACTTTTTGCAAAATGAACAATAACTATTGAGCATTTTTTACCTAATGAGGAATTGCTTTGTATAGAAAATTAACCTGTAAGAATTCAGAGATTCAAAGATGCAATTTGCATAATAAGAGGTCTCAGTAGAAAGTAAGTATGTTAATGCAAATTATACTTTATACACATAGTAATCATATAATCAGGGAACATAGAGCTACCATGGCAAACAACTGAGATGAAGACATCAAGAGAAGTGAGGGAGTGGAAACAGTTCTGTAACACGACAGATTGTATAGCTGCAGAGCCTTCATGGTTGTTAGTCACATATACACTCATACAGTACCTTAAAGATGATTATACTAATGTGAGAAAATTATTTTTAAAAGGATTAGTAGTGTGCTTTGTCAAAGCACAGTTTATCATTATAGAAATGCCATTTATCTCAGTCACTCTTTATTATTTTGTACATTAAGCAGCTGTGTTTAATGTGGTTTCACACCAGTGCGCAGCTGACAGGTTTCCTAAAGTAAGTGGTCCGAGACTACAAAAGCCTTAATTAACATCTTAATGCCGCTCTACACTACACCCCGCCACTACCAACAAATATGCAAATACACACACCCCAAACAAGGGCTCATGATAAGATGCGCTGATATGAAATTAAAATAAGCCAACAGTGTATCCAGTGAGACAGAAGAACGTCGTCTTTTGCGTGAGGATGTGGTTTGATAGCGGCCAACACATCAGCACACTGCCCCGGCCCGCTGCAGTTCTGTGGCTGCTGCACAGCACTGTCACAGGATGGAGATAAGATCCATTTACAGCAGTGCTCCAGAGTGGACCTCTGGGACATTCCAAGGTGCTGGCAGCAGAACTACCTCCATCCACAGCAGGAAACTAGGAGTCATTCACTGCTCCATTTACTTTAAAGTGGAATATCAAATATAACAAGATGTTCCAGTGTAGCAAACAATAGGAAGTGTAGTACCACTTTCTCATTTCAGCACAGACCATTTCCCTCCTGGTTCTTACAAGTCATAATGGCAGCAACGAGTAATTGAGGTACCGCCACGCTACTGGTGATTCCAACAATGCAATGTCATTAAGTAGCCAGGTGTGTGGTGTGCAGAGCCCTCTGCAATGCCAAATTTTGCCATCTGTGGACCAATAAGTTTCACAGCAGTGTGACGGTGAGCTAAAACAAGTGAGAGTTCAAGCCAACATTAAATCTGAAATAGGTAACCTGTGTTCCTGGGTTATACAAGCAAAGGATGAATCAGATATTAATTAACTTTAAAGGCATGCAAATCTAAAAAAATCAGTCAAGTGAAGTGGCACTCAGCCATGCAGCTCTGTCTGCCTAATGAGTAGTTGCCTCCCTTTAATCAATCACATTTCATACCACATTATCACAATGACATGCCCTCTATCAGAGGTCAGTTGCTTGATCTGTGTTCTGTTTCTTTCTAACGAGTGGACTGGTACTGATGCTATATCAGCACAGTTTTCTAATGTTGTACAGCAGCTGCAAATGTATGAGAGATTAATTAGTTTGAGTCTGGACTGATGTAGTCACGTGGACCCTGATCAAGTGCAGCTACAGTATATCTCTACAGTAATATGTAATGCTACTCAAGTACTGTACTTTATACAGTACTTTAGTAAAATACATTTCAAAAGGAAATATTGTAGTTTTTGCCAAACAACATATATTTGACAGATCTATACAGATTTAACATCTAGCATCCGAATCGTTTGGCTTGTGGCCCTTCTGGCCCTTTGGCTTGCAGTTCAAATAATTGTTTGTGTCTAACACTGGTAAAATAATCCAATATTTCACACAGCAAACATGTGTGCCTGCAAATGGCTCGGATGACAATGAACATGTTCTATCTGTCACATTCTACTGCCCTCCTGGAAACATTGCAGTTTGTGGACACAACAGTTGTCTGCAGTGTTTCAAGGGGGGGCACTAAGTATGTTGTTGTTGCTGTGGTGACTCATTAAGTTACTGAAGTCGACTAATGTTGGAAAATGAGCTAACATGTTTTATAATAGTTTGTTTGAACCCTCTAATGGCATGATGTTGATATATAAATGTATAGTTGCTGCTCGAAAACACTTGCGTAGCCGCTGTGCAATTTGCAGTACATTTCTGTACTTGGTTGTGCGTTATCTTTGTTTATAGCATTTCTATATTTGAATATTTTTTTTCACTTTCTGACACAAACTGTTTTTTAAGCGTTAGTACATTAAGGTCTCAGGGTCACCATACCAGCATCAGTTTTCTGCATGAGTTATTTTACTTCTAATACTTGAAGCACATTTTGATGCTTATAAATTACTTAGGTAAAGTGAATGTTGTACTGCTACTTTTTTTGAAGAAAAATTCCACCGCTGCTAAGTTGTCTTCATTAATAACATCTTGTAACAGCAAATTCTCCGTTCAGTAAGAATGCACATACTATTTGCACAGATTTTGTTAATATTTGCACATATTGTGCTTTCTCCAAAGCTCTATAGTTTTTTTTTTTCTTGTAAACTCACAGTAGACAATATTCATTAATGCTCCCTGATTATTAAAGCATGTTAAGATAGCAACAAATGTGACTGGAAGATACAGTATCTCCATTAGTGAAGCTTGTGTGTATGTGTGTGTGTAAACTCACCAGCTTGCGTTGACACCATCCACAGACACCACAAAGAGCCACCAGCCAAACAGCACACACTGTCACTGCGAGGGAGACCAGGAACACACTGAGGGACACTGGGCCTGTGTACACAAAAAGAGGCAAAAAGTAAATTAGCATTTGCTTATTTTTTTTGCATACAAAGATATATTTTCTTCATTTTGGGTAAAATAAAAACACTGGATTTTTACTACAGAACAGATTTTATGCCACAGTTAATCAAAGCTGCACCTTCTCCCTCCATGTTTAATTGAATAGCCAGACAGAACTGCCATTTTTACATTCTGTCATAAAGAGCTGAGAAATACAATCTCATCACTACCACATTTATGCTGGAGCATTTCAATACCTTTCCAATAAGGGCTGCAGCCAGGCATCACTCAGTTGCACACACATAACTGTCATGGTGTCACAGCTTGTTAACTGACAGGCTGAAAGTGATGGAAGGGAGTGGGGGAGGGAGAGAAGAGGAGAGGTTGGGGAGGCTGGGCTGACAATACAAGAGAGCTCATGATTAATGGGTATCAGTAGATGCCCAGTGAGAGAGGTGGCTCTGAAATGGAGTCATGAAAAAACATCATCTATTGCTTCTCGCATGTGTCTCTGTCCGTGTGTGTGTGTGACAGAGTGTGTAAAACTGAGAGGATTCACACGCACACACCTGTGTGCCTGCATATGTTTACATGCTGTTATGATACCGACAATAAGTGTATCTACCCTGTGAGCACTCTGCGTTTCAGTTTGCACAATTCTCCAAATTTAAACAATTGAACGGCCTTCACTTTAGAGAACAAGCATATAAATCCTCATTGAGCTTTGGTATTTGCACAGTGGGAGAGATGCTAATGTATTCAAATTCGTGATTTCCTTCTAACAATTCTGATTCCTAAATATACAGTGATAAATGGGTGTCAGAATGCATTTTCACACCAGTGAGTGACTAACACTGACAAACACCCATGCTTTCCTTTCAGTTACTGGGTTTGTCCTCTTCCCAATTGCTGTCTGCTTCCCTTCCTTTGCTTGTCACAACTGGCCTTTTCATCTAACTCTTCCATCATATCTTTGCTTTATTCTCCACCTCACCGTGTCCTCTGGGAACAAGTGAGCTCAAAAAGGAGGAACAGTGATGGATAAATGTGTTTAATGTGGAAAATCTGAATTGGATCAGCGTTGTATCCAAGAGCATCAACTGTTGTTTTGAGGTCAATGTGACACCTGAGGCCACTTGCAGGCTAAAACATAAAAACACCTGACCACAGACTTAACGCCAGGTAGATGATTAGACTTCTAATGGTAGACAATCTGTCAAAATCCAATGAGAGCACAGTGTGACCATACCAAGAACAGAACACTTCAGTTTTTGCATTTGCAGAAAAAATGGAAAATGGCAGACAAATAACGGAAAGCCTTGGGTGTGGATGCAGAGACATGGCTAAACAGACTGTTTAAGTGCTGCAGGCTGATCTGGGGGTGAATGAATTTTGCAGCATGCTGTGAGTCTTCAGTAAAACCAAGATAAATGATCTTGTTGATTTTTCTCCAACTCACAATTTTTATGTTCATTGATTTCAGTCATAACAATCAAACATATTTAAAATAGTCATTCGCAGAACATGGTGGAACCAGCTGCTGCTTTTAAGCTGCCAGTGCCTGGTTGATGACATCTGCTTAAGACCCTCTACAGAAGCCAAAATCCCATCCCATTTTATATTGTTTAATATTACCTATCTGTTGACATTTCATTACATTTGCCTAACATTTCCATTGAGTGTCCATAATTCCCATTAATTACAACAATTACAATTATATTTTGTGTAACTGGCAGCATACTCAGAAATGTGTTCATGTCTCTTTACATCAGCTTGAGCTTTCATTCAGCACTATTTACAAACCACATTGGATTTGCCCTTGACTTCTAAAAACACACTGAATACATTTCATTCCTTATAAAACATCTGCAAATCCAATTTGATACTTCCTGGTACCTGTAGATTAGTGGAATGGTGAAAAATGTGGAAACAAGCCAAATGGGGCCCTTTTCAAAAAACCATCACAGCATTGCTAGAAGTAAAAAATATACTCTAAGGTATTTTGTTTCTCGCATGTACAAAGTGGAGCCATGCAGATTCACATAATATAAAGGTGATGATTTCTATTAGAATAATGTTTTAAATCATCAAGTTGATTTTATATGACACTGGAGACAAAGTGAGTTGTGTGTATAGAATTAGAAACACAAGTCAGTTTATGATAAACTCCTCAAGTCTAGATCCTACAACCTCCCTCCCTATGCAAATGCTCCAACCAACCTGCAGTAGTAATTTGTAGTAGGCACCAATAGGAATTGAATTCTCTATGGTTGATGGAAATCTTCCCAAGCAGGTGTCTATGCACCTGCAAACTAAAAGATAGCAATCCTAAATATCTAAAAATTCTTCACTACATAGGCTTATCTCCAGCAGCAGCAGCAGACTAGAAAAGGCTCAATCTGACTTGATTGATCTTGTTCTGATAGTTAAAACTACAGTATGTTACTTTTTCTTTGGTAGAAATATGTTCCAAAACATATTTGAAGAGCTCCTGTCAAACCAACCCACAAAGTCAGACTCATAGAACAGCTTGGTAGCATTTATTAAGTTTGTACCATTCTTATTTGTTTTAATTTGATGACTAATACCTGAAGGGCTGTGTAGAGCATGCCAGAGCAGAGCGGGGAGAGGCTGAGCAGACCAAGCTGGACTGATTTTGAGTCTCGTGCTAGTTCTAGTTGCATATTCTAGCTTTAAGTTGTAGCTATAATCAGAGCTATCGCATAAGTGCCCCTTGTCATTTACCTATAGTCACAGAGGAAGTTAATGGTAACGATGCATGTCCATTCTCTTCTGAGCATGAAAGGATAGTGAAACACATCCACCTCCTGAATGATGAATATCTCTAATTATAGATATTCAGAAATAGATACAAGGTATATACTAGTGTAGTGTGTATATAGAGAGAGAAAGAAGTCAATAAAGTTGAGTGCATTAGATACTAAGCCATCAGTGAGGTTAGCAATGGATTTTAAATAAAGAGACCTGATCTCCAGCTAAGCACATCTATCCTGCAGTATATGGCTCAGTGATAGATGCTCTGATTTCTGAAAGGGTTGGAGAATCATGAGCCGATGTAGGATCCCACGTCTTGTTTTTACCCTGAAGGTCATGAGGGTGGTGGGGGGGTGGTGGTATGGTTTATGATCTGTGTCAGTCATGAACGCTAAGGGAGTAAAAAGCCTCCAAATAAAGTGCAGCATCCAAAGAGTGCATGTTACTGCACTCAGTAATGGACAGCTGGATTCTGCTTCCACCTTCATGAAATACAACTTCCTTTTTAGAAGCTACAGAGAAGCCACAGTGAGTAGTGAGGAATAAAAGAACGGAAACACTGTGTTGAGGTATTAGGGAGATATGCAAATCTTCACCGCTTTGGCTGTGGAGAAAAAGAGGCATCATTAGAGTAAAAGAAGCAAGCACTACATTCAACTATCACAGCACTCAGGAAATTCAATTTATCTTTCCCCTTGAATGCACGGATTACTAAATTGAAAGTACAAATTAAGTAATCTCGGTGCACGCATTACTTAATTCATGATCTCAATTTATTGCCTTTTGTTTTTTGGTGTCAGACATTTCAAAGTCAGTCTGTCCCTCTCTGGCATATATATGTATAATATTTGAATTACAAGTGTTAGCTTAAACTAACTTTACAGTGCATTCAATCACACAATGTTGTAGCTGAAAACTGAAAAGTGACTTTCCGCATAAATTAGAACCATGTCCAGTCCTGTTGGGAACCTTAAATTCAGAGAGATGTGTGCATACTATCGTAAATTGTTTGATGTTCAGGGCTCACTGACATAGAAGGCAGACAGCTGTTTGCAGATGTGGACACTTCACTCGTACAGTCTCTCAGAATTATACCCCTATGTACAGACATCCTTGAAGTTTGTTAGCTCACTCTGGATCAAAAATAATAAAATAAATATGAATTAGTTCAGATGTCAACATACAACATGAAATGAAGATACATTATAAACCAATTACTGAATTTCACATAGGCAACATGTAATTGCTGGAAACATGGAGCCAAGAGTCATTTAATATTACATCCTGACCATCCTGTCACCTTGACAGTAGCCTAGTAGGTCCTGAAGAGGCTTTGCGCTGCTGGAGGGGGAGTAAATGGCATGTACATTGGCTCAATGTTGCCATTACATATTGCCTACATGACATTCAGTAATTTGTTTATGATTGATCTTCATCAAATTATTAAGGTGAAAGTTTAAATTTATATGCTAAAACTGGAATAAGAAGATACTTTCATAAGAACAGCTAATGTAACATTTAGAATTCCATATTATAATTTAACTGGGAAAGAAAACGTGATGAATCACATCTAAAATGGCACCACTCAGTAAAACTGACAAGTGAGCTGAACAAGCCACTGAGCCCTTTGATCAGAAGCCTTTAGAAGTCAGAGCACTCTTGAACTTGAAAGTCGTTTGTTTGTTTCAGATTTCAGTGGCTATTTCTTTTATATGCACATAAAAGAGAAGATAAATGACACTATGTGCTGGGGTGAGTGGTCACAATAATGGTGTAAATGAGCTTGCAATAAACTCAACGGCGAGGACAACAAAGAGCAAGTCGTACAGGAGGTTAAATATGGACATTTAACAAGTGAGGCAAAGCTACGCACTAAGAGCAGTATGGTCTGCCCTTAATGCATAGCTGCACTGAGTACGAGAAACATTAGGTGGTTACACAAAGAGGTACTGTACATGTAGGCGATCTGGCCCACATGCAGTGAGCTAAGCGAAGCAGAAAGGGACCAGTCCTCAGGGGCAAAAGAAATTGCTAATTGGACAGGCGGAACTGGAGCAGTGTCCAGTCAGCAAAGCTGCCACACCTCATCTTTATCTTCTGACTGAGGTGGAGAGGCCAGTCCCTCAGAAGCTCCGGATCCCCCCACCTTGTACAGGATCCTGGGTTCTGGTCTCTTTATAGTCACTGAGCTGCTGTTAGGGTAATCCTCAGATGTCGCTCAGCCATCTTCAAAGTCTGTCACTGAGGCAGAAAGTCTTCGAAACACCAATATGTTATTTCCAGCTATATTGTGAAACCGATAACCAAAAGTCATACCTGTCTACCATATGGCTCAATGCCATGTTGCACTTCATTGCCTTTGTTTTACAGTATTTCTCAAGACAAAAGACTGAGCGCTAGTTACCAGTAGATAAATAGGCATCCAAACTCCTGTAAATATTCCTCCACAAAGTAATTTAAGTGGGAGAAGCATAAAATTGATTTAAGAGGGGAGATAAAATGAGTAATTGCTATGCTTTCAGGAAAATAATGTCATTGTCAAAAAAAATTATGAGGTGACATTTCACACAGTGAGCTCAGAGGAGGTTGTTATCAGTTCTGTGGTTGCTCAAAGGATGACCTGTTGTTTTGGCATGTTTTTTGCCTTTTACTGTTGTTGCTAAGCCAGTCAGTCTGGCAAGCCTCAATAGGCATTTCTTACAGACAGAGACGTCGTTTAAGGTCTGATGGGCAGCAGATGACTGACAGTTCTCTCCTGCAGACATCACTGTAAACTCCTCCTACAGCTTTCTAAACAAATGTAACACTACATACACTACATCGCCAAAAGTATAGTGATGCTTGCCTTTACACACACATGAACTTTAATGGCTTGGTTTATGGGAATATTTGACCATTTTTCCAGTAGAGCATTTTTGAGGTCAGGCACTGATGTTGGACGAGAAGGCCTGGTTCACAAAATAATTATCATTACTTCTTATGGTTTGCTGATTGGCCCAAGATCTACAGTGTCTTATTTTTATACGTTTAAACAATCATCTTCAACTTTCAAGGTTGTCATCCTTTCAGCAGAGTAACGTCCACTAGTGATTTCATAATTGCTTGAGGTAAACAGGTCAACACAGTTAGACTTGTTTGGCTGAAACACCATTTAGCAATGTTTTTCAGATTTGTGCTTATCGGACTCATAAACACTACTCTACAGGGGAACAGAAAAAAGCAATACAAGACACTACATTTGCATTTCCTGCCAACAAATTTGCATGTTCACTGTGATGGATTACCCACCTCAAACAAGTAGTTAGCATCAAAAACATATACTTCCGTCTAAGTAATAAAGCCATTGTATGGTTTGGGATAATCATGATAGTAATGTAGAGCTGCTGCATTATTTGCAGTAAATAGGGAAAACATAGGCAAAACTCTGATATGGTGCTTTAAACACTTAGATATCACAGTGCACAATGGACACTAGAGCCCCATGTGCTGGAAATCACAGGGACGTGTAGAGCAACCAGTGAAATTTTGACAGGTGGAGAGCACCTGTGGTGAGAGTGAGTGTCTCTTACATCCCTGTAGGCTACTGGGAGCTTTGCCGGCTTTCTGTCCCTATATGATTCCTGTGGCTCAGCTGCAACACTGCTGTGCTGTCACAGACGCTGTTTCACAGCAGGAGTAAGAGGCCTGCCACCCACGTCCTGTCTGCTCTCAGATGAGGGATAAGATCCATCAGCCCAGTGAACAGCCAGGATGGAGTTGGACCAGTAAGACGTCACGTGACACGCGCCTGGTGTAACCTATAATCATCTTATTAGCACCTCTGACACTGAACGGGTGATTCACCCATAAAGTCCAAGAGGGAACAAAATCAATTTCAGTATTTCTCCTATTCCACCATCCATCTGATTCAATTATGCTGCACTATATGAAAGTAATTTAAGTACAACAGATAAAACCAATGCTTTTTAATACATTTACATTTAGTATTGTTTGCCATAGACAAATTTTATGTAATTATTTAAGTGCCAATAAACACAATAAACCCAGAATTTTAGGAATGTTCTGTTCCGTATCTGCTTTACGCTAATGATGAATATTGTTAAATATAGTGCCTGCTTACTGTGAGATGTTCAATGAATAGCTTAAGTTCTGTTTATTAGATAGACCTACTTACTTAGAGCTGTATAGCACTGTTAAAATGACATGCTGTAATAGAAATAATGAATATGTGACTACTGAAGATTTATTTTCTTTTCAGCATATAATAGAGGCATACACAGAATCAGCTGTGTTTGAATTTCTATGACTTCTGCATGTTATTATTATCCTGTTTTTAGAGCCCAGTACCTTTGGGAAAAGATAATGGCTTGTTGAAGACTGTGATATTAATATAGTTTATACTTATATAAAATTGTGAAAGCCTAGATGTCAGGAACTGATATCAATGTGTTTATTTTGCACTATCTATCCATCCATTATGGGTACTGGTTATCTTGTGGGGGTGTTATAGTCTCTCCCAGCTGTTGTGATTTCAGTGGCAGGTAAATTAATGTTATCTACTATTATTCTAACTGAATGACTGACAAAGATAATGTTTTAGTTACATATATTTCTCCTAATGTCTTTGATAAGGACTTGATACAGTATCCATGATCTTGATCTGTCACATAATCTATCAGTGCCATAATTTTCTCCTGCAGCTCAGCCTCGGAAAGACTGAATTAACTGGTCAGATTGAAATGGACGACTTTCATACGTAAGCCACAACAAAGACTCATTTACCAGGAACATTATTTTCTGCCTTTTAACAGGTCAACTTGTCTTCCAATGTGTAAGTGCTCCTGCCTCACATCAAGCATACATTAAAAATAGATTATGGTCATACTATAAAGTCACAGATGATTGAAAAACACCATGTTAAGAGGCTAACTCATCTGCTTCTGAGATATTATTCAAGCTGTGGACATTTACAGATGCAATATAGGTAACTTTGAATGTGCCAGATCTGAAAATATCATCTTTGATGCATTTTCCCATGCAGTGGCATCTCTTTGCTTCACGTTGATTGTGGCAGAGTAATCCTCACACCTTTCTCCTCTCCTCTAAACATTCTTCTCACTTTTATCCCCTTAGTGTCACACTGGGACAAATGACTGTTATATAGTTCAGAAACTTCCAAGCTGAATGTATTTCTCCAGTTTAGCAGCCCCAGAGCTTTAGGGCGTTAAAGCTGCTTCACAGTTACAAACAGCCTATTACTCACCAGTCCAGTTGGTGACTGTTTATACTCTCGAGGTAAACTAGTGTCCATCCCAGTAATGAGCCTGTGAGCTGCAAAACTAAGTTAACCATGACTACCATTATTCCAGGTTCAGGGGGACTAAATTAGCTATATATAGCCTACCTTATTTGCTCTAAGCAGGGTTTGGGCTCACAGTAAAGCAGCACCCCACCAAACAGTTTTACAACGCTTTTTTTTCCTTCTGCTTCTTTTCAGTTTGTTCGTTATTTCTCTGATTGAGTGTTGGCGAAGTCGCACCACCCATGGTTTCATTGTTATATGGTACGTATGAAGTCGACAATAATAACAGTGGAAAAATTACAACTTGGAATTTATAGTAACCTTTAGAACAGTGGCTTCTTTATTTCAGACAAGATAAGAGCAGGCTCCTCATCAGCTGTCTATACACAGTGCGTAGTTAATTAAGGTAGATCCATGCGTTGGTTAAAAACTATGTCTCCAGCTTTCTCATGTATTGTTAAAACCGAACACCTCTAAACATGGACTTAATAGCTACAGATGATAGACTAGCAGGCCCCACATCTCAGTGACTGTCTGTTAAACATTGATGTAGAAGTGAGCTAGTTCTATTACAAGGGTACGTAAAAATGTTAGATATCAGACTATTAGTTCACTCTCTTGGGACTGTGACTCTCTGTGTGGCCACTTAGCTTCCATTCTCAGTATGTTTTTACTTTTACAAGGGAAAATAACCAATGAATTTGGCAAATGCAGTACTGTCTTTTTGTAAACTGCTCCCATATTCAATAAAAGACATGGCCACTAATGTTACAGTAATGATATAGTGACCTTGACGTGTCACACAATCAGTTTCTTCTGCAGCTTGGCCTCAGAAAGACTGCCTTAACCATCAGATTGAAACAGATGACTTTCATTTGTAAAACACAAGAAAGACTCAACACAATAACCAGGGACGCTCTCCTCTGCCACAAACACATCAACCTGTTTTCCTCTTTGTAAGCGCAGTGTAGAACTTGTTACTATTTAGCTTAATTCTTCATTTTTTTTAACCAGACTGATTTTTAGGATGAAGACTCGCTAAGAGTTTGACAAATGTAGTGCTACCTCAGATAACACTGGCAGATAATACTGCTTTAGTGCTAACCTCCCCAAATTAAATAATTGACACAGCTACTAAAGTTAAAACTTTGATAGTGTCCAAGTCACCAAGCTCCAATGCAAAAAAACAAATGATACTGTGGCATGTGGTAGTCACCTGTAACACCACAAAATAATATAAGCTAAGGCTCCTTGGCCTTGGAAATAACACCTGGTTAATACTTTAGATAGTTTGTCAAACATATGAACATTTACAGCTTAAATTAGAGAAGAAAAACAAATCCACTTGTTTTTGATGTTATATTTTTGACAGATCAGAATGTCCAATTATTGTACAGTTGCACAGGTCACATTTCCTCCATTTTGTTATGTTTATCTAGTAATCGATATCTAGTATTCGATAGTCATCTTCAATGAGGTCTGTCATGGTTATGAATCTGTGTGTTGCACCCAACGCTTGGCTCTTCTGGCTTCCTACACCCCCTCAGTGTTCACTTTCTATAACCTTCCTCACTGTAACTTCTAATTTATTGCTGTATCCCATTTACCATCTGTGTTGAAAGTTATGTTTTAGTTACTGCCTTTCTAAAAATGGGTACACGCACACGCTCACGCAAGTACAAACGCACACACAGACACACACGTATTTTTCCACTTGACACAGCTTAAGCACGGTGACATGAGTGGGAACACATGCGCTTTAGGGATGTGAAGAAACCAAGAAAGTGGAGATAGAACAGTGCAGGAAAAAAACAGAGTGGGAGTGAGGGAAGAGGGACTCAACTGTAAAGCTATTGAGGAGCAATTTGTGAAGCCTGTACATATGCATACAGACCTACAGTCCCCATCTGCCCACAACATGAGCTTGCTGCTGGTGACATCAACCAAGACAAAGAGGTCTCGGATGCTCCAGATGTATTATGTGGGTGGCATTATAAAATCTAATCCAAGTCAAAGTCAATTGTATTTGCCTAAGGATACAGGGCAGAGTTGCATGCATTCATGGTATGTGTACTTGTATATGTGTGTGTGTATACTTGTGTGCTTTTGTATCTATCTCTAATTTCCAGTGCACCTCTTCACATAAAAATATTAGCCTAAATATTCACGCTCCTTCAAAAATGGGAAAACAATTATTGAGGGTGTAATTAAAGTATTGGCAGGACAAGTGCAACTTTAATTGAATGACAGCTGAATGACAGTCAAATAACAGTGAAGCCGCCCAGACCCAGTATCTCTATTATGGGCTATATAAAATCTCATCACCCACAACGCAACTACACAATGAGCTTAGTTTAAGAAGTTTACTTGATTATTCGCAATCAAAACAGACACACATCTATCGAACAACGCTGATGTGAAAATGCCAGACAGACTCCATTTGTCATAAATGAATTAATTTAGATTCATGACTACCTGGAGGTCTCTACCTTTGCCTTCTTCATTCAATTAAATACTGCTTGTAAAAAGAACTTTATTACCTGTCTGGACAGACCCGGCAGTAAAAACCCAGGACGCCGCCAACTCTAGCCTCCAGCTAGAGGTTAGATTATTGACTCGGCCACAACACAGCCAAAGTCATCTCCCTTCAGGCTCCATAAAAAAGGCACTAAAGACCTTATGTGACCTTATGCTATGCCTATAAGTTCCTGTCTATGTCTTTGTCTTTCTGCAGCTGATAATCACTTTTCCCTGGAGGTAAAATGTGTACTTTATGTACTGTGGTGACTCGGCCTCACCTTTGACCACAGCCTTCTCACAACTGGTGTAAGTGTATGACAGCTAAGTGAGGGACCAGCAAAGGTTACTTGGTAGAAATAATAGGTCTTATTTTGTCTTTGTATGTGCAACAGGCAGCCAAACTGTTCATTTACACTGTCACAGGAGAGCAGAAGGAGAATTGAGTAACTCCACTATAGGCTGCATTATATTTGTTCAGTGACTGCTGCTCTCATCTGATGGAACAGAGAATCCCATCTCTCCAGTGACCACCTTTCTCCCCAGGTGACCTTTCTCGTCGGTGGCTGTGCATTAAGAGTAAAGCTGAAGTTATCCTGTCCTCTTCAGTGCTGTGGACTGAGTGAAGGCCCCAGGGACAACACTGTATTGGCTTCGTGTCAGGAGGAGATTTAAATATCCCTCTGCTTTTAGACCCCAGCTCGACACACACCACAGAAAATAACACTGATTAGCATCAGCCAATGTCAATGGAAGGACAAATTAAAGTAATGAAATACATCCTACAACATCTACTGTATGCTTCAATAGATCTCTTTCCTCTGACTCAAAAGAATGCTTCTTCCAAAAACTGCATTTAATAATTAACAATGAATATGCAGCATGTTCCCTAAAATGAAGTTTTACTTTTTGCAGACAGCTCTATATAAACATAATTTGCTCTTCATAAGCACCGGGTCATCTTCGATGGGCCTTCAGCACTGCTGTCTGTTGCTTGGTTGCCCATTGATGTGTTTGCTTGTACAACTGTCAACAATTCACAGCTGGGTAGTACCCAGCAGACTGAGACTTATTGACGATGCAGTGCAGCTGCTTGATCACAGAAGGATACACTCAAGGGCTCATGGGAAATATAGTTTTCCACAACTACCGGTCCTCATGGTGCTCACCTCTGCTGGGAGTAGCCTGTAATTTTCCTTCTCAATTACACAGCACCTGAGGACATTTTAGCTTTGCAGCATACTGTAATAGCCTGTCTTAATTCTTATTCACAAGCATATTAATAGTAACTGTTGTGGAGATATGAGCTTGACACTCACATGAAGGGGCTGTTGCTCCAGTCAATATCACCTCAGAGTTCAGGAGTGGTCATATTACCTGCAGTACTGTGCAGGATGTCACTGTTTGTCACGTCAACCAATACGGCGAAGCTTTCCATCTGGCTGGCAGGGCAGCGGAGAATAAATGGCAGGCTTGGCTGCTGCTACTAAGCAGAGTGGCAAACACACACACACACACACACACACACATACAGCTCTCACACCTACTTGACATTATCACACTAACACCAAGACAAGGATGTCATTTGGCTAACTACTGCAGGCGTAGCTGAGGGGGGAAATAATGTTGGGAGTATGAATTCAGGCTGAAGAGGAATTATGAGCGAGAAGGCGAAGTGATTTGAGTTATTACTGAAAATCAACCTTCAGTGTCTCTTTGACAGGGTAATAATGAACAACACTGTATTTCTACTACAAATAGTATGATTAACTGTGTGAAGTGTCAGAGTGTTGTTACTTTCTCAATTTCCTCTGTGTCCACTCAGAGTACTGTGTTCACTGGATGACACCTGATCTGGGCACACGCAAACTGAAATGTCACAAAGAATCTAAGTATTATTTATTGGGATTGGAATAACAAACAATGAGGCAAAACTATCCAGATCCATGGTTGATTTATTAACTTTCTTCAAGAGAGCTATAACTCTTGTCATGTGTAATGGGCCAGATGGAGTAGGTGAAGAATAACGGATGCTTTTGAAGCAGCCTCTCAGCTCTGTGTCTCTGTGGGGTCTGTTAGATTACTAAAAGGACAAACAGGCTGGTTGTGTGATTTGTATGCAACCTGACCTTTAAGCCAATTGAAAGGCTCTTGAGAACACAACCAATCCAGGAACTGTCTCCAGACAGAGGTTCTTGGTAAGTATCAATACCAGTAGCTCATTAGGATTTGGTTGTATTGAATGTGAGATATTTTCAGATGTTTCTTCTTTTAAAAAATCACTTCAGCTGTTCAATTCATTTTATTTTGGAGGACTTTTTAGATATGCTGCTAAAGCATGTCAGTCAGTCCCTTACTTTGGCTTCGGACTGTGTATACTTCAAGAAATCTTCTTAATCCTCTATTGGGTGGATGGTACAGCTCTGTCTTGCCATGAGGATACACTATAATAACTAAGAATAAATTATAACATTGTTGATCCTTTAAATGTAAATGGTCTGCACTTACATAGCGATTTTCTACCTACACTGGTACTCAAAGTGCTTTACACTGCTTCTCATTCATCCATTCACACACACACTGATGGCAGAGCTGCCATGCAGCTTGACCTGACACACCGGGGGCAATTTGGGGTTCAGTATCTTGCCCAAGGACACTTCGACATATGACAGGAGGAGCCGGGAATCAAACCACCGATCCCACAATTGGCAGGCGACTGCTCTACTTCCTGAGCCACAGCCGCCCATAACTTTAACTTTTCATTTTGTCCCATAATCAGGACAAATGTTTTATTTGTTAACATACCTGCAAAATAATGACATTTCCATCAGAGTTACCCACATTGCTTTTGCTACTAATTAGCAAGCATTAGCATACGGACATGCTAATGTGTAGGTGACCACGCTAAACATTATATCTGCTACAAATCATTATGCGAGCATTGTTGATGAGCATGCTGATGTTAGGATTTTGTTCATAGCACTGCTGTTCCTGTTCAGCCTCACTAATATGTTAATGTGATTATAGCCTCTATAATATTTTAATATATTTATTATATTTAGCATAATATCACAGGAGCTGTGTAGAAAGTAAAAGCATGCAATTAATTCAGAAAAGTAAAATAAGTAGTATAATGGAATGGTTTTACACAATCCATGATCCATGCCCTGTCAATTATCTAATTAAAAACATATAAAGCAGGCAGCTCTATACCATTTCAAAATGCTAAATGATGCAGAAATGAAATGTAAAGCTCAGTAAGACGTGTGTGTGTGTGTGTGTGTGCGCGCGTGCGTGTGTGTGTGCGTGTGTGTGTGCGTGTGTGTGTGTGTGTGTGGGAATATGCATCCACGCCTGTTTGTGTGTGTGTGCGCATGTGTGTGTGTGTGTGTGTGTGTGTGTGTGTGTGTGTGTTTGTGTGTGTGTATGTGGGAATATGGATCCACGCCTGTTTGTGTGTGTGTGTGCGCGCGTGTGTGTCTGTGTGTGTGTGGGAATATGCATCCACGCCTGTTTGTGTAATGGTTACAACATGGCTCAGCTGTGATTAGCCTGTGGATGCAGGGTGATTCATCACGCTGTTCTGGAGGATGCCTGTGTGGGCTGACAGTCATGGAGAACAAGACCTCCGATGAGTGAGAATGGGGAAGAAGCGCAAGAGCAAGAATGTCACACAGAGTACTGGTACAGGTAAGAAATGTCTGCATCCTATTTAGACTCTTCTACCCTTGATTTCAAACATTGATGAAACGACGAGTTGCCACTTACACAATATCTGGGTGATGCGCGGCTGAACAGTTGAATAGTCATAAATAGAAGAAGTAAGAATATGTGGGAGTCTGAAGTGTCACTCATTCCTGCATATGGTCTGCAGAGATTGTCCTAACATTTGCTGAAAAAGCAGCACCCAAAATAGGATTAGTCCAGAGCGAGTTCAAACGCAGAGGACTGCCAGCATGCCCTACCTCAAGGCTGTGCTAGCTGTGGGCTGGCAGGCTGGAGGCAGGGTAGAAGGGACCATGTGTAGGACTGGCTGTGGCTGTGCAGCCTGGCTGGAGGAAGACGGTGAGCGAGCATGAGCATGCAGGCTCACGCATGCTCACGCATGCTCACGCATGCTCACGCATGCTCAGGGCTTTTTATTAGCCTGCTTTCCACTGCAAAGCCAGGCTTACTCATTACCCATAACACTAATTTCCACCTAAAACAACTGGGAATCTTTTGGCACTTTGCTACTAATAGTAATAATTGCCAAGTGGGTTATGGTTTGATAGGAACAAATAGTTGTTTTAATTTCATATTGTTATTACCTTTTGCAGCTGGAAACAGTTCTAACAAATCCTAACTGGACTGATTGTTGTGGTGGGTGGTCTATAATCCTGTCAGAAAACAGCCCTTCCACATGTGTTTCATGCCCCGTTCAGCCATAATCATATCCACATTGTGTCTTGGTTAAGATGTAAGTCCCACCTGGCATCCGAATGTGTCTAAAAGTAACTTCATTGCTTCCTGGCTCACATGTGACTTTGTCTGAGGGAAACTGCAACTGCTGCTGAACAGAAAAACACATTTGTGTTGAGCCACCGAGCTACTGTAGATACAAGAACAGCCCCTCATGAATCAAATTCAAAACAGTATCCATGCTGTTGCCACAAACAAACAACATCTCATGCTATATGCATGTAAAGTTGAAATTGACCCCACTGCCCTTGCATGCGCTCAGAGAGGCACTTGCTCTCTCACTACATTGACTATGCAGTCACATCCATCACTGACTGCCCCTGAATGCTGTTTGAGCGACTCAATCCCACGAGACCCCCAGAGCTGTTTTGGTGCAGTTACACTTGTGTTAAGAGCTGCTCACTAGTGATCAGATCATCCAATTTGGTTGGATCATAATGTTAACAGAGCCTCAGCGAAGAAAGTCAGTCATAATGAGCATGAACACACACTTTATTTTTGGCACATTCCCATTAGGGATGAGTACCAGGAAATGTTGAAATCTTATTTCCAGGAAATTCTCGCGAATAAGTTGACATCCTATTAACAGGAAGAATACCTCCAGGATTCTTTGCATGTATGTGCTTGCATTTTTGCTTGCCCACTCAAGACTGTTGCATGTAGAAAAACAAAGACGCCTTCTTCAAAGCTCACTAACACCACTACGCAACTGTTAACAAATACTAACATTTGGCCTCGCAGCCATGCAGTTATTACAGTACAACTGGATCAAAATTTTCGGCTACAGCAATTTCTTCCAATTAAACTTATGCTAAAATGACAGGTTACAGTACATCTGGATGGCATAATGTTTTGCAGAATAAGAATGAACAAAGCGGAATGCTAAATCTGTAAATGAAAACTGCGCCAGTACAATTGTCTTATTCAGACATGCGTCCTCATTTCCAAATCTGATTGTAAAGTAGCATTCAACAGATGAAGGGTTCAGTGAACAAAAGATAGGCCTGGTACTACAACTTAATGCCCAAAAGCAATGCTCACAGATCTCACACCACTGCTTGCCAACATGGCTGCATGAAAGCGATTTCCTTCTCCATCACTGCATGCAGTTAAAATAGTGCTATGCTGTCTGTCACTCAGACATTATTAACCTGAGCATCAAGTCTTAAGTACTGTCCGTCACAGATTTTTGACACACAAAGCCCCAACTTCATTTAGTGAGGAGATGTCTATCTACTAAAATATTACTTATATAATCTTCAATTAAATAATAATGTCACAAAGAAAAAAAACTGTGATGTATTTTGAGGTCACAGTAAAACCTTCCACCTCACGTTGCATGTTTCTGTGGTTTTGCTTGCCATTTCTCTTTCCGTTCATGTCAATGTTTTTCTATTCACTCTTCTACCTAAACCTCCCAGCTTGTGATCTCTCAGTAGATAGTACTTTAACAGGAGGCATTTTATGGTCCACGTCCAGGCTGTCAAATCTGTCTGGAGCACATTACACCAAGTGATGCTGCAAATAGTGGGTAATAAACAGAGGGAGATGAAGGAGAGTGTGCTGTGTTTAGAAGTAGAGGAAGAGAAAAATAGAGCAGCCCAAAGGACATAAGAAAAATGCTCACTGAACTTCCTGAAGCAATTCGCAGCTCATACTAAACACTCCTCATCTCACAACCATCCTCTGCTCTCCACCATCCTAATTCAGTCCTTGTATGACAAGTTTAAATTTTCAAAGGTAATCTAAAGTATAACTGACCAGTGGTTTATGAGATGCAAATATGACACAGAATTAAATATTTAATACAAATAGCCTATTACATGATATTAATATTTCAGCGGAGAAAAGGAGACGGGATGTACGCAGAGATCTGGGACTGCAACTGAGGTGTGTGCAAAATCTGTCTGCACAGAATTATAATATTCCCCCAGTTATTAAAACCTTTTTTATACCTCAGACACCAACATGTAATACAACTCAAATGACTCACACATGCCACTGTGTTTACAGTATATAGATAAACACTTTTATAGCACAAAGCACTATAGATCTTTATATAGACTGTTACATAACCTAGGGCGATTCATGTTTTATACATGACCCTTTCTTGGTATGTCTCATGTCAATAGAGCCTGTGTGAACCATCCTTAATGAGGCTTGTCAGGCACTTTAAGAAGAAGAGACCGTTGGAAGAAGTTGGGAACCACATGCCTGTCAATCCTCAGCCATGTCTGATGTGCAGTCATTGTGTGTTTGCCTCAGAGTCACAGCCTGTTCAGTGGGGGCTCTTAGAAGGCAGCGATCATCAAATATTAAATGTAATTTTTAGGCAATGCTACTTCTAAAATAATCCTAATTATGAACATTCTCCAGATCCGTTGTCAGTTCTCTCACAGCTGTTCGCATGCACCCATTTCACCCCCTCTAGCAACATGCTTAAAACCTCTTCTTCCCTATTTCTGGCATTTGCTTGTTTCCCCCACTTTGTCCTCACCTCCTCCCTCTGTTGCTTTGTAATTAAGTAGTGTGTTTTTGAGGGCAATGGACTCAGAGACAAGGGAGGAACACATATACCCCAAGGAAAGATGGTGTGAGAGGCAGATAGTATGACGTCCAGTGCCTGTATTAACCCTCTCTGATAGCTTAATTAACAAGCGCAGAGTGTGCTGAATGTCACTGGTAGGTAAACAAGGCACTGTCCTCACTGTCCCAACTGGACAACAAAATTTTGCTTATAGTCAGTCTTATATACTGTAACAACTCATAAACCCCTTACCACCCAAGAAAAAATATCACCACAGGAAGGATGCATTGTAGAGTCAGCATACTGGATGATAGCATGACAATTATCATATAGTGATTTTTGGCTTTCAGGCTCCTTGTTTTGATTATGTAATCAACATGCTTATTTTGGTGCTGAGTGTGCTGAGCTGAATCACAGTGCATTCCGGGAGCTCTCTGTTTAACCTGTATGTTTGTTTTTCCGGGCTGTGCAGCAGGATCCTGCCTGTGCCCAAATATCCTGAGTGTATGGAACACACCATGGGACTGGAAAGTCAAGATTTTTCTGTTTACTTGAGCATGTGCCAACTCAGAGGGCAAATAGACTCCAAGAGGAAGAGACCAAATATTGAAATATCACCCAATGTCAAGAATACTGGAGTGTATAATTCTTAGCCTTTTATGACTCATTAAGAATATCAGTGACCCCTCCCAAGCCCGAGAGCCTTAATCACTGAGAAGGGTCTCAAGGCGGTTGGCTTTAATCAATGAATGTTGCGTACATGAAATATGATCTGTGGATGTAGAAAGGCACTGCTGTTCATTAATGTGAGAGTGAAGAGAAAGAAAAGGAGATTGATTTGCAGAATGTCAGATGTGTGGACCAGTGGCACAAAAGACACTTTTCAGCTTTGTAGCCCAGACCAATCAGAAATGTCCTGCTTGGATGAGCCAGCCCAATCTGGTGCGTCTCAGCTCTACTGATTCCAGGGGCTGAGCTCTCCTAGCTCACTCTCATGCATGCACAATTGCTTGCATTCAATACATTGTGTTTTTCCAGCTGCACCAATTCACACCGCTGCCAAAGGAAACATAGGATGATAAGCCTCTGTAAAAGTTAAATGACTAGGGAATCAAGAGGAGCTGTGAAAACAGTAATCCTGATCATTTTTGTAGATGGAGTGGGAGGGAAAGAGAACAATAACAAGAGTCTCCCAGTTGTTCGTATCAGCAATTTGATCTTTTTTGTGTGCATAACAGGTACTGACTTCTGCTGTGAAAGGGGTCAGCATTGCTTTTCCACTTCCTAATAAATCATGTGAATCCATATTTGTGTTTAGAGATGTAGGACTGTGTATTTCCACATTTTCTTTTTTTTTCCACATCATCTGTCCCTCCCGCCTAGGCTCATTACTCCCTGTTCAGATAGTTCCTCCTCCTGCTCCTCCTTTCCTCTGTGCTCCATTCTCCACAAGGAGCTCTAGTGGGACACCATAAGCATTGAAAGATGCCAATTTTAAAATGCCTTATTTGCACCAAATGGCCAAGTACACCTAAAGCAGATGTCAAACATAATAACTGTGTCCAATGAAATTTTACAGGATCTTTTTCAATTTACCAAAATGAAAAAAATGATTAGGACAGTGAATAGGGCAAAATGAGCACATACGATCAGCTGCTGCTGAATATTTATCTTTCTACCATTGTCATGGTTTTAGTAAAAGCGTGAAAACAGTCTGTGGGAATTCTCCCCCTACAGTCTGCTGAATCCTATTCTTGACCCAGCCACCCCCTGTTCAAACCTGCAGAACAATAACTCTCTTGTCTTTGCCCTCTACAGTATCTGTGTATTTTCTAACTAGCCCTGATGCAGCCGCAACATAAGAACAGTTTTAATGGAAAAGAGTAATGCAAGGACACGCAGAGTGCTCGCTGCCATCTCTGGCATTTTAACCTTACGCTGTCACAAGCTGCCTTCCTGGCTCAAGCACAGGGAAAGCCAGACCTGGATGGCTGATCCATCAGGTATTGTAACTACAGTTATGGAACAGTGAGTGGACTTAATCCGGGGAGAGGGCCTACCTATACAGCTAGGTAGATAAGGCGAATGAAGGAAAAATATCCTTTCCTAGTCACCACTGAAGCAGGGTAATAGGGTGATGAAACGGGGGGAGGAAGAGGAGAGGAAGGAGGAACGAAGGAGAAAAGCTCAGGCAGTCAAGCTGGGGAGATGGCACTCATACAGCCCAATCTGTCAGTCTGACTACCTTGCCAGATACAGGGCGGCTCACACAAAAATCACACACTTTTTGCTAAATACCAAGAGACAGTGCGGCTACACACACAGGCACCTAAATGAATGCTCGAGCACACACACCGAGTTGTGGAACATGCTGTACTGAAGCAAACACCACAATATCACTGCTGTATAAACAGTCAGTCACTAAGAAAATACCCTCACATCAAATTTTTTCTTCATTTTAACAAAAACGAGCTCCTGTATACTGTCAATACATGGAGTGAAAATAAACACAGTACTTATTGTATGCTTGGTGACCTTGGAATGGCCAGTATGAAACTGTACAACACGTTTGCCCTATAGGTGTGTGTTTTTTACTCACTTCTTTTTCTCCACAGCACCTGTCTCAATATATACTTGAAAAGATTCCTTTCCTAGTTTAACAAGCTCTACCTGACTGCATGGCTTAAAGCACTTTGCTCTCAGTTGAATTTAGAGGTTGTGACCACTAACATGCCTGGCTTGACTCCAGCTGGGGAACTTTCTCTCTCCTCTAGTTTCCTGTCTTTATGCATTTTATCAGCTATTCAACATATTAATACAAAAGTTCAATGTCTTTTATACAATGGCACAAACTGCTCTGTAGGATCTGTATAAGATGGGTAAAATTACAGCCTATAGCTGGTAAGATTCTTAAAACCCATTATTGGAGAAGCTATTACCCTATATCTGTGTGAAATCATGGTGGAGAAAGAATAATTACTCTTTGGATTGGTAATGATGTATGTCAACGTGATTATTTGCCTGAGTGTAACTGTGTCACACTCAGAGTTTCAATGTGAGGATTGTGAGAGTAAAACACTTTTCTAAAAAGTAAAATCAAATGGCATCAGCGGAGCATGAACACATTAAGACAGAGACTATACGTATAAAGCAATGACAGTAAGCGCTGGGAGTGACCTCAGGGGGCCACTCATGGGGTGAACTCTTGACCTCCTGCAAACAAAAGTCATCATACGTTATCATGACTTCACACACTATTGTTCTGCAGAGATAATATCACAGAGCGCACAAGCCACCTCACATCTTTCACATCAGCACCTTGGTGCTCCAAAACACTATGGCAACTGCTCACATTGGTAATCTCTCCTGGGTGTGAGATGCAAACAGGGCTAATGTGTTTGAAGAGAGAGCAGTGATCAAGTTTCCAAGTGACTCCTTGCTTCCTGTTGGAATAACAGAATAAAGCATGTTCTTAGCAAACCGCAATCCTGATTTCAAAACACCTGATCCTAAGATGACAAGCACCAGGCTATTCATTATGCAATAGTCTCCTTTTCTCCATTGCTCATCAGCACAAGCACAAATTCTCTGGGCGAGATTAACAATTTCTTCCTTGTAACCCTTTACCTTCTGAACATGGAGGAATGAGGTAGGTTGTAACTGCAGAGCTACCGTTTTTAATTTTTCAAAACACATGCTCCTAACAAAACGCATCTTGGCACCTGCTGACAGCGAGAGCTGCAGCAAGACAGCAGAGGTCATCAAGTGGTGAAGAAAAAAAAAGCAACAGAGAGAATAAGAGAAAGAGACTGCAGAGAGAACACAGATCAACACGACGGGACTGGATGGTTACGCAACAGAATACATGGAAACGTTCACTGCACGCATCACACATGTACAACCGCCTCAAGGTTAGAGGCAAACATGTTCAAAGTTACACATTTATTAAGCCATTTATTAAGTAAGTCATACATGTCAACGCATGACTGAAGAAAATTAAGTATTAAGAGATTGTTGCGATGGTCTTCTCATCTCTGGCTTTCTCTTTCCCTCCTCTGCTTTCTTTTTTCATCCCTCCCCCACACTTTCCCCCACTCTAGACCTAACCAATCTGCTGTCACCAACCCTTCATTCTTTACTATGTAGGCCTCTCATCCACACTGTTACTCCTTCTACACACACACACACATAGACATATACGTGCAGAGCCTTCTCTCCTCTGTATGACCTTGACTGGCTAGCACTCCAGGGCTTGTTCTTTGCTTCTCCCTCTCCCTCTATCTCTCTTATGCTCTCCATCTTTTCACGCTCCACTCCATCGTCTGCCTCTCTACCTCTTGCTTTCTATCGCTCTTCCCCTGGCCAGCTGATGTGCCTTTTCTCCTTATCCCCTAGACACAGATGAGAAAGGGACAGAAGACAGAAGGAGAAAGGAGAAGTGAAAGACCTCCCCCTCCTCTACAATCTAGTCAGCTGATTAAGTCCACCATAAAAATAACTCAAGCTCTGTGGAACTGTATCAACAAGTCAACTGAGCTGTG
The DNA here is from genome assembly GCA_034779795.1 of Ctenopoma multispine. Taxonomy (NCBI): domain Eukaryota; kingdom Metazoa; phylum Chordata; class Actinopteri; order Anabantiformes; family Anabantidae; genus Ctenopoma; species Ctenopoma multispine. Next base: position 14,589,008 of record JAUYWH010000024.1, read on the forward strand.
TCATATTTCCTAATAACAATAGTTCCATGCAATAAATTAATATATAAAATAAATGTCATAAAGAAATAATAATGTCAAATCACAAAACGTCTGATTTAAATGTAATATTTGAACCAGGCTGCAGGTTAATCAATCAAGTCTGTTTTTTTTCATTCTTTGCAGTGTAAATTGCTCGATTCAAAGTGTGATTAGAGTTTGCTCCAATCAGCTGAAACAGCTTCCTGTTCCACCTTGACGATGAATTCTCTCAATGGAACAGTGAAACAGCAGGTCTAAATCCATGTTTCTTTGCAGGTGTTCCTACAAAAGCATCTTATTTCCTCCAATGCTGATTTGTACCCTGCTCCTCTGACTCCAGTGATTCTTTTTTCTAGTGGCTCAGCTCACAACTTCCATCTGTGTACATAATAAATTGGAGCTATCAACCATTTGACTAACTATTCAAAGCTAAATAAAAGCTAAATAAACCTAAGCTCAAACGACAAAATGATCTATTAAATGTCAAACAGGCGGATTAAGCACTCTGTACAATTACACTTTTCATGTGCCGGTTTGTGTACATTACACATCTAAAGGTCTTCACTGTGATTGTGTTTGCCAGGGTGATTAATCAAATGTGTTTAATTCAGGCTTTGCTGTAAAATATGACATTTTCATCTCCTCCACATCTGATATCAATGCAGCAAGCTGACAGGACAGCAGAATGGCTCACAGTGCTTCATGCTTTAAACAATGTTAGGAGAGAAAATAGAGAGGATTATGAATGAATATCAGTAATCTTCCTTTTAAGTTTGATCACAGCAATATAAACTTGTTGAATACAGCTGCTAAGATCATACCTTTTCTCCCTGCATCCATATCTTTTTTAATTTCAATCAACAAGCATGGCCATTACAAGACTGCCACAGCGATCCCCTCAAATAATTTCTCATCCCACATCAGTAAAAGAGCCATGAAGTAGAGAAACATCATCAATTTCAAGAGGCTAATAATAACAAAGACGTTAGGAACTAGCAACTCACTTCTGCTGACTTACACTTCACACCATGTTAAAGACAGGTCTACATATTCCCTCCATTTTCCATTTCATTTCCTGAGCAGTAATACTGCTTTGATGCCTCCCAAGAATTGTCACACACCACCAAGCTAACACACACAGACCTGTCGAAACCCCTGGCATGATGAAGGCCTTGTCATTCAGAGGTAAGCGACAACAGTAAAGCGGCCCTATATCAACCATATGTAGGGCATATATCAAAATGTGGTTTGAAGGCCCACATCTGAAGTTGTTTTCTGTCGACATGCCATGCTGGTGGCTCAGTGAGGCAGGCACAGTGATGCTTTGAACTAAATGCTAATGTCAGCATGTTAACATGTTCCCACTGTTAATGCTAATGATGATGATGCTGAGTGGATATAATGTTTATCTTGTTCACCATCTCATTAAGCATGTCAGCATGCTAATCAGAAATGAATGCATGAACTAGTGTCTGAGGCTGTTAACGTCATTAGTTTTACAGGTGTTCAAGCATACTGGACAAATTCAACTTGGACTTATGGTGGTGCTTGATATAAAAGGTAGGGGATCATCAAAGTTATTACAGTTCAAAATTATTAGTGAGGATATTTCAGTCTTACAACAGATTATTTATCATTTTGTTGATTTTTTTAAGGTTATTCTTTTTTGAATTATTATAGTACTCCCTATATATTGCAATACCCTCTTAAAAATGTTGCATAACCCTTTTTAAGTTGCTGATTTATCTGTGAAGAGTCCAAAGAATAAGCTCTACCTGAGAGGCTCTCTTAGTGTAGGTTTCACATGCCAAACTTTAGTCATTTAGATTAGCAGACCTGGCGGGAGGTTTGGACTCCAGCCCAACACCAAGACCAAATCAATAGTGACAGTATTACAATATATCAAATTCAAGTGGTAGATAGTGTGGACTGCCAGACAAAGTACAGGACTACACATCATATAAATTTAGGGCAATTTGTCCCAAACGCACAAACTCTGTAGGTAACTCAGGTAACAAAATGTCGATGTAGAGAACGATAATACTATATTTTACTATATTTTTAGGCTACCTCTGTAGCAGCTGTACTAATTGTGGTCAGAATGATAAAGAAATTCTGGTGAGGTTGTGACAAAAAGTGACAAAGTCAGCATAAGGAGGTGAACAGGACAAATGGGTGGGACAACATAACACAGGATTATGACAGGGGAGGCGGTAGTATGTTTGCCATTTCACAATGGTAGTCACTGTTTCTTTTAACCGTGACCGTAACTGTGTGTTTATCCTTATGCGTAACCATGACAAAGTTCTTATTTGAACATTCACCATGAACCTTCCTAAAAACAAACCAAGTTGTTGCGATGCCATTGACAAACTGTGACATAACCTTAAGCACATGTTTATTGAAGACAAAGGCCCAGTACACCTGCCACCATACTTGAGGAGACAGACGTGCATGTGGTTCGTGATTTGTTAAAACTGTTGCAAGAAAACAAGGTAAATGTCATGAGTCAACGCTACTCCCCACAGAACGAGAGGGGAGCCCACAGAGCCCATAAGGCTGTTTTACTGATCCCATTCTTGATGTCAGCTAAACCAATGTAATCTGGGTGATAACATCCATACATGTAAACGACAGGTCCCTGCTGTCTGAACACGCCTTCCCAAACCTAACCTGTACCAGAACCATTATCCCTCAGTGTAATTGAACAATCAAGCAAACACACCCTGTCCAACAAATCTATTACAGTCAGTTCATTACTGGAAAGTGCTACAATCCTGGGTTTAGATAAAATTCCTTGTCTAGTGGGAACAGTAATGAATCTCCCTGTTCTGTCATACAGACATTTCACAAGTAGTAGTGCTATTTTACTAGTGCATGGGGTGATACTGCCGCCTGGTTGAGGAGATTTTTCACACTTGCTGGTGATAGTTGAAAAGAAGAAACACACACTATCATGTGTAAAGCCACATAAAAACCCGATCCAGTAACATAAAATCATATTGTTGCTTCAGAATTGTAATTAATTAACTTGGAGAGGAAACATGACTCAGTTAGCATAATTATCATTAATTAAAATACAGTCAGCACCAATGTAAGTAACAATTAGTCAATACTGAGTCACAAAAAATAAATAAATATTTCTGATAATTGATTAATTATATTAGTCATTTTTGAAGAAAAAAAATGCAGAAAACCGTGTGCTGGTTCCAGTTTTTCAAATGTTCTTATTGTCCAGTATAAAAGTAGACTGAATACCTTAAGGTTTTTGACTGTTATTTGGCAAAAAAATAATTTGAGGTTGTCACATTGGACTTTCAAAAGGCATTTTTTTACCCTAATTGGAACATTTTAGAAAATAAAGAATCAAAAAATAGTTTTTTGTCAGTCTAATCTATAATGAAAATCATTAGTTCCAGCCCTAGAAAAGATTTATAAACTCCAAACATCCAGCACTTTAGACCTCTAAATATTTATTTACTGTTCAGTAGTACTGTGTTTAAACAGTCACTGGTTTAATCGTTCAAGTGCCACAGTCTACAAATCCTTCATGTGAAAACTTGTTTATATTGCCTATGCCTTGCCAAAAGCAACGGTAAAGTAATTAACATCACATCAATCACAAATCTCAATTTAGTTTTCTTAACCATGTGACAGTAAAATCTAACTGATCTACATATCTATTTAATTGTTTATTATTATTATGATCACAGTAATGAAGAAAAGGTGGCTGTATGGAGGTTGAATGGTCCGAACATCTCCCACGTGTGTGTTAATGGCCTACAATCTAACCCTGCAGGAGCTCACACTGCTGCATTTTCAGCATCAGTAAGTAGTCTAAATACTTGTCGAATGTTTTCCACTGGATATAAATAACGAACCATTTAGCCGTCACAGGCAATAATAGGGTGCCACATTAGCCCCAGCATTTACCCCATTCTATTTCCACAATTTTCCTTTTTTTCTTTGCTTTCAGTATTGATCAGAGTCCTCACCCAGTCTCATTCCAGATGTATATTTAACAGTAGCCGGCAGTTTGTGCGATTGTCAGGCATATGATCAACGTGTTTGTCCACACCCCTTTTAAATCCTCTGAGGCCATAATCGATATGTCCCTAGTAGACCTTTCTCTCTTTTCCTGCCACACCACCTTGAGACGCAGTGTGAATTTCAAGGCCACAGCAGTGCGTCGAGGGAACCACCCTCCAGAAAGGAACACCCGCTTACATAAATCAATAAAAGGCGTGTCAATCAAGTATTGAGTTCCTTACTTAAAAGAGTAGCCTCCAAAACATTCGCAGACTGCCTCCTCATAACTTTACTACTTACTTTAATCCCTATAAACATCTTTTGGTTTTCTGGGTCGAATAACTAACAATTCGAACAGCAGACTACAGGTACACTCAGAACAAGGCAGCATCTTGCATATTATTACCTCATGCTAATTCTCTCCTTTATCGTCTAGCATCTGCTACTAACCCATGTGAACTGCTGGATCACTAAGTCCAACACACTGTACAGCATGCTATGCTCCAGAAATGTCCCTTTGAATCTGTCTTTGACCTTCAGCGGGAGAAGAGGTAGCCATGTCATCAGCACTGTGAAGCTGTACTTCACAACGGTGGCACTGGATTGAACTAAATGTTGTCATTATTTTAACATGCTCAGAATAAGAATGCAAACATGCAGTCTTCAGCGGGAAGACAACGTGCAACATCTTCTTATCAATTCAATAAGAACAAAAAAATGTAATTACCTGGGGGAGTTTATCTTAAATATTAGAGATCCAGTAGCCTGTACTAGTGTCACATTATTACAAAAGATTAGTGTTTTCTTTAGTTTTTTTATTTAGCCAAATATCCTGTATCAGCCACTGGAAAATCAGCTGTCCTTTTTAGAGTCCTTTAAAAAGATTTTAATTGTGGATAAAGCCCTGCCTTAGTGGGTCAGGTGGCATCTATGTGTATATAGCCTTCCTATGGGAAGAAGTTAGCTAACATTGTTTACTTGCAAATAATATTATGGTGTTTAATTGGTATTATTGGGATATAAGGGGGACAACCAACAAAACATACCAAAAATAAACTAACAAAACCTGATAAATCAGGTGACTGTAATCCCCTGAGATACCCTGAAACTTTTATTTGTAGATATAGTAACTACAGTTAGCATAAGCTAATTACAACTAGCAAATGTCCAGTAACCATGCCAACAAGGTCCTGTGACCAGCAGTCTCAACCACATTCTGTCTATAGAGATTGTGCTTATATACTGTATAGTTATCTGTACATGAAGAACAACTAAGATGACTTTTAAGCAGGAAAAATTGGGACAGTAAGAACCTTGCTGAGCTGAACACAAATCGTGTCTCAGATGGTGCAGTTCTTCCTGATGCCCTTAAAACTACAAAATTCTTGCAGATTTTTTTTTTACGGCATTCTAGAAAATTTTGATTTTCTGCTCTCACTTGTTGTTTTGCAAGCTTCACCCCCTCCTATACGGGATGCTGCTCGCACACATCCTCGTACAGTATCATGTTGTCCGTGTGTGGTGAGATCACATTATCTCACATCACAGGGAAATGAACAAAAAAAAATGTCTCCTCCTACTCTGGCTTTTTGCTCTTTTACTCCCCCTGTACCCTCCCCTCACCCTCCTCCTCCTCCCCTCTTCTCCCTGCCCGGTAGCAGCAGGTGTTATTCTCGTATAACCTGAAGATTTGGGCGGTAATTAGCATTACCTCTTAGCCCCGGAGAGTTATTTATGCTTCACGGCAACATCAGGGGACGCGAGTCGAGTGTGTTTCTGGGGATCCGATGAGAGAAGAAATCACGCCTCAGAAACACGTGGGAGAGATTACTCAAATATGCCTCCTTTGTACCCTCTGTACCCCTCACGCTGCTGCACGGTTCTCCTCAGCAGCAGGCTGCAGCACATTTGGTTTGTATTTTGCGAGCATGTCGGAAGCTGTAAAGCACCATAAACAACCTATAGTGGGTTTCACTGTAGCTACAGGCTTTGACCTTGCGTTATGTTGCCCTTAAGTAGGTATTGGGAATGTCCATAACATTATGAACAAAAGGGAACACACATTTGGTTATTATGCATAGGATAAAGTGAGTCTGACTACAACAGGTTCGCGATGAATCTCTCACTGTGCATTTGGCTAATGATCAGCATCCTCTAAGAAGGCAATTAACTACCCCTGATATTACATAATAACAGCCCACACTTCTCACCAGCATTTGCGGACCGTGCCACAGGATGAGGTGACCGGAGGATGTGTGACAGCACATCCCCACCTTTCCTTGTCAGGCGGTCACCTCAGAGAGAAACGGCGGGTCAAAAATGAAACACCTTGAAAACTGTCGGGATGCTCTCCGCAAAGAGTGGCAATTCTTAACAAGATCTTACCTTTGCTATTGTCCTCCTCCCTGTTCAGATACATGGCTGTTACTTCACTCCGAGGCGAACACGACGGCGTTGTCTCAGGTTTTCTGTTAGTACTCCTCTGGCGTGCACCGTCAACTCCGCTGATGTGGTTTGTAGTAGTAGCTGTTTATTGTTTTGTTGCTCCTCAACAGCCTCTCCTCTCCTCCTAGTGGATAGGTAGGCTAACCAGTTTGAGACTCTCTATCTCTCTCCCTGTCTTCTCTACTCTGCCTTTCTCTCTCTCTCTCTCTCTCTCTCTAATAACCACCGGTTCACCGTGGCTCAGAGGACAAAATGGGGAAAAGTGACTTTTGCAGCTGTGTTAAGAAGTCTTCGCCTTTGCTGCTGCTGCTGCTGCTGCTGCCACGTGTGGTTCTCGATCCCGTGTGTGCATTGATTAACATTTTTAAATATTTGTATCATTATATTCAGGAGTGCAGCTCTCGCTCACCTATGGGATTTAGGCAGGGATTGCACCCTGGTTCTCTAATCTAGTGGTGGAATAAGTGCAGGCTGGTTAATGAGGAAAAAGTAACAAACAATTAGCCTGCTGTCAGCAAAATCTAATCAAGTGCTAAAACACAGTATGGGTATGAGTGTTACATTGTAGCCTAATATATATTCTATTGTATAATTTAAGCTATATTAAAATGATGATCTCAAGATGTTAAAAGATTATATTTAGAACAGAATAAGAATGTTTTATTTTAAACATAACCAATCAATCATTAAGGTAAAAAAAGCAACTGGTGATAAATATGCAATAAAAAAGCAGTTTATGAAACAAAGCCGAGCAGCTCCACCAGCAAACACGTCATTAAAGTAACAACATACTGTGGTTTGGTTTGAGTGACGGGCTTTAATGGATCGGTTTGTAAAGTCCAATGAGAACCCCATTTTAGAGTCACTATACACTGATACAGGGAGGAACCCATCTGGCTCTGTCACCTCATCCGTTCGTTCCCCACCTGCTGCATATCCATATCCCTGTATGTTATACAAATAGTAGTCAGATGGTCTCATATTCCTATATGAGTTTACTGACCACATGCCTGAGATTAAGAGCTCTCCAGGAGTAATTGGATGCATCCTATACCAGTTTTTGATGCAAGGTGATGTGGCTGCCATGCTAATATAGTCTAAATTAGATGCAGGAATGAGATGTAGATTATTTTACCACTCAATATTCAGGCTCTCTTACATCACACATGCAGCAAATGGAGAAGGACAAGAACAATTTGTCCCTGACCTTGACTTAGTCCTAAAAAATCCTGTTACATGGCAATTTAAAACAGTTTCTTCAATTATTTTTCTAATGGACGGTAATTTTCAATTTATGATAGAAATTCTTGTTACATGAAGATGTAGATGCAGATACTATAAAATAACTGCTATGAGCTACAGCAGTTAAGCAATGGTTAAACCATACGTTACGTAATTAATGTTAGCTATTAAAATGGAAACCATTACAGTGCATGCTCATCACTTAATAACATCTGACCTGGAATCTAAACAAGGCATCCATACAGTCTGTAATGTTTTTATTGTACTTCACAGCCTGTTAGCTCTGAGAGTGCCTAAGTCATAAAAATTCAGGTTCTCCTTACAAGCCTTCAAAACAGAAAGTTAATATTCTATTCATCATGTGCGTCTCTGATATCACAGATTACAATTCAATAGGATAGGAGTAGAGCTGTAGATGCAAATGCTCACAGCATTTGCAATACCACAACAGTTTGCCTGCGTTTTGTCAATTGAGCTGGGAAGGTCATTTTCTCCAAGCATCCTGCAGTGATTTCCATTTGATTATATTTTGTTTTGCACCTCGCTCTGTGCTATTTGTTTACTATTGAGAATCTTTTGCCATTTGTTAGGTAGAATTCTCTGAAGACTAATTTGACCACAGCCTATTCCCAGATTTTCCCCTCCTGTGCTCCCAGCATCATTGTGCCTGTCACCGATGCATCTGTCTCCACTGGTGTCTATAAATACCCCTTTCTCTCCCCTTTAAAAAACCTGATTCCCATTGATTTAGTGACCTATATACACACATCACCACCGTACCCTCCCTTCCTCTGGCTCTCTGCTCATTCCATCAATGATCCTTTACTGTCTCCACCTCTTGAGTTCCCTTTGCCTCCACCGTTCCTTTCCTTTAAGCTTAACTTCGAGTACTGTACTTTTCCTTCCACCATCTTTCCCACTCTTGCTTGAAAGCATGAAAAGCTAATAGTAGTTCATAGTGGAAGTTTAAATCATGACAGATGAAAGGGATTTGAATGAGCCTATGAACAGGGGCCGGTGATCATTATTACATTTCAAAGTCTTGTCGTTGTGGTAAGCTGAGCCGTTAGCTAATCACGTGTGTAAACACTGTAGTAGATAGTCTGATGAAAGAAACATTCAATACCAAATCTGACTCTGGCTGAAATTAGACCTGGACATTAAACACACATACAGCAGCAAACAAGCATTTGTGTGTGTGTAGTGTGTGTTGCAGGATTATATGAAGGTGCTATGATGTAATTATAGTACAGGGTGCTGAAAAATAGTACTCTGGAAACCAGTGCTATAAACTGTAATGTTAATACATAGTAAACAGCAGGGGATCAATAATGATAAAAACCTCTATCACAACACTAGTTCTGCTAAATGTGAAGGAATCATAATGACATTATAAACCCCAAACGTCAGGTGAAGTAAAGTAATTTTCATTTTCTCGTGTTTAACACACGAGAAATGCATGCATGCACGCAGAAGCAGCATTGTAGCTGTGCAACGGATAGAAACTAGAATGACTAAGATAGCTAGACTGAGAGTGAGATCCGTGTGTGTGGTTTACTGTCACACCACCCAAGCTTTGCATACACCTGTAGTATATATGGCACTGTTGACACTCCTCCTACTCCCCATCAGTGCAGGAGCAGAGTTCTACCGCGACCCCACACTGACACCTGGTGGCTCCAAGAGGCCGCAAAATCATCACATCATAACAGTCTCAGCTGTTTTTTTGTGCCCGGAGGAGCCACGGTGTCATCCTTTTTAAAACATCGCCTTGCTGTTTGTTTTTCACAGCATTGTTACATACAAAAAGCAAAAACGACGATGTCAGTTCTTTTGTATTCTGTCACACGATTACTGGACCTTAAAAGCAGATACAGTGATGACTGTAGAAAAAAAGTGCAACTCTCAAAACAGACAACTACATCAGACAATTTAAGACAGTCAGTTTATTGAACAGCAAAGTGTGACAGGGAACATGATAATTATTTTTTTCCATTGCATTGTAAATAATGTCTAGGACAACTGTGTCATTTACCACACATACTCATAAACACCCTCTATGTCATAGAGAGACACTTTATAGATGGACAGTGGGGTAGGGGTCCTTGTTTTAAAGTGCTATAATGCACAAATCCTCTCAGAGGAAGAGAACAATAAAGAGCTCAGACCCCAGAAGGCCTCCAAGGTCCCCAGTTGCATTATTCTTACATTGTGTGACCTTGTGATTGACAGGTTGTGTTGATTGTTGTTTTTTGAGTGTTTTTCTTTAGTGTGTATCATTGTGGCTTCTACTTATTGCATATCAGTGAGCTGGTTCATGAAATTATCAGTGAATGTGTAAAGCACAATTCTTTAGATTAAAATGTAATAAATTATTCACTATAATTATAATACATCTCATAATATCTAAGTTACATTCTTATATCTGATTCATAATATGTAGGCAATATACATTTTGTGGCTAACTGCTGATGGGTAACATAGTGGACACCACCAAATCTCTTATAGTGACCTGTCATCTCAGCCTCGTGGATCAAGTTTTACAGAAATAGATACATTTTCAAATAAGACTGAATATTGGAATCTCTATCAGCAGTTCCACTAAAATAAATCAGACCCAATGTGTGCAAAAGCAGTACATTGTTTTCCAAGGATATTGTCTGAATATTCAAAGTGGACCATGTGGTTTCTTGTGCCTAATAATCCGTTGTGCTTCCTTTGATTGTATACACTTTTAAGTCATACATTTGGTGTTTTAGGAGCTCCTCTGCATTAACCTGCACCCCAGCTGTGGCTGCTGGGGAAAGTGAATGGCAGAGGAGTGTGACAGACAGAGGGAAAGAAGGGAGAGAGCGTGGGTCTGACAATTAAAGAGAAAAATACTGCAGTGTCACACTAACAACTACATATCAACTACAGCACTGCACAATCAGGCACACACGTACATACATAAGCAAATGCACAAGGTCGGTGAAAATTCACAGCTAAGTAAAAGCAAATGACCTGCACAACATGTTCAAGAATCAACCAGAAACAGATTAAAAAATTTTAAAACAACTGGGAAGGGTATTGGGTTTAAATCATAACAATAATCTCAACAACACAAAATAGGCTTCAGGTTCACAATAATAGCATATAAAAGATAAATGTGGAAACTGGAATGTTGGAAACACTACAACAGTAATTTGTAAAGACAAACTCACGCGAATAGGCAGATGTTTGCCATATTCCTGTGGCTCAGCTTGTCATCTGTCAACATGGCTGGAGGTGCCAGTCGATGTCTAGCAGTTCTGTCATCCCTGCCTGACCTATGGCTTTCAGTTAAGACAATGATAATGCATGTGATTCATTTGATACAGCCTGGGTTGTTAGTGCCGCCACTGTAGTATTACAGCTACCTCACAAAAGGAGCACCATTCAAAAGACAGATGTGCAATCAGATGTCAGCATGTCCCTGTTGGCCTATTTCACTGCATCATTTTATTTCATTTCCAGAACTGTTACACTGTGCCATAGGTCGTTCACTTAAAACATGCTCCATTTCAATCATCATTAAATAATGCTTCGTTTGGTCCTAGATGATAAAGCAGTAGGAAACAGGGAAATGAGCTGACCCACAGACTTAAACAAAGCTCAAGAGAAATGGCACCTCCAGAATAACCATCCTACATCTACAAATGTTCCCTTTTGCATATAGTAAAAAGCATAATCATCGATATGCTTAAGTTCAAATAATGCTTGTTGCATTAAAACATATTCTTTCATTTGATATATCCACATTATCATAACGTAAAATCACCACAATATGAATTGAGGGGGGAGCTGGAGAGGTAGGTGTGCAAATAAGCTATCAAATACAAAACAAACAATAATTCCTAAAACATAAAGTTCATATCATCTGCATATGTACAATATAGTTAAGGTGGACACTTTGACACAAAAAAAACAACACATACAAATATATAGTGCTATATCACCTAGCGAAAGGAATATTGATAAATAGATCTCACTCCCACAAATGATGATACATTGAAAAGTTGCTGTAGTCGTGTGTCTACAGTACAATGGACGAGCTGCTTGGACAGTGGGAGCAAGGAAGGAATGTGATTGGAAAATACACATCAAAGTCACCTTGATCTCCGGCTAGATAAACCAATAACAGGGCTTCAGTGTCGTGATGCATAAACAAGATACAACCGGGCTGCTTCCCCCAGCAGCTTAAAGCAAACAAAACCTCTAAAGCAAACAAGCAGAGATGTTTGGTAAAAATTACACAACGCTGAAAACACGCTGATTTGATTTTCTGATAAAGAAAGGTTTTTCGTTAGCTCTTTGGATCCTGCCACTGAATTCAAGTTCGGACAAAGAACAAAGAGAGTGTTAACTCATCTGTAAACAACAATAATTATGTCTGGATCTGAGGGGACATGAACTACTTCAGCTAAGGTCTTAGTGGCTCCATGATGATGAAGTCTCAGTAGGTAATGTCTGAGCATTTGTTAGGATAATTACTGAATACCTACTGATAATCTGGCATTATATAAATTACTTTCAACCCATTTAGTGTTCACAGCTAATGTTTTCATCTGAACCCCCAATAAATCACATAGAGGAAACCTGCCACTGATGTTATTGGTGATTTCACAGCAGGGTTTTTCTACCACCCCTAAAGGTCACAAAAACCTTATGCGACATCACTGACTAGGAGACGGCTATGAGTAAACACGCACTACAATTGAGACTCATAGAAAAATCACAAAAACGATTCTGCATCAAGGTTAAACCATGTGTACATGTTGTTTCGTATATGTAGTGTATAATGCCCAAATGTTGTACGCTGTATTTTCAGTCTAGTGTGCGATCAGCTATCTTTCACAGAGGCAAAACAGTAGAATCACTGTGGCTACATTAAATATCAGATGGAACCTGATCTACTTAAAAAGCCAAGGCAATCAAAGTCTGCTCAGAGCTGAATGGCTGAGTTCATTACAAATACTTACAGGAAGGGATGTGGCTTCTCAGAAAAGATCACAGGGTATCACGTCAACACATTCCCTGGGTCTTTGAAACTAAACCATACATTTTGCTCTAATTCTATGTATGTTAGTTTGTTAAGACATACAGTGCATGGGTAGATCTTTTATGGCATTTTAGTAAATTATCTACCAGAGTTAATGGTCTAAAATATCTTTCAATGTAAGATGTGCATTTAATTTAGCTAGTTGGTTAAGTTAATTTTCACTATGGTCTTCTCTGTCATTCAGAGGCGAGTGCTAGGTACTGAAGGGTTTGCAAAACTGCAGCAACCGAGGGCAGTACATCTAATTTGTAAATTCAACAATCATATTCAAAAATGTAATATAATCATAAAGCAATATTGTTTATAACTTCAACTGATATTTGTGGCTTAATTTCCAGAGAGCTAGCTGAGCCTGCCTACTGGAATTTTGTGTGCCACCATAGGCAGCTTGGCAAACAAAAGATCCTTCTAAACTATTTCACATTCAACACAACATATTTCAAATAAAGTGTACTGATTGGTCATGCTCTGACCAACTGAAAACTTTCAAAATGAGATGAATCCTCACACTGGTGGTGTAATGCATTATGGAAGGGAAAGGCAGAAAGGAGGTGCTTCTTAGTTGTGTTTCTTAGGCAAGAAGCTGAGGATAAATTCACCCACACCCAGGAAGTAGACTACCTGGGCGATGCCAAACAGAGGTGCAATGACCAAGGCTCGACAGTAGGCTCCCTTCAGGAAGGCTGATGGACCTTCATTACGCATGATTTTCCTAGAGAGAAAATGAAAGCTCATTATAGAATTTGATACACACAGCCATGACTACAGTAGTTATGTGTCAATTTGTTTTTTCAATTTTTCGATTCACATTTTTTTTTATAGCACCAAATCATAACAAAGGTCATCTCAAGGGACTTTACATAGCAAGGTTTAGGACCTTGTAAAATATAAGTGTATATATACAGAACTATGTCACCAGATAATGTAGGGGAATACACACACAAACAAAGTAAAAACATAATGCGGTCACCTGATACAGTCAGTCACTCCACTGTATGTGTCTTCTGTGCTCCCTCTGTTCAGAGACTGCAGTCTAGTCTTTATCACTGCAACACACAGAGCTCAGCTGAATATATAGCATCACTGGTATGTGCATTGTTGTAACAATGTTCACAGTCTCACTTCTCACCATCAACAGGGTTGACAGCTACAGCCGCTGTGCTGCCTGCAATGCAGCCTGATATAAACGACACGTAGAATGGAGCAGGGCCATCTGTGCCTCTTTTTCCCAGGTTATTCAGATTGGCAAAAAGGGGAAAATAGATGATGGAAAAAGGAACATCCCTACAAAAAAAGAAACAAGAGATTTAACAATGTTTTTAAATTTGATATCTAAAACCACTGTTGGGTTGGCAGATTTGTTTTACCTGAGCAATGTGGCACCAAGGCCTTTATAAAGCCCAGCAATGCCTTTTTCCCTCAGCAATTCCCTTGTGAGCTGCATGGCTGTTGGGGACTTGGTCTCCACAGTACCTGCTGCCACCGTTTGTGGCATCAGCTTCCTTTGAGCCGCTTTGGAGCACAAGAAACAACATTAATTAGAGAAGAGGTTTAGCAAGAAACTTAGTACAATCACACAATGCTAAGAAATGTATACAAGCAGACATTTTGAAATTATAACTATGAGAAGAAAGCAGATTCAAGATTTTGTAATCTCTGGCATAACCACACGGGGCCACTGTTTCTCATTCTTTGCTAAACCACCTCGTGGACTTAATTTCCTCTTACCAATTCGTCCTGCATCTTGGAGCTGTATTTTCAACATCTCCATAGGAGTTGTGACAATAACCTACATACAAGCAAAACGACGGAGTCAGGTAAAGCGTCAAAGTATACACACAAAACACAATCGTTTACTGCACTTCATGAAAACGGACGTAATCCGAAGTCTGCATTGATTAGTAGAGAGTGTGACAAAACATGTCCAGTATACATATAGTTGCATGATTAGCTACAACTCTTGTTTTCCTCTGTAATCCACATAGTAGTAAGTAGTTAACTGGATTAAGGGTGAGATGGCCATGTTCTCAGCTGCAATCTTAATCCAAGGTCTTCTACACTCAATCTAATCATGTTCCCCAGGCTGGAAGCCTTTGCCCTCATTGACAACAAGCATTTCCCTCTGACTCACTCACTCAGTACACATGGCCAAGCACTCTCACAACATCTTATCTGATCACTCACATCTAGCTGCCAGAATATTGCCTGCTTCCGTCAATAGAAATCATTCATGGAAATGGAACATTACAGGTCACATTTAGATCAGAGATAATAGAGACATTCTACAGAGACAAACTGCCGGCATGTTTCTATCTAACTACCACCTCTCATTATAACATGGTCTAATTCTAATCGACTAATTCTAGTTGCAGGCAGAGACAAATGAAGCCTAGTGGTTTGTATGTAAGCTGACATTAGCAGTGCTAAAGGTGGGAGTTCCAGATGGAGAACAGGAGGATGCAATTAAAGCAGGACCTCACTCACTCACCTGGCATGTACCTGCCCCGCACCCAGCCAACATCTCTTTGACCAGTGTGAGTTTTCTGGAGGAAAAGATAAAACAGCAAGATCAGACTAAAGCATGCAGTAGACAGACAGTGTGAGAGTCCGATAACTTTATTTTCTCAGTCCTCCAGAAAGGAGTTGTCACCACCTGGTGCTGGTGATGCTAATCTTTATCTTCCATATCAACATGTCAGGCACAAGGGCAGATTAATAATTCACAATGTGTGGCTAGGCCAGACAAGTCAATCATTCATCAGCCTGCATGTTTGTCACCATGGAGATGGAGACAGATGTCCCAGAAACCTTCAGGCTGGTCTACGCATAGCTGTCACGGGGACAACAAGCGCTTGATGATGGTTGCTAATGTTTATGTGATTGTGTGGTTTGGGACAAAGCTACTGCTGTATATTTAAAGTAGACATTTTACAAACCAATGTGAAATGCTTGGTGCTTTGGAGGAGATGACAGACTGGTGGAAGATTAACTGAAGCCTTGGTCTTAATACAGGCAGCTAAAGTGCCAGGTTACATATTAGAAAACACAACAGTTAATCACAGTATGAATGAGGGGAGTGGGTGAGTGTCAGTTCGCCTGTCAGCACTTTCATGCCTCACCCATCCTTAGAGAGGTGATGCCTGAAGAAGTCGTTGGCAGCCAATTTGATGGCCTTCTCTGGCGTGACTAGTGTTAAGTTCACTGCTGCTCCTGGGAGGATTAAGTAAGAGAGAGTGAACCACAAAAAAAAAGAAAGACAGAGAGAGAGAGAATGAGCTGGTCTACGGTGTAAGGGTTTTCCAGATAACTACCTGTACCAGTCAGACACAGACCCTTGTATTTAATTTGCAACTAAAAGGAATAATGCTATGATAACAAAGAGCTGTATTCCTGTCAATTTTACATTGGTCCTGCATGTCATTGATCTTACACATTCAACAACATAATCACTTGTCAAAGTTAGAAACTTACCTCGGTACATTCCAAAGTACCCCTCTGACCGGATGGTCTTAATAAGGCAATCTGACCTGAAACACAAATACAATTGTTTTAATTTAGGTGCTGTCCAGGACTCTGATGACAAGCTAGATCCTGCTATTGATTAGTTCTGACTACAGCTCAACAGCAAGACTACTGATATGAAAAAGTAAAATACACATTTTCATACATGCTGGTGTAAAGGCGAGATCCATTTTGCTGGTTTTGCAAGCGAGTCTTGGCCAGGTCAATTGGAAACACACAGGTCACTCCAATCAGGCCGGCAATCCCCCCATTGATTAATTTGGCAGGCAAACTGGATGAAGGTGATCACCGTAGAGAAAGAGATAAAAATATAAGATGTGATAGGTTACAAGATTAAATAAAGACCACAGTGTTGCTTATTGGTTGGAAACTTATGTAGTCATTTTACATTCAGTCTTACCTGATCTGCTTGTCAGCCATTTATCTTAACCCCCAGCTGGTCAAAGAGTCAATCTGTCTGTTAGTTATTCACTCGCTGGCTGCTCTTGTCTCTTGTTGTTTGTAACTGTTGTATTTTGTTGTCCAAATGGAAGTATATGGTCTGATTATATTATGTCCACGCCTCCTTACAGTAGCTGTTTTTTCAAGTTAGGGTATATCTGTAAAGAAGAAAACAAAGAACCTCTTCACAATAAGCAGTCTTTTAAAAGTCACATGTTAACGAGTTATTCAAACAAAATAGAGGATCAGTACAATGCAGAAGTTATAATGAAGCAATGCTGCTTTCACAAACATTTCAACATAGACTTGCTTTTAGTGACAAGCTGTTACACCATCCAAAATAGAATGTAAAACTAGCCTGACAGAATCAATATCAGCTGATTAGAGCAGAAACTATTGAAGGTTTGTATTATTTTCTCATTTTAAAGTGTGTGAAAAAACTATTACAGTTAAAACTATACAGAAAATGTACTACAGCCCTAGGTGGTGTGATCAATCTGCTTGTGTCAGATTGTTTGGAGTTTAAGTTTAAAATCCAAAGATATTCATTTCAGAATTACATGAGATAAAGAAAGCAAATCATCACAGCTGAAAAGCTGTAAATAAGAAAAGCCTGGCATTAAAACCTCACACCACTGATAAATTATCGAAACAATGAAATGAATCAAATAGTTGTTTCAGTTCGACTGCTGATCAAAAACTCTGTATGCCCGCTTTGTCAACAACATACATTCGTCCTAAAATAAGGCCACGAGATACATTTCCACTGTAAACTTTTTTTAAACAAAAATTGCTGACATCTCCCTCTAAAGAGAGCTTTCACTGTTAAATAAATGTATCCCTAATAAAACATCTGTGCAGCTTGTGTCCTTGAACTCTCCTGTTATATGCATAAGGGCTTATAATGTAAAACTGAAGCCATACAGAACAATCTCTTTCTTCTGTATGCTAAAATCATAATTTAGAACAAACAGATGAGATATGTGTGGTGTGGCCACGATGCTCCCTATTTTTGGTACAGTACAGAATGCCCTCAGTGTGAAAAGATGCTGCTCATTTCCTCTTTCATTCTCTCCACCCCCTCCATCCACCAATCACAACCTGCCTCTACGTGTGCAACCCGCCTTCTGCTCTCTCCTCCTCGCCAGCCCTCCCCCATCATTTCCCTCAGTCACGAGTCACGACTCTCAAGCACAGCTTTTCCATCTCAAATCTGTGCTGACTTGTGGGTTTCATCGTGAAGTGCATATGACACCAATATAACTAATTCCTCAGGTTCAGTTTCACAGAGTTTGCACAGCATGTATGTTTCTGGTATCTGCATCTCAGCATGAATGAATGCAGCTGTGGTCTGGTGTGTTTGCTTTGGATGTGGACTTGAGGGGCTTACTGGCTGCTCCAGGGGTGGAGGAGGGAGTAGAGGAGTAGGAGTAGAGGAGGTTCGGTGCAGGTCAGTGAGTTGCTTGTCTGGTCTCTGTGGGCTGGGTGTTCACTCAGCTCTTCACACTACACAGTCTTCCACCTCTGTCACTCATCTCCCACTGACCGTTCAGACTGACTGTTCATCGAACTCACCGTTTTCTCGCAGAGTGACCCTCAGCCCACTTATTTCATGCTACTTTTGTTTCCCTATTTCCTGTCACCGCTTCCTCTTGAACACGCGTTTTTAACTCCACAGTCACTCTGACTTCATTTTAAACCACAATTAACACACTATATATTGTGATAATAATAATACTGAGGAGAGAATGTATAGGTTGTAAAGAGGACGCATGTCTCACATGAGTCACCCATTAAACTGACATCTCCCTAGTTATTTACCATGCCTGCAGCTTTACTTCAGTTCATCTACACCATACAGCCGTGTCAGCAGCAAGACCTTTATTTGACCCACAGTCATAGCCTGGCAGTAGTGTCTTGTCAAGACAATTCAAGTCTGTATGGAAACAAATAACCCCAGTGCTCAGTGCCCACAGATCAGAAATCTGTGGGAGAACTGATTATTCCCTTTTGTAGATATCATATAATCAGTTATTTTTCAATTCACCAAATGATTAAAAGAGTTATGTCTAACACGTTTTGATACACCAGACAATACAATTCATTTAAAGTGACTGAAAAACCTCTTTATCAAATTAACCACAAGCAACATTTAAATCTCTTTCACACACTCACAGAGAGGTCATATTTTGAGTGTGTACCTCTAGAGCAGATAAGCACTGATGAGTAAACAATAGACACAATGAGTGTGCAACTCAGATGGTATGCAGAAACTTGAACTTACAATTTAAACCAGTCTGTGCATGGCCCTAGTAAACATTAAACAATAGTAAGTCAAATTTAACAGAAATATATAATATTAAATATTTATTCATTCACTTAAATACACATCATGTAAATATGCTTAGTTATAAACAGAATGTAATCAAACTAAATACCCTTTGATTGCATTAAATGTGAACCTTTACATGTACTTGAATTGTTAAATTGCTCTTTTGTCTTGATTAAAGAGCTAGTAGAGATTCCAGGAACTGGCTGAGGGACAGATAAGAGCTCTGTCCTGACCCTTGTTCATCATTTCGACTTAAACAGTGAGGCAATAAACACCATCTTCAAGATTCTTACATATAAATCATTGTCAGTCAAGCAATCCTACAAATGCTAGAAGTCAGAGGGTTAAATTCCTAAGTACAGCAAAGTACAGCTTCATGGGCCAATGTCTAAACTTAAATGCTTTATGGCATTGTATGCAGTGATTCAATTCATGTAATGCCACAAAGGTGAGGCAGAGAGAGAGAAAGCAAAAGTATTTACATATTTACGAATTATGTAATAGTGAAATACTACATTAAACAAAAATAATATTATCGTTAATACAGAACAGTTTTTAACGTATCTTACTTTTCTTTAATGAAAATTAAATAAGCTGATTATTATGCAATAGGCTACATTTTTGGAATTGCTTATGACACAGCTGATATTAGGTCATAATAGGATAATTGATAGAAACTGTAGCATCTGACACCTTATTCACATTTTTCAAAAGTTAAAAGATTTGAAAAGCTTGATATATAGCAGCTGATATTTTTTAGCAAAGTTAAGTAAATTAACTGACAGATGCATGCATGTATCCCCTTTATAAATGTGCAATATCTAAGAATATGAATAGTTTTTTTTTCAACAATGATGCTGGTATAAATAAGAGATGAAACAACATGGATGCAAAGCATTCATATACAGAGGGTAGTCACGCTGACTAATCTATTTTAAGGCATGTCTAATCACAAAAATATTGCAGAAAGAGATTTAATCCTACAAGTGGAAATCAAGAGACAAATCCACCCCAGTTCATTCCGAACGCAAAAGTTCCTATGCAAATTATATGGCTATCATTCAAATCAACCATAGAAAAAAATCTCCATTCCAGCAAGGCCTCTCTGTCCTCAAGTGTCAAGCTGACTAACTCACGTTCATTTCTGACTGAATCACAGTGTGTTTGGTGAAGGAAAGAAGAAAATGAGTTGCTAGTAACAAAGCACAGCTTTCAACTCATGATTATAACTAGTAAAAAAACAGTAAAGAAATAGAAATCACGCAGGCCTTTCGATGTAAGCTCAGAGAAGAGGCTGCTGTCACCAGTTCGTCTGTCTCACATGAAATGGTTTGATTCACACTCTATGGACAAGCTGTCAGCAGAAGAACTGTACTGAGGACTAAAGCACATGTGTCTCTGCAATGTCAGATGTACAGCTCTCTGAACTGCAAAAGCATAGAGGCCGGGTTTAATACAAAACCGTTAAATCCCTTGTGGAGTCATGATTTTTTAAATTGAGCATTTATTTTATGTATTAGTTGGGTATACTGCAAAGCTAGTATGAGCTAGTTTTACTGTATATAACAAACTTACAGCTGTGTATATTTGTTGCATTGATTCACAAAACATATATTTTTTAATATTTATGTGTATTGACAGCTGTATATGTAGAGTTATTCACAAAACTAACAGCTGCTGTGGTGCGGTTACCATGCTTATTTGAAGTACTGGTTTATAAGATGTAATCTATTTTTGGACATCTACGGCACTACAGAAATAAGGGATGAAATTTGTGGTGTCAGAGATAAATCTGATTACTATTCCCTCTTCCCTACAGCATCAGGATTATAAACCTAATGCCTACTTATAAAAGCTCTCTCACTCCATTTACAACCAGTGGAATGAGAGTTATCCGGACGCAGTAATGCATTTCTGCTTTATGCCCTATACTTGCAGCTATTGCACCTGGACAGTTATGCATTGTTGTATTTATCTGCTCTAGATCAGAAATAACAAGTCGAGTCTAGGAGTTGAAAAACTGTCCATTATGTACAAAGAGGTGGTGTAGTTTTTAAAGCCTCCTCTAGCACCACAAGTATCCCTAGTGGCCCAGTTTCGAAAGTCACCTGGGGCTTTTCTCTTGTTTCATCCATCTCAGCTTTCCTGCATCCTTCATAGGGAAATAATAACACCACTGTGAGTGGCCTTTCCTTTGAATGAAAAACAAATGCAGCATTAAGGCATTTGGTTACAGTTTGCAAATTACAGCAAGGCCTTGGATGATTTCAAGGTGTGTAACACACTGGAGCACATCATATTTCCATTAGTACAGCCATATGTAATTTCCATTCAGGGCACATGCATCAGAGGCATTTTGTAGTCCTTGCCTGTGGGAGTTTAGCTATATGCCTAGACTCCTGCAGAATGCAGATGAAATAAATATTTAACACAAGGGGCGTTTTCATCTGAATGAAAGTAAAAGCTGTTTATTCAGCACTGAAACCAAAAAGGTACAATCATTTCAATGGAAAGGACAGGATGTCACCTTATACCCAAGAATGGCTGACCTCATCAATTATTTCAAAGCTGCAGGAACACTTGATTACGCAGCTCAACCTCACCATAAGATAACACAGCCACTAATAACTGGGGGAAAAAACTTGCTTCTTTTAAATGCATGCAGTACTGTAAGTCTGCTTTATATCTTGCAGTTAAATGATCCCTTATGTGTGTCCTGGAGGAGTTTGGGGCCTCTGCAGCAATAAGGGGGCTAGACAAAATGCGGTATGAATATATATAAAATAAATGATCTCCAGCAAGCGTGCCGTCCCACAATCATGACATACTTCTCTTTTTTCATTTTCAATTAAATTCTCCATTTTACGTGACTTCCATTTGGAGGACACACTATGTTAATGTTTAGCAGCAGCAGATGTCTCTGCCAGAGATGAGTAGCCTCACTTTTCTCTACCAATGAAACAGGAGGTGGGTACAGTTGAAGTGGGTTTACCCTCCACTATCAGCATCCCAGCCCACATGTTAATTACACCGTCACTACCGGGCCGGAGAAATACGGTAACCGGTCCGGTTTAACAGCAAACAGCACAAAAAGCACACTAAAATGTCGATAGAAACCATAAATAAGCAGAGATAACACATTTGCCTACAGTGTGATGATGAATAACCGTTAGTTACACCTGTGTCCAACGGCTCGTCGGTTTTAACGTTACGGCAGGAATATGACGAACCGGCATATTAACGACCCAAAAATAATCGTTATTTTTCCGACATTTTTATACTAACATCGCCGTAGTAGCTTTAAACCCACCATATTATTAAAATGCCACATAACGACAAAAACGGTGTTATCTCTCACAACGTAGCAACAATCTCAGCTTTAAATGTTAGCTAGCTTTTCATACCGGCTCAACGTTATCTCCGTTTTTCACGTTAATACATGAAATCTGACTGATGAGATGTCGCCTTTATGTTAACGCACAGGTAAAGGTTTTTTTTTTTAACGGCGTCAATCCGAAACACATTTTCTGAATCAAACACAATACGTTCACGTTTGAGACTTTTTTTCCAGCCTCCGGTTGTGTACATACCATACAGATGTGTTCCCGTTATCTGTCCGGTGTGGCTGTGATGTGAAATTAAAGCCTTTAGTGTCTGTACCTTTGGCTGACAGAACGACTGTAGCTACCGGTGTTAGTAGCACTTGAGTCCAGTGGAGGGAGGTAGAGTAGGTGGGAGTGAAAGCAGGGAGGGCAGGAAAGGAGAGAGGAGCAGCCTGGCTGGTGATTAGAATAAAAAAAACAGAAAAAGCATAAACACGAGGTCCTCTAGCGGTGCGTAGTAGAAGTGCAGACGCTTTTATTTTGCTGTAAAGGTGTAACGATGGGAGATAAGAGAGCACAGCGTCATCGTGACGATTCATCTCATCCCAATGACCTTGAAAACCAAAATAGAAACATGTCCAGAGTTGAAATATTGGGGGTGAAGGAGAGCATGCTGCATTAAACCTGCACTAAAACAAATGAAACAGCAACTCAGAATTCTCGGTAGAAAGTCAAATAAAAGCAGCGGACACATGCAGTTTCTTCTTCCTCTCAATTTGAATCATTATACATTTTAAAGTCATGGGAATATCACACAACACAAAACTAATATCCTGATATTTTGCAGCTAAACTGGTTGCTGGGTCACTGAAGGCACACAAAAAATTTAACTAACCATAAAACTGGCTTCTTCGAATCATTAAGATCACTGAAACAAAGCTGTCAGTGTTTGCTCCTGAGCAGGTAACAAAAGTATATGGAAGCACACTCAAATGGAAAGAACTGTAAGGGACTGATAACGACAAAGATAGGACAGGTGAGGTGAAATGATGAGATAATCAAAACTCTGAGTAATTCAGTCAAAAGTATGAATATTGAGTAAAAATTATGCTACATCACAACTATGAGATGAGTGAGTCACTAATGATGAACTGACATGCTAAAGATTTGACATAACAAGTCAAACTATATTATAGTTTGTCATAATTCTCAGGTACACAAACAGTCAACTGCTTGCTTTATTCATTAGATGCTGAGCCAAAATTATGATAATAAAGTGAAGTATAAATTAAGTACTAAGCCACAATTATAACAATGAAAGTGAAAATTACAAGATAGCTTCAATATTTTGACATTTTATCTTAATTTTCCCTAGTAGAAATGAGTCATCATGTCATGATTGTCCTGCATACTTAGACAGATCTAAAAAAGTAGGAAGTGGAGAAACACACCACAGGCCATCATCTTTATGTAGTTCATCCATTTCTCCTGTTACTCTCCAGGTTGTGTGAAAGGTGCTGCCAGCAGGTGGCCATGATTATAAAAAGAGATTTTTTTATACTCCAAGACAGTTGTTCAGAGAGCAGGGTGGGATGATGGAGGCACGCTGTAAACAGACAGGTTATTCAAGTGTAAGGCAGCCATCTGCACCCAGCACGGGCTCATCTACTGCTGTGTTCACTCACGGTGGAGCTCTCTCCTTCTAGACCCACTCTCCTCAGTGACTCTGAATACTTTCTCCTTCCTATCCTGACAATGTCCTGAATCTCATCTGCCACGTCTCTCCTGCCACTCTCTATCATGGCGTCCACCAGCCTCGACACAGCTCCAGGTCCTGCATTCTTCTGTCCCCGGGCCCAGAGGAACAGCATGTCCAGGACCAAAGCTCCCAGGTTGTCTCTGGTGAAGAGAGCAGAACATACACTGAACATTATATTTTTCTGGCTGTGGTGATCTAACAAAGGGAAGCAAAATAAATATATATATTGACATCATTTAATTTCCATGATATAAATACATATTTCAATCTTAGTTATCACATCACGACAGGATTACAGTCTCACAGTAATCATTTTATTTTGAGTAACAAGCTATGAGTGAGTATACTTATAGTATCTCTTATTTTATGATTATTATTCTGTTCTACATGTTGTGACCTGATAAACCTACAGTGAAATGTTGTAAGACGTCCTTTATAACATATGATACTACAATCAAAATCATACACAAACAGAATATTCATGATTTCACACAATGCATTTTTCTTCTACAATGTGTCGTGAGAGCTTTTCTGAGCTTGAGAAGGGGGAGGGCCAGATGAGCATCAATCTGTGTGTAATCTCCTGCAGTGTTCCAGATGGCTCAGTAATAGCCGACAGTGCAGACTAAAACAATCAAAATTCATCTACCATTTCTCTCCCACTGCAGGTTTTCCTTAAGTCACGTAACATTTCATTCCATCATGCTGTCTTAGAGGCTTTAGCTATGCACAAATTCATTACATCACCGACTCATGTAGATACATTCAACTTATTTTTTTTAACATTTACCTAAATCTCTGCTGCAGTTTTGAACATTTTACTCACTCTTAAAGAACTACATCTAAATGGAAACAAAAATCTACAGTATATTGGAAATTTATATTTACATGACGTGTAGTGTTATATTAAAGCACTGTAGTGCATGGAAAATAATGAGTGCACTGTACTTAGATCATTTATTCAGAGAAACAGACATCTTGATTTCATGTAAACATAATTATCAAACAAAAAAACATCATCTAGACCTGTGAACCATAGCAATGCATAGACTTTTTTCACAATACAATTTTCCTTTTTCCCCCTTCTTAAAGTAGAGAACTGTAATCTAACAAGTCAAGTTGCAGTTTACATACAAGCCAAGTTCATCCTTAAGTTCGAGTGGACGTTTATGCCAAATGAAATCAACTCCCTTTTGATGTTTCTGAGATATCGCATTCATCAGAATGGGATTACGGATTTTATTATTTATTTATTGTTTATTGTCCTATTTCGGTGAAAAAACATATTTTGTTAAGCCATTGTGACTGAACATTCATACCTGTACTTGTACTGGATCCGGTCCAACTCCTGGTAGCTCAAACCAAGATTGATGCCAATAGTACGCCAGTCCTGTCCTATCTGTAGAGAGATGGACAGCAGGTTGGCTTCTGTGAGATAGCCACTCTCAGGGTCACCCAGATTCAGAGGGGGATACCGGATCTCCTCCATGATATAACTGTTGTCTGAGTTTAGAGCCTGAGACAAAAACATAGAGGAAGGGAATAAACATCTAGTGTAAAGACTGAATAATCATATTTACTGTGTATAATATTTAAATTTAGACATTGTTTCCATTCCATTACTAATAATATACCATTTAAATATATTAAACTAGATAATAAACAGTGTAATTATTTGGCCTGAGGAAACAAATTTCCCTTCAACTGACAGGAAGTCTTAGTGGTAAAGTTGCAAGCCACTGGCGATCATCTCCTTTCCTCTTTCTCGCAACTTCCTCTGGCAGATTGCTGGGAACCTCCCCTCTATAAAAAGATACCTGACAGACAAAAAGTATTTCTCAGTATGTTGTGTGAACGATTCTTACAAACTGATTCATGAAACAAAATAACTATGCAAACTAGAATTGAGCCAGGCAGCAATGATGGACTTGTACATGTTACACTGAGTTAAAGCCATATCCATAAAATAAAACATCCTTACAATTATAATTATAAGATAATTACCCCCATACACAAAGTGCTCTGCTTGTATTGGTTGATGTTTTGAATAAATTCTACGGTACACTTTGATTCTGTATTTTGTTAGTTCATGCCTTATTATATTGACACGTGATTCTAGAATTGTATTCTTACCTACAAATATAAACAAAAATATTTGAAACAGTATATAAAATATCCTAGAATGGCTGCGAACACATTCAAAATGTATAATGATTGAATCTACACATATTTGACAAGAGTTAGCAGCAATTTAAAATGTCTGTATATATAACAATTTCCTCAAGGGGATCAATAAAGTATGTCAATAATATTATCATTAAAAATTACTGTTTGTTACAGGATTTTTTAATTTTTATTACTGTTGACAAGGTTTCTTGTCTGTATTTTAGAAGACCGGTGTTATGTGCAATATATTACTTGTTAAAATACACAGTGGGTGAGGTCATGCTGCACTGGCACCGTGTGTGACACTATCTAATCTGGAAATATAAGATAGACAAAGTGACTTTGATTACACATGTACAAACAGCAAATGTTTTCAGCCACTGCACTTTCTTGTCTATTAAATATAATGTCTATCTTACTTGTCCCCTCACTGGCCCCTTTTGACCCTGAGCTGGACAGATGTACACTTCCTTCAGATTCTTCAGGCTGGAGTAAAAGACAAAACAAAGTCTCCCACCCACACAGTCAGGTCTGTCTGGAGAAAACAGGACAATATCATTTCAAGATTTCACACACAGCACACCACAGGACCTTGGAAGGAAAGGAAGCAAGTGAAAAAAAATGTTTAAGATAAGATTGTGTTTCAAAGAGGACTTCAGACCTGTGCTGATATCTAAGCCCCTTTCAAAGCCGGCAAAGAACTGCTCTCCTTCCAGCAGGTCACACAGGTCTGAAGGCTGAGGTCCATCATACTGTTCTGACAAAGATTGTACTCTGCCTTCCACCTGGACAGGAAGCATGACAATCACTGTTTAGAATTTACGTAGTGAAGAAATCAGTGTTGTATCCAAACTGTGCAGAGACAGTACAGTACAGAGACTATTCTTAGTGTAAATAGTTCTAATAAACAGAGAAAAATGACAAACCGTGTTAGCAGGCAAACACTGTAGCAGAACCTGTGAAGGATCAGTCTTCCTCTGTAGGACGAGAAACTGGACTTTAAACTGTTTTAGCCTTTCATAGACCTTCCTGACCACTCCACTAACACAGCGCTGAGTGGTGTACCACAGCCAGTACCTGCAATGACACACACAAAGCTGTACGACTACAAAGTAAGACTGTACTGTTTTGGCCTAAATATAAAACACAGTATACGGAGCAATCTTACGAAGGCCTAGAAAAAAAAAACATGTTAACAACATTAGGTGTTTCTACATGCATACAGTGTGTTGCATTATGGGCTGTTTGTAGCCTTAATGTTGCTAGACTACAGAGTGTGTATTTTAAGTCTGTTTATAGTGAGTCTTTCACAATTAGTCATCCCTAAAAGTGTTGTTATCCCAGTTTAACTTGCAGATGTTTGTGAGAGCTGTAGTTATGGAGGAAATAAGTTCATCTCCTGACAATTTCACTGCATAAATAAACCATGGAGAAAATCAGTCAGGAATTGCAGTTGTCAGGAACGATAATCTCAAGACGGTCTGAAAAATGCTTCTAATCATTGCCACAGTCTAACGGCAGTGAGTAATTCACAGACAAATCCCGTTACCCTATTTCATGTTTGACTTATTAGAGAAAAAACACTTGAGTAATGACATTTTTCTTGAGGACTCCTTAAATTAATGGTATCTTGAGGAAACTGTTCCCAACAAAAGTGTTTCCTACCTTGTGACTTTATCACAAAAAAAACTATTGGAAAAGAGTTGTTGTTGTATAATCACAGCCAACTTTTAGCCAAGCCAATATGGTTTATAACCATCATCTACAATGTGGATATACTGTTGTATAAAAACTTACCATGAAAAATGTGTAATGTAGAAAATGGCATACAAATGGGTGACATAGAGAGACACTTGTGATGTGATGTCAGTCCAGGTTTGGGCAGTGGGGTCTCCATGTAGCAGATGCAAACAGGACAAATCAACTGTATGGCCTGTATAAGCACCAGACATGTTAATGCGTGCTGACATATCCTGTTACAAAGTTATAAAAGTGAAGGTGGCAAAGTGTACCTGTGACTCCAGATGGTAGAGGGATTTGAACTTTAATAGGCTGCAGAAAGTGCATGTTGGGAGTCTGGGAGAGGCAGAGGAGAGGGCTAACTCTGGCCTGAGAATCACCACATAGAGCTTGCACTTCTGACACAGATACCTGCAACACCTACAGAAAGAGGCACAACCTAAGGTCTTGCAGACCTCCATATCACACAGGCAGAATGATGTGTTGAATTTCTACTTGCTGCAGTGTCCATTTTGCGTACCTGTAACGTAATGGTGCGTTTCTGCACGGTGGAGTCTGGAGGGAAGTGGAGCTTAATTCCAGGATCAGAGGTGGAAACCAGCAGGGCTCCAGCTGGTGTAACAGAGCAACTGTCCTTCACTGGACGGGACACAGCCATAAACCAGGAAAACTGGCTAACTGAGCAGCATGCCAGCTACAGGTAAAACAAAAGGTATTTTTAATACTAATTTTACAATTTGTACAATCAATAAAAATACTACTAATGAAAAATCTAATCTGATCTGTAATAATATTGTGAAATGGGAGATTTATGCTTTACCCTGGCTGGACGTCCTCCAGGATGACTGCTGTGGTTCTCACTTCCTCTCCTTAGATCAGTGGGCAAAGTGCTCCAGGACTGTCCATCAAACTTCCGGACAACCACCTCCCTTCTTTTTGTGCGATGATATGGCACACACACCTCCACACACTGTAAGCATTTCAAAGTTGTAAAGTTCAAGTCAACACAGAACAACATTTAAAGATGCATCATTCCAATGTGCAGAATTGATGATGTCTAAGCTAATACTGACCCCAAAGCACACAAGGTGTCATCTATGATTAATTCACATTAATTTCTGTTCATTAGTTTTTCATTTTAAATTCAGTATTTAGATTTCAGTTGCATTATTCCATCACTGCAGGCTACCGAGTCAGTGACTGATGCTACCTTACATAAAAAGGATGACAATGATTGGCAGTGAGGTATACAGACTTGGGAAAACAGTGCATTCCTACATAAAAAAATTATCAAAGCAAAAAAGGTAAAAAATGTGAATTTACAAATTAAGTTCAGTTGCCTTTAGAAATGTAATTCCATGGGGGCGAAGTTCCAGAGGGCGACTCAGAAGGATGTCATGCTCTTCCAGCCAAACCCACTTCCTTTCTGGCCTTTTCTCAACCCACTCCAGTCTTCTTGTTTTCAACAGGCATCCCGGGGGGAAGAGAAGCTCAGCCCCCCCTGGGAGAAACACATGACACCCAGCAGACGAAACACAAAAACTAAGGAGCAAAAGAAGCATGACATCTTTAATCTTAATCTAGAGACAGAAATGTCTTGGTTGACAATATTAGTACAAAGAATGTAAGAGTATTTCTATGCTGGTAGTGACACATTACCTGTGCTGGTCAAATCCAAGATGCAACTCTGGAACTTTTGTTTCTGTTGGATCTGGTAGGGAAACAGTCATATATTTCATATATATATACATATATGTGTTTACTAAGAGCATACATACACTGTTGCTAAATGATTTAATCAGTTAGAAGCCCATTTTCTTTGCTCACCAGGTGTAGGAGGGGGAGGAGGAGGGGTTGGGGGTCGTCCCAAAGGATTGTCACGCACATCTATTTTCAGCAGAGGCAGTTGGTTCAGACAATGTGGGATCAGGCGGAGGTCATTGCTGTAGATGACAAGCTCCCTCAGAGAGAAGAGAGAGCCTGGGCAAAACCAAAAACAGGTTTATACCTTTTTTATTGCTACATTCATTAATTAAAGTAAATAAAATAAAATGTGAAATTTTAATGTAATGCTCTTTTCACTGACAAACTTACCCATGCTCTCTGGTAGTTGCTTAAGCTTGTTGTGGGACAATTCCAACTTAACAAGCTCCTCCAAAGAACCAATTTCATCAGGAAGATGCTGGAGGAGGTTATGTGAAACATCCAGTGTCTGCAGTGCTTTCAGCTGACCCACACTTGGGGGAAGAGAGACCAGCTCATTCCCCAGGAGGGACAGGTAAGTGAGGGAAGACAGCTGGCCTATATCAGGAGGCAAAGTTGAGAGGTGGTTGTGACAGAGGAGCAAAGAGGACACCACAGGCAGGCTGAGCAGGCAGGGTGGCAGGCAGCAGAGCTGGTTAAAGGAGAGATCCAGGTGTACCAGACAGGAAAGAGAAGAAATAGATCCGGGCAAAGTAGTGAGGAGGCCAGGTATGGGGTCACCTTGTGAGTCATAAAAACAGTGTCCTTGAATTAGAAGAAAAAGCAGAAGAATTAGAGTAAATCATGGGCTTAACAACAATACAATGAAAACAATGTAAACTAAGCTATTTAGTGCTAATAAGATAAAGTTGATAAATAATAAATAAATCAGAAAAATACCACGAATAGCCAGTGAGCGCAGCTCTTTCAGGTTGGGAAGAACATCCAGTGCATCATCTAGGCTTGATTTATCCTCAGAGCCCAGTCTGAGATACTGGAGGCCCTCCAGGTGCCCAGGGATGGACCCCCATAGCAAGGGCAGTGCAGCTGATCCTCCCCAGTACAAATCCAGGGTCAGTTTTATATCAGTCAACACAGCTGAGAGGTCAACAGAGGGAGGTAAGGGTGGAGTCAGACATAACACTGAGGACGAGGAAGATGAGGATGATGAAGGAAAAATGTTATGATGATGGTTGGCGAGGAATGAGGAAGAAGGGGAGAGGCTTGATAGGGAAGGACCACAGGTGTCCGTGAAGCTGGATGGAGACACAGAGGGTGCATCCCTTTCTGGCTCCAAGAGACCTGTTTCACCTTCTGACATCACTGGTTTACTCATCACCACAGGTGTCCCCTCCACCTCTTCATCCTCTGACTCGCCTCTCACCATAAAGCAACTGGCTGCCTGGTCACCATCCTCTTCATCAGGAGCTGAACCTTCCTCGCTGTTTCGCTCCATTCAAGCCACTGTTCATAACACTAGACAGCTAGCGAAGAGTTGCCTACTAGCTTGTACAGTACTGTTCCGAGATTTAATTTCTGCATTGTGTGTCTGTAACGTCAATGACACCATTTCATACAGTCGTTACAGCTAGACAGAGCTAAAGGACATAAAAAGTGACGAGGAACAATTTTCCAGACATGTTTGCTGAATGAAGCTGTTGTAAGCTAACGTCATTACTTTACCGCAGTTACGTTAAAACCTCTCCATTTTCACGTGAAATTTACAAATCTGTTGGCCCATGAGACTTCGTCAGAGACATATATGTTCCATTACTAGTGTAGTGTTATTTGCTAACACTAGTATCTAGATTAACCTATGTCACTTGGTCCCACTCTGTTTGCTTCCTTGTGCCCGAATGTTTTTAAAGAAAAACCATTGCGTCACAGCGTACGTTTGCTTTGTTCAGCATCATACGCCGACCTTCATTGGGCGGAGTGTAGTTATGTGTAACGGTTTAAAGAACAAGGATGCCGCCCGCCCGGAGGTTGTTGTGTAAAACACCGAGCGCCTCGTTAGTGTCACCGCCAAAGTTTTAATTCAGGGCGGGACAAATGTTCCAACGTGCGGCCTCGCTGTCACTCCCTGCTCCGACTGAAATAACAAAAATCGTTTTAACCCTTTGACACAATTAAAATTGAAGATCAAATTATCAGTTTAAAATATAGATTAGTTGAGGAAGATCTATACCCTCTAAATTGTACATTAGAGTTTAGAGTTTAAAGTGGCCTTATAAAGTTTATATGAACTATTGTTCTCTCCAAACAAAGTACACATCTTGTTTTTATGTAGGTAATAATGGAATGCTGCATTTGGGACCTATCATTACGAACTGCATTGCATATTGGTCAAGAGTTAGCATCAAAAGTTCATCTTTGACAGAGACGAGCAACACAAAGTCTCTGTTGTGGAAAACAAACAGGATTTGTTTGATTCACATACACTGTGGCAAAGGTTAAAAGTGGTTCTGAGATATTTGTGTACAATAACAGATTGCTCCTCAGAACACCTCCCAGTGCAGCTGTTATCTCATGGTCAGACATATTTTAACTTCCTCCGTCACTTTTACTTTTCACAGAGCACAGAGTTACATCTTTTAATGTGTATAAAATTAATGTGTGCCCTTGTAAAGAAACACAATTTACATAGTTTACCAATTTATTTAACCTCAGAGATATTTGCCATTGTTATTAACTCTGCTGAAGCCACCAGACAACGTGAACTATTAGTATGGGTGGTTTAACCTGAATGTCCTAGTGGATAAACTGCTGTTAGGCCCTTATTAACTATTACTCTCGTGGCCCACCCAACCCCACCTGTCGCCAGCTGCCATGACAGAATATGCACTACAAAGGGCAGAACCACATGTTTAAATAATAACGCAGAAAATACTTTTAATGATATTGGACTTTTTATTTGTACTTTGGTGCAAATTCCCGTAAAGTTATGCAATGAACCCAAGACTGCTAGGGCCCATGAGTCTGGGACAGTTGCCTGGTTTGTAGTTCAGCTTTGACTGTTAGTAGTCAAGACAGAATTAATAGAGAAGAGAAACTTTTTTTAAAGAATGAACCCTAGCTGATAGTGGTTTCACAACAGAGCATGTTCTCTAAGGAACAAATGTCCTACAGAGAACCAACCCAAAAGATGACTATTTACAACCTAATTCTGTGAATATTCTTTTAAAGAAATGTTGCAGAAAAACATTTCAATGTTATGTACTTGGCATGATCTTATTTTTATTTCTTGTGACACCTTACTACAATTTTACAGCATACAATTCTGGTACTTCCTGATTACACCTTCTGCTTTCTCCTGACTGAATTTTCTTTTCATACCTAAGTTGATGTTGAAAAACACTGAACGTTTTCACAAATGAACAAAAGCAGATGGATATTATGGTGCAAAATCCTGTGGGTTGTTTTAATCGATTTGTAAAATAATCAATACACATCCTTCCTTTCATAACACATATTACGAAAGAAAATCTCAACATAGTTTAGCTTAGTTTTTTTCAAGAACATGAATAGAATTTACAGACAAAACATGTGAAGACAAACAGGCAGATCATTTTACTAAGAACAGGACAAAACCCGTAGCAGTATTCAGATCAACGAGTGCTTGTTTACGTACATAATGGGTGTTTCAGCGCTGCAGATTGTGATTGGTTATTTCATCAACCTTCTCGCTTATGATTGGCCGGTTTGCTCAGCGGTGTGGGCTGTGATTGGATAAGTCGCGTTAGACTGAGCGCTCCTCCCTGGACGTAACAAGTATGTGACACAACAACAACTCCCCGTGTGTCACCGCGTAGCTATTTAACTAGCGTAGGCCTGCTTTTAATTACACTTACAGAGAGAAGTCAGCGTTAGAATAACGGATTTCTCTATTTTCATTAACACCAATGTAGCGATCTGACCTGCGACGAAAAAGAACATCACCACCGTTAGGTAGAAAGCTGGACATAGTTCGCAGGATCCTGAAGACAGCATGTGAAGCGGCAGCGTTAACAAGAGATTGACAGTGTTAGGCTTTAAAAGCGTTAGTCATTTTTGAATCCGTTAAACTCTGTGAGTGGGCTTTGTATAAGTGAATTGTTTACAAACGTAGCCCCACTTGTTACAGCTGTTCGCTAGTATGTTCCCGTTAGATTCGCCATGGAACATTTCTTTTGCAGGTTGCGGCTTCCTCGGTATCTACCACGTCGGTGTTGCCAGCTGTCTGCTGGAGCAGGCTCCTTTCCTGGTGCACAACGCCAAGCACATATACGGGGCATCAGCTGGAGCTCTCACTGCTACTGCTGTGGTCACTGGCGTCTGTCTCGGTAGGTATCTGTTTGGTATTTCACCATCCTCCTCAGGGAGTGGAAAGGCTCATGTGTGGCTCTGAATCTTACAAGACTAAACCAGAGTAGAAGTGCATTGTAGCTTCCCTGAGTGCATCTCTATATAATTAGCATCCTGCATTGTCATTTTAACTCAAGTAAAACTGTAAAACTAAATATAAATATAAAATTGGTTAAAATAATCTTTTGTGTATGGACATATAAGCAGCATTATTATGTTGTAGCTTCGTTGCATGCTACCATATACTGCTGAGTACTTTTATTTTTAGAAGGATAACAGATTTGTATGTAATAGCATTTGTATGCTCATCTGCAATAACTAGCAAAAAATAAAAGTTTGGACACACATAGGAATGACCATGTTTTTCATGAAAAGATACATGTCTTCAGTTGTGTTACCATCACTG